>OZ012708.1:52576981-53011958 GCA_963942595.1 Cylloceria caligata
GTCCGTTTCCCCAATTTAACCTAGCGAAGGTAAATGGTACGTGAGTTAGTCACTCGAGGTGAACTATTAACCGACTCTCAACCTATTACCACTTATCTTCACCCCTTTCTTATATTGTATGACCTCTTGGATCCCTCTTCACGAAAAATGGGCGATTCTTTTCCATAACCATCACGTTCGGTCTAACCGAATTGCTTTTCCACAATAATAGCTGATCACTGATGAGATTTCTATCGAGTGCTGCAAACGATTTTCCTTGATCCTTGAAGAATCCGGTGTTTTTGCAGCGAATCAGGAATCTTTAAGGAGGCAAAATAATGTGACCATCTTAATTACTACAGTTCTTTCTCCAGGGCTCTCGCAGATATATGATGCAGAGAATTTTATTTAATACTTAATTTTTATGACAATTTAACTGTATTTCGATTATATAATTTGACTGTAATACCATAATTGTTATCATAGCATTTATATGAATGAAATGTATCTCAATGATTCTTGTCCAATATATTCCACAACATCGCAGAATTTTGTCTTTTTACTTCCTCATGGAGAAAGCATGGTTATCGTGAAAAAAAAATTTCTCGACATTTTAATGTCAAATTACTTAAAATGTTCCAAAACGTCAAGAAATCTGTGCGTGCGTGCGTGCGTGCGTGCGTGCGTGCGTGCGTGCGTGCGTGCGTGCGTGTGTGCGTGTGTGCGTGTGTGCGTGTGTGTGCGTGTGTGTGTGTGTGTGTGTGTGTGTGTGTGTGTGTGTGTGTGTGTGTGTGTGTGTGTGTGTGTGTGTGTGTGTGTGTGTGTGTGTGTGTGTGTGTGTGTGTGTGTGTGTGTGTGTGTGTGTGTGTGTGTGTGTGTGTGTGTGTGTGTGTGTGTGTGTGTGTGTGTGTGTGTGTGTGTGTGTGATGGATTTGCTGTAATTTCGTAAACCCTCGGTTTGCTGTAATTTTGCTCAAATCGTTAACGGGTGTCTCATTTTAGGGTTCTTTGAATTTAGGAAAAAAGGGTGTGTGATATTTGTAACTTTTCTAAATTTTGAGCTATCGAGATAAGAATAGGCCAGGGGACAATAATGCTCGGTATTGAGTTTGATAAAAATCGATCAAGGCGTTCAGCTTAAATAAAGTTATGAGTTTTCGAAAAAAAATTCTATTTTTACTCTAACTTTTGTAAATTTCCATCGATTAAACCGAAACTTGGCATACAAATTGACAAAGGTACAAGAATACTTGGTCTTCAACTTGATGAGAATCGATCAAAGGGTTTAAACTTTATAAAATTTGCAATTTTATCAAATTTTCAATTTCATTGAAAACTTTAATATCACTTTCTCTATGAGGAAGCCACGTTTAAGATAACCATTACTAATAAAGAAGAATCCGTAGGTGTTTGAGAAATACGAGAAAGCAACGTGCAAATTTCAAATCTGCATCCTTGTTTTTTCTTTTGTACGATGCAAAACTGAACTTATTTATAAATGTACACGGAAATAAATAAGTATTTGGGGAAACTGACACATTGGTTCGAACAAAGAACCGGATTAGTTAGCACCGACTACTAAATTGGTTTAAGAAACTACAATGTCGTTGGTAAAGTATCGGTAGTAACGGTAACCAACCGAGATGGCAACCTCAGCGTACCGGTTGATCGGTGCAATCCATCGGTTCAGCGTAATACGAAACAAACCAAGTTAATACGGATATTTCTATTGATTTACAGTGAACCGGCGCGTACTTGCCGCGATGCTTCGATAAACGAAGGTCATCTACCGACTGCAAATTTACCATATATTCAATGGATTTCACTTTAATTTTTTGCATGTCCTCCTTCATTCACAACCACTCGTCACAACAAACAATGGCGTCGTTTGTCTTTGTGAACAGCATTACTCGTAGCACGTACCAGCCGGTCGTTTATAGAAGGAAAGCGATTGGCAATGGAAACCAACTCGTAGATTGCTATCCAAAAATGTCTCAACAACCACCGACGTTAGTAGCACAACCTAACGGCTCGTGGTGGCGACCGCACTGTGATTGGTTACAAAAATTAAGTCGTTGATCTTCAGTTATTATTTGTCGCTAAACAATCGAAAATAGTTGGGAATACTATTTCGATTTGGATTCTATAACTAATTCGCGAAGCAGAATATGCTGGAAATGGTTATCGCAACTACTTTTTTTTCCATGTATTTAAGGGCAGAAAGTCACTTGAATGGTACTCGTGACTAACGCAGCTCGTCCTCGAAATGAATATGGATTCCACGTTAAATAAGAGAACAAAATAGTCCAAGGCCCGATAAGCTAATCACCGGAAAAGCAGTGTTTGCCATTATATTAATTATCGGACTATTTTCACAAAAGAGATGAATGCTCCTACCGCGCTGTGGTAGCGAGACTAAAGGTTGAGACTCGGATGAGCTTTGAGTCAATCGGAAATGAGAGATGGTGCTAAAGGTGCTCGATGAGCGAAGCAACGTAACGCGAGGCCCTTTGAATCTGATGCTTTTCATCGTTATAATGGCAAGCCAGCTACTGTATCGCTTCGCCTACTGACAAATCCTTCCTCTTTTCTTCTACTTTTCGTCTGTCGATTACAGAGTTCGAATTATTTATTATTTTACTGCCAAAGATGCTCTCTTAATTTTCGTTGACTCAAGGTGCGATATATAAATGGATGAGTCGTGAAGAAAGCTGCAAAACACAAGAAAATAATAAAATACAATTTATTTTGTTCTTTCTTTCTGATAATCTTTAAATATTTTAATGAAAGATAATATAATAAAGTAATCGTGCAATTGATTTGATAATGATTGGAGAGAAAAATCCAATTGTCATATTCGTTTATGTCGTATTTGCCGTGTTGACAATTTGAGTCGAGTGTCGGCTCTTGCTACTGTTGCCGTTCAGTCAAAACGACGCAAGAAGAACCTTGTTTCGTTCTACTTTAATTGAACGACCGTTGTAGAAACAGCAAACTGGCTCTATAGCTAGATCCTCGCATTACAGGAAGCTACAATCCACGTAAGAACAATGCGATTTTGTTTCCTACAGAGCAAGTACCTCCTGTGAGATTGCTGGTACAAGGAAAAATCAGTAGCCACCCTCTACCAACGTAAGGCAGCGCACAATCAACTTTGTTATCTTTTTCTTCATTTCTCCTATAACCGCAACGAGATTGAAGTTAGTAATTTGTAAATAGCGTATGTAAATGTGTAAACAAAAAAAAAAAAATAATATAAAAGTCGAAATAAACATTTATTTAAAATAATGTAACAAGAATTCAATTCGACGCATCCCTTCCAATTTCCAGCGTCTCACGTAATTATAATTGTAACTCAAATTTTAATTAAGTTGTAACTCTGCCCATTCTTATGTATATAGAATTTTAACTGTACAACTATTCGCTAATATGCGACACATCAATGTCATTTCATTTGTAGATTTATTATTTTCTGTTAAATGGGATTGGCACCAATACACGAGGAATGTCAAGCTCAAGGGCGTTGCATATTATTCTCAAAATTGCATAAATCATTACGCACTGCCTGCTGCCTTCGATTACCCGCCGAGCTGTCAGTAAATCGGATCGGTTGTCATTGGTGTGCGAATCGATAAGCAGTCGGTAGAAAAGCTCCGATAAAGTAGACTATAACCTGAAGCTGGTTAAATACCAACAGTTACATAAATGCTGTTTAATCTGCATTGCAGCGAGTGCATACATGCAGGTGAAATAGTACTGCAAACTCTCGATTACAGCAGTGGTGTTCAATGCCGATTCAATTTTTTTTATCTATTCACCGTTAATGCGAATTCCATTCATAGTCGACTCGGTAATAACTACTGAAAATTATCGTCCATATAAATGTTTTAATATTTATGTCTCCGTAAATGTTATGACAAGTGCATCGCCATAATTTCTGACAAACCGCTACTCCGACAAGTTGAGAATCGTTCGAAAGTTCGTGTGCTATATAAACACGATAATAGTGCATTCGTTTTTCACTCTGTGCAGAATTCGTCGTGTGTCTCTCACGTCGAGCGAAGGACATTTGCAAGCTCCAGGATTGTGATCTTCTTAATATTTTTATGTACAACTGCATCGTTGGTTGCAGTATATTCGTTACATTAGTAGTATTCGAATGTCATAATCAGAATATTTTAATTATTATTCAATGGACATTTTTTTTGAGCCAAATGAAAGTATTGTAGAAGGTAAACTTTTCTCTAACCGTGTTAGAGTGTGCGGAACGTCGGTGATTGACTGTACGGATATTAATAATAAAAATAATTGCGAGGATTAAAAATGAAATTATTATTGCTACCGTCGGTTTTCCTCGTCCTGGCCACCGTCAGCCTGGAAAGTAGTGAAGGTTCTAGGATTCTTTGTGTGTTTCCCTTGCACGTGAAGAGTCATTTTATGATGTTCGATGCACTGATGAAGGGCCTAGCTCGCAAAGGACATCAAGTTGACGTCGTGAGCACATTCCCACTGAAGAAACCTTACGCAAATTACACGGATATCATCGTACTTCCTCGCACACGGACACAACTCTTCAACAGCGTGACCTATAATATGTTAAACACGAATATCAAAGCCATCGTACCCTTTGTCTCTATGGAACTGGGCAACAAGATCTGCCAGGATCTTGGTCATCCGGAGATATTAAAACTCATTAAAAATCCTCCAAGAGATCCACCGTACGATTTGATGATAACTCAGGTTAACAAATAAAAATACACAAACAAAATTATTTAAGAATCAAACGGAAATATTATTTTGTAAACTTTCTATAAGTTAAATAAAGTTTGTTAAATTCAAGGAAATATTTTAGGTAATTTAACAAACAAACAATGATGTTTATTACTTATTCTTTCCGACTAAGCGAAAGAAATAATTTGGTATTTTTATTAATGTCAATCCTTTTAGGTTTTGAGTGCTAACTGCTTCCTGGCTCTGGGTCATCATCTTAAGGTTCCTGTGATCGGTGTCAGTTCTTCCGCTCTCTATCCCTGGCATCACAGAATAATAGCGAACCCAGCTAATCTTGCTTTCGTACCCAACAATCTCATTAATTACGTCGCACCCATGACATTCTGGCAGAGATTACACAATACCGTTGACGCGGTGTACACCGACCTTTATTTCCAGTATCTCAGTCGTTCGCAGGATGCCATAATAAAGAAGTATTTGGGTGAGGAGACACCGGGAGTCAGGGAAGCCGAGAGAAGTTTGGCTCTCATTTTGGTGAACTCTCATCCATCTTTGAATGGCCCCAAACCTATAACACCGGCTGTCATCGAAGTGGGTGGATTACACGTTCAGGATGATCACTCCGAAGTATCCCAGGTAAACGAACATTCCTACATACTCTAGGACTTGATTCACATTAAACAACCAATTAATTCTGGTTTGAGACATTAGTTGCAATCGTAATTAAGGATATCATCGGATACTTGATAATTGCAGGATCTCCAGGATTGGATGGACAATAGCACAGATGGCTTCATCTACTTCTCATTTGGCTCGATGTTTGTCGTCGAATCTTTACCCCCGAAGATTATTAAAGTTATTTACAAATCATTTGAAAAAATAGCGCCAGTAAGGGTGCTAATAAAAATAATAAACCCTCGTCTATTGCCTACGGGATTGCCAAAGAATTTTCGAACTTTCGAGTGGGTACCGCAATACAAAATTCTCAGTAAGCATTGTTTCAAGATAAATAAGTGACCTGTCGATTATCTTAGTCACTTATATTTATGTTAACACTGTGGCAACTAAAGAATTGATCATCATGTATAATTAAGTCTCTGAGCATACAAAGCATTGGTATTTTTAAAGAAAAATGATGTGATCTCTGTCTCAGTGGTGCCGTTAGTCTGATAATTTCATTTTTTTTTTAATTCATAGAGCACAAAAATATTAAAGCATTCGTGACCCACGGTGGCCTTATGGGAACCCAGGAAGCGGTACACTGCGCAGTTCCTATGATCGGTATACCTCTCGCAGTTGATCAATTTGTGAATATCGATCGGTACGCGAAAATTAAAATAGCTGTTAGACTCAATAGCATTGATATCACGGAAGAACAAATGGACGCGGCATTGAAGGAAATTCTGTACAATCCGGTATACAAGTGAGATCACAGTCATTCTCAACGTCGTAAAATACTTTTTTAAAATAAGTATTCAATGAACTAAACAAATTTGCATTTAAACTGATGGGAATCATTAATTTTACAGGAATACGATGGTCAATGTTTCGGCAAAGTTTCTTGATCGACCCATGAGCTCGATGGAAACAGCCATGTGGTGGGTGGAATACGTGATAAGACACGGAGGCTACGATCTCAGATCACCCGCTATGGACCTTGCTTGGTGGCAAGTTGAACTACTCGACGTTTACGGTTTTATTCTCTTAAGCGTTACATTTATCGTATTCATGATAATCATTCTCGTTCGATTTTTCATCAAGAAACTCATCACATTTAAAAATTCTATGGGGGGGTACAAAAAGAAGGCAGAATAATTCACGTTATGTTACAACGCGAGATCTGGTCAAAAATTATTATTATTGTCATAAATAATATTATTATTTTCGGGTAACATTAACTCATTCGATTAAAAGATATAAGAAATAGTTTTGTATTTTATCTTTTATTTTTCATAAATTGAACAACTTATTTTCTACATTTTGTATTTCATTTTTTTTTGTTGTTGAAGAGGCCACAAAGATTTTTTATTCCTTAATTGTATTTTTACGCCGATCTGACGTACCGACGGAGCTATCGCAGTTGAGGCTTCGTCGGTGTTTATCAACTTATTAGCAGAATATAATAAATTAAGTTCGCGTGCAGGATGACTAAACGCATCGAAACGTAATTTTCTATTGTCCGATATATTAATCGTCTTTGAGAAAATCTGTAATTCAGTGACTCGGACGGTGTGTCTTCACATTCCTTAAAATAAAATATTTACCGGAGGTGCGATTAGGGCTTCAAGAATCTTCGTACCTAGTTACCTTGAAAATAAAGTCTACTTCACCAGAATGCATATTCAAACTCGTAGCGCACGTTATGAACATTTTATCAGAGAAATGTATTGCAACGCTTGGTACTAACTGCATATGTACATATGGTAAAAGTTCCTTATCACTGAGCATACAGCAAATCGATCGAGCATCATTGAGCTGTCACTTAAATTGTCATAATATTGAACGAGCTGTTTACAGTGATCGAAATAATAGGCACCTGAATGCAGAATTAGCAACGCAATATCTTTGCTCGCTTTGAGAATGCATTGTTGGTGATTGTACGTAGAAATTCGCGGTAGCGCACCAAGTCGTACCCCAAATACCAGCACTCACAACTTGCAACACACACACACACACACACACACACACACACACACACACACACACACACACACGCGCACACACACACACACACACACACACACACACACACACACACACACACACACACACACACACACACACACACACGCACGCACGCACGCACACACGCACACACACACACACACACACACACACACACACACACACACACACACACACACAGATATATATATATATATATATATATATATATATCTCACTTTTCCGTGAAACGATAGTTCGTTCTATATCTCTCGCACCTGTATATGTTTTGCTTCACTTTAAGGTGGGTCGATAATAAAAGGCGTTCCAAGATCTTAGAATTCTCAATATATTATAAAGCTGCATCATGTCCATTAATATTTAAAGTTTAAATAAGATTAACCACATAGCTTTTGAGATATTAAACGGAAAAGTTGAGACTTTGTTAATGTGTTTCCCGTGCACGGAAAGTTCACACCACGATAATGAAAATATTCCTTAGATATTTCTGAACTATTCGAGGTAAGATTAATTATTCGAAGCGCATCGTAGCAACGGCGTGCAGCAATGTGTAGCGTGCAGTAATGTACAGCATTAGCAATTGCAATAGAGGACTTTGGCTCGCTAAACCACGTCGCAACTTGATATAATTAGAATATTCTCCTTAACATGGCAATACGAGCGGTGACTGCCACAATGCATTAACTTCTTATTAACTTGGTCGACCAAGGATTCGGTGATTAGATCAAGCACCTCCGTCTTAATCGCGATATTCGTGTAAAGCGATTAGTCTACATCTTGACATCAAGCAGATCGGTTAGTCTTGAATCGGACTCGCAAAAAATTTTGTTTAATGAATAAAATGATATTATAATCAAGCCGGGCTCGATATTATAAAACTTCCAAATTGTTATTTTTTTCAAATAAATATTCTTTAATTTGACTCCATTCGCTCTAATTTTAATTCGTAATTGGGAAACAATCCTAAAAAAATTAAATAAAAAATTATCTAAATTCTCGTAAAATGTTTACAATGGAGACCGCGGGTATAACTTGTTGGAGTGAGAAACCATTCCACAATTTTAGGTTGGCAACATTGTCACATTTACATCTCTACCAGATGCAGCTTTACCACATTACAACTCTACCAGAAGACAAATCTCTTACTCAATATTTACCATGATACAACTCTACCCGGAATAACAGCTCTCATAGAACTAATTATGGATATAAAGAGCCTTTAACTAGGATATTCCGTGACGGAAACATATCATTGGTTTTCGTTCACTTTTTCTGTGAACCGCTACTCCTCTTTTCTACGATTACTTAATCAATATATTACCATTAATGAGCTAATGTAAATATAATTATTAGTCCACAATTAACAATTTGTTGAGTTACCTTTACTGTCAGCTTATGATTGCTATATCTGAGTTTGCATTCAATCTGCAGTAATATCTATAAGTTTATTCATTGTGTTATTTTAATTCATATATATATTCATTTCTCCCATTTTTATTTCTGCAGTCGACTTCTATACCATTATTATTATTTTTTGCAAGGGGCTAGTTCCTTCCACTGTGATAAAATTAAACAAAATAAATAAAATAAATGAGTGTTAGTCTTAAACATTAGCATGATAGCAACGTGCAGTTCTCATGAGGCGCACGTCTCGAATTCCCCACTTCCTTTCATCCAGTGTAAAGATTCTTTTTGTAAAGGTTTGAATGTCTGTAATATACTTACGGCGACTGTTACAGTAAAATATTGTTACTATTATTTTTATCAAGAGCAAGTCCCCTCCACTATTATAAAATGAAATAAAATAAAAAGTACATTGACGATATTTTTTTAATTGATTTATTTTTTAACTCTAAATGAATATGTTTAGTCGATAGATTGACAACCTCTTCTACTCGCCCCCCTTCCCCGCCGCCCCACTGTCAAAACAAATTGATAATGTTACTTTCAATAATTTTAATATGTAGAAGCATAAAAATCTATCGCATTATAGAAACTCGAAAGTACACAGTATTTTAATAATACATGCTACATGGTTTATTACTACGTTAATAATAATAATAATAATTAAAGGAGGCATTGTTGATCATGAACTTAGGCCATATGCCCATTGCGCACATTACTTCGTTAAAGTATATATGATTACCGCGGTAGTAAGTGACCCACCTTATTCTTGTCACACGTATTTAACATATATTGTGACAAAAAAGCCATTTGCTATTATTTATGATTATGTTTTTGCTTGAATATTTTGCAGCGCGATAAACATGAGGAATAGATAACTAGCTTGCATAATTATAACAACGACACGATATAAATGCGAAATGCATTTTACGCCAGTGAAAACATGAACTGCGACTCTTTTACAATATTACTAAGAACATCGAGGTAGATATTAATATCGAAGATGATAAAATAATAAGATAAGATAAAATGAAGGTCACAAAAGGCCAATGGCGGCGATCGATATTGATTTTTTAATTTTGTGCATCGTTCTTAGGTAGAAATGAATTAAATTCAGCTGCTACAGATCCAAAGAGTAGTTGTACTCGGTGAGTACACAATGTGATAAGTTTGAGTAGCTGTACTCGGTAAACCGGGCAGTCGAAGCCACCAAAATATCTCGAAAAATAAGCATCGTAGGAAAAAATGTCCCAAATGAAAAATTAATATTTTTGAGTAGGCAATACACTCGTGCTAAAATTAGACCACCCCCGTTCCCCTTTTGTGGGAACCGGGGGTTAACTTTGAAATCTTAAATAGGAAACCTCATTTTTATTGCAGATTAGAATTCGAAGCTACGAAATACGTAGGTTATGTCTGAAACTTTATTGTTTTTATTGACGATAGATGGCGGTGTAATCGCAAAAATCAATTTTTCCGGAATATTGCACGAAATCTATTTGCAATCGAAAAATAATATCACTCGTGTTGAATTGTTTTCAAGAAACTACATTCAGCGTAACCCAGGAACAACGACGTGCGAACGTAGTAGTATTTTGTTCCCTCAGGGGTGTTTGTTTTAAGTGAGTCCCTTTGTCCTTTACCATCGAGGTGCTTGTTCTCAGTGAGTCCCCTTGCCTCTCAATATTAAATTAGAATAAGCGTTTAAAATGTCAACCTTCAACATCGATACGCCTATCGGTTAGCTTTTTAAAGAATATCGAACACGTGCGTAAAATCTTATTTTTTCCGATTACAGTGCCATCTGTCACGAAAAAAAAAGTTTCCGGCAAAACCTACGTATTTTGTAGCGTAGAATCCAAATCTGCATTAACAAATGGGGTTTCCCATTTAAGATTTTAGAGTTACCCCTCGGAAAAGGGGGCGGTCTAGCTTTAGCACGAGTGAACTGCCAGCTTAAAAATATAAACTTTTCATCCGGGACACCTTTTCGTACGATGCTTATTTTTCGAGATATTCCGATGTCTTCATTTGAATCGACTACACACGGTATAAGACAGGTCGGAACGGCTGCGTCTCACAATTCTATACACAGAGAGAAAAATATTGTAATGATTCCCAGATTCGTACGGCAATCGATGGACGAAGTGAAAAAAATTGCTTTTCTTACAAGACTCATCTACGGTGTTACTTCTCATAGACTACTCTGTATAACTTACGACGTACATTAATTATTTCTACACTTCCCGCTCGGGTAACGGTTGCGCGATGATTTCCAGACGCTTTCGCAGAGCTATCAAACCGATCGATATCGTGTTGTACTTATTGATTGGCATCGTATCGAGGACATGCGACTTCCGAAGAAGAACAAAAGGCCATCGTTAGTCGTTCCAGTGTTAACACGCAGTGAGCTTTATCGTGGTCAGCTTCTTATCGTATTTGCGGACGAAAATTATTATTTTATTTACATTATACACGTATTCTTTTATGGTGACTTGACTTTCTCAACGATTACTTTCATTAATAAAGCGAGTGATGATTTTTATTACAGTGACGAACTCTGGATTTAATGATTGTAAAAATTAAAAGAAAAACTCTACCAGATTAGGAAATTCCATGTACTTAAGAATCAAAAGTTGGCATATTTGTTATTATCATTTTTCTATGAATTCTATTCCAGTGCAAGCAATTTTACTTAAAGTGATGTGCTATACCGACTGAGTAGCTCCAAGTGCAAGTGAGATAGCAATATCGGTGATCGCGGAGGAAGAGAGAGATCGCTAAAAACTTGTAGCACCACGTCAGAATTATAATACTATACTGTGTTTATGATAGTTCTCGCGGGAAACCTGCTGATCACCGATCCGCACTGCCACTCGACACGAAACAGTCTGGGATTTTATCCTAAACTGTGTCTCATTCAGTTTTCCCAAAGGGTATAGGAAACTTTCTCAGATTTCCAACTTGTCCCACGTTTACTGTCCTGTCAAGAGATCATTTTTACGCTATTTTTCGGTGATTTACGATGACTATTGAATTCCTAACTGTATACTGCTCTCCTGCTTTCGCGGTGAGGATATTCTGATATGTAGAGAGATGTATGGCACGTATGGCAATCCGAGAGAGACGGACGACACGCGGCACATCCTCTTAAACTGCGTCTCTAATATAAACTAGGCCTCGTACTCCCTTCACAAATAATCGCGGGCTTTATATGTATCTCCGTCCTATTTTTCGAAGCCCAAGTGGTTGCAAGTGGAGTCGTTTAAAAGATTGCAAAGACTGCATGTTTTAACTTTTACATTTTTAAGAAACAATTTACATAAAAATTACGCTTTTCTTGATGGTTCCTTTGGTTCAACTTTAAATCTAGGTACATTTTAGAACGTTTTGTTTTTACTATTCTCTGAGTTACGTAAACGCAAATGAGACCCTTTTAAAAAAATTCTCATAAATATGAGGAATGGTTGCTTTTCCAAAGACTTGGTAATATAAAAAATATACAGTTGCTTTAAAAAAAAAATCTCATGGGAATACAAAGCGAAGGCTTTCCTTGTATTAAAAAATCAGCTACGGCAAAGAAAAATGTTCAATTTCATAACAGATTATCTCTGCAATTGAAAAACTCCAAGCGTGTCCAATGTAATAGAACTATATTAGTCCACCGACATCTGCTAACACGCGACGATGCTCATTGCATATGTTACAACGACGTGTCTCATTTATATAAAACGTTCATGCGTCCTTGAAACTATATAGTAAAAAATTAAGCGCACGAGTAGTAGAAAGATAACCGCACGAACGCGGATGCTGGAGTTTACGTACAGTGGACTCTCGAGAATGATCCAGCAATATGGTTTAACTTATCGCCCCACGTTTGTTATTCATGTTTTCGTACCACCACAGACAAGCAACGACGAATCTTATTGGCTCTGGGAGACCTAGGTAGAAGCGAAAACGTTTTTCCTCTATGTATTTTAGTCTCAGTCGCGGAGAGGCCGCGCTCAGCGAGTGTAACTTTAGTTCTGCGGCATTGGTATCACCATAAGTGCACACGAATACATCTCGTAAAGAGTACAACTGGTCGCATGCGACGCATATAGTGCACAGATCGATTTGTATTTAAGCAGACGGTCATCTTGCGTCGTCTACATTCGTCGCTGTTCCACTATGTTTTCGATATCGGAGAGTGCATCGGTACTTGAGATGTAATGCGTTACCACAGTATTTGCATCGTTGATAAATGAAAATAAAACTTAAATCGATAATTTCCTTAAATCGAGTATCCTGCAGAATTGAAAGCCAAAAGTTTTATAATGATCAACGAAAAAATTTGTGTTCACAGAAAGTGTTTTTATATTTACGTTCAATGAACTTTTGTTACTAAATAATTAAAGATATTATCAAACGCTTGATATTTACACGCCGAAAAGTTAGTGCCGACCGATAGTGTTGAGTTAAGGGGAAAAATAGGAAACCAAGAGTGCATCGAAAAAACAATAATTGCCGAAGATGAAGACGATTGTGTTAGCATCGGTTCTCTTGGGTCTGACGATTCTGATCCCGGAACGCTGCGAGGGTTATCGGATTCTTGGCGTCTTCCCCTTTCACGGAAAGAGTCATTTTATGATGTTCGAGGCACTGATGAAAGGCCTCGCGAACAAGGGTCATCAAGTCGATTCCGTGAGCCCTTTTCCCCTGAAGAAACCCCACAGAAATTACAATGATATCATCGATCTACCCCTCGTGACGCCAGGTTTCGTCAACAACATGACGTTCCAGCGTTTCAAATCAATGTCGAGCGACATGGTACACTTTATTGCTACAGACGCGGGCAACAGAATCTGCGAAGGTCTCGGACATCCGGATATGCAGAAACTTATTCGAAATCCTCCGAAGGATCCGCCCTACGATTTGGTGATGACGGAGGTCAGAAAATACTGAAAATAAAATGTATTTAAGTCGTTATTTACGTAAAAAATACGTTTTAATTCGTCATTTCCTTTGGAGTTTAAATGGATAACGATGAAAATCGTACAAATAAAAATTTAGACTCGGAATATTTCGGAAGTTACAAAGAGTCGAAGGTTCGGAAAAATGGCCAAAAAACAGAAAAACGCTGATCCTTAATCGTTTATATCTTCTATTTCCTTCATCCTACGGATTGTTAAAAACTTTTGAAAAACACTGATTACCCGTGATTCGTTGAACTTGCAACACGTACAGGTAGATCAGTAAAGTGGGGAAAGCGGTAATATCATGAGGGACCGATTTTTTTTTCACTTTTAGTCATATAGCATACGAGAGGTGTAAGTTTCATGAATGATTCGTAAAATAAACTTTTTCCCGGATAACCGTTCGCAGCCAATGTCGTATCGAATAATCTATATAACAAAATAGATTATTCTCCCGCCTTCTCTCATGCATTTTTATTACATTTTTTAGATTTTTGGTGCGCATTGTTTCATGGCGCTGGGCCATCATCTGAAAGTTCCTGTGATCGGTGTCAGCCCAACGGCTCTGTATCCCTGGGCGAACGGAATGGTCGCGAATCCTCAAAATTTCGCCTTCGTACCAAACAATCTTCTCAATTACGTAGCACCAATGACATTCTGGCAGAGATTGCACAATACCTTGGATGCGATACACAGCGATCTCTATTTCAAATATCATTCTAGTCCCCAGGATGACGTTATAAAAAAGTATATCGGTGAGGACGCACCTGGTGTCAGGGAAGCTGAGAGAAGTCTGGCTCTCATTTTGACCAATTCTCATCCTACTTTGAATGGTCCTAAGCCCGTCACACCTGCCGTCATAGAAGTCGGCGGATTACACATTCAAGATGACGATGCTGAATTAACTGCGGTAAATTATAGAGCTTTTTTCACACGAAAATTTCCGCACGAAGCGCTCAGGACGCTAAAATTTTGGACGCGTCTATTCGCACTACTGATATACGAGAGATACGATGTAGGGTTATACGTATACGGTGTAAATTTCATTGAGAGATAAGCGTAACACTCTACACCGTTATACACTGTATACGGTGTAAATTTTCCGTACACATTTTCACCGTAATTTTCTGTATACGGATATTTACGGCACACCTGAGGGATAAGCGCACTACTGTACACCGTTGCGCCGTATTCAGTAAAAATTCTCTGTATACGTCATATCTTACACCGTATACGGTACGTTAAGGGTTTAACGCGGTGCTAAACGTTAACACGTAAGTGCACGGTTTGCAAACCCACGGGATACAAATACAAGTGCCCACAGTGGATTGTGTGGAACGTAGTGCTAATTTATTAATTAGACGAAGTGTCTATTAATTTTATTAATTTATTAATTTATTATTAAAGCTTGTCTAATTATCATCATAACTACCAAAGAGCAGATAAATTTAAATATTCTTGTTTAGAAAATCAGTGATTACTTTTGAAATGTCATTTAAGACAAATTGATATCCACATTTGAACTTTTTTCTTGGTACAATTGACGTTTATGAAATAAAAGTTATAAAACCACTGATAAAACGATCAAATGTTTTAAATGGACTTTGTATTGCACGTTCATAGGATCTCAAAGAATGGATGGACAATAGCACCGCAGGTTTCGTCTACTTCACATTCGGCTCGATGGTCGTCATCGAATCATTTCCCCAGGAACTTATTCACGTTATATACAAATCATTTGGAAAAATAGCGCCTGTAAGGGTGCTGATAAAAATACCAAATCCTCATCTATTGCCTCCTGGATTGCCATCAAATTTTCGTACCTTCAAATGGGCACCGCAGTACAAAGTTCTCAGTAAGATTATTAATAATGAGTAAAAATTTGTTCATCCTTCTTTGGTATTTTTGATACATTTTTTTTTTTTTTTTCATAATACGCAGAACATAAAAATGTAAAAGCATTCGTAACTCACGGTGGATTCATGAGTACTCAGGAAGCCATACATTGCGCAGTTCCCATGATCGGAATGCCTTTGTTTGCAGATCAATTTATAAACATTGATCTCTATACGGCAAAGAAAGTAGCAGTTAAATTGCACTACGAGGGTATTACGGTGAAGAAGATGGATGCTGCTTTAAATGAGATTCTGAATAATCCACTATACAAGTGAGTAAATAAAATAATAAAAATTGCAATTAGTTATTGTGTTGAAATAATGTTTTAAATAGGAATACGATCGTCAAACTTTCGGCAAAGTTTCTTGATCGTCCGATGACTTCTATGGAAACTGCGACCTGGTGGGTCGAATACGTTATTAGAAACGGAGCGGATTCTCTCAGATCTCCGGCAATGGATCTGTCAGCTTGGCAAATCGAACTCCTTGACGTTTACGCATTTCTTCTCTTGATCGTAGGATTTATAGTATTCGTAGCAATCATTCTCGTCAGGATTCTCATCAATATATTTATTACGACCAAAATACCAAAAACGACACCATCCAAGAAAGTTAATTAATCAATGTTATGTAATTTTGTGTTTGAATCTCCATACTTATGCGCTTTCTACATCTTATAGGTGATCCCAATTGATCATACCGCGATATATCCGATACGAGATAGTAACCTCGACAATGCGGTCTCCTGTTAAATATAGCGCGTTAAAATCAATTGAAATCTCTTATAAGGTGTAGAAAATTGTTCTTATCGCGCTATGTTGAGCACGAGACCGTATTATCCAAGTTACTGTCTCGTATTAAATATAGTTCGGTTACATCAATTTTCTACACCTTATAGGAGATTCCAATTGATCTTACCGCGCTATGTTGGGTACGAGACAATATTGTCCAGGTCACTAAATCGTATTAAGTATAGCGCGGTAAGATCAGATTTCTACATTTTGTAGAAAATCCCAATTGATCTGACCGCGGTATATTGAACACGAGATCGTATTGCCTACGTTATCGTCTTGTATTAGATATAGTGCGGTAAGGTCAATTGGGATAAGGTGTAGAAAATGCGTATGTATACAGGTTGAAGTAAAAAATTCGGCATATTAATTAATTTATGTGATTGTCAGCCAAATGGCACTGTCATAGGTAATCCCAATTGCAATCTTTGTCCATCATTGTGGCTTTGATAGTACAGTTTTAATGATAAATGTGTCCATTATTTGTAGGAAGCATCCTGTAATTATCAAAATAACAAAACTATGTCAATGCGATAAGCAGAACAGAGAAAGAGAGTGAGAGTAGATATGACGCACTACGATAATAGTACCAAGAATATAAAAAAATTTCATTGTTATATTTTTAAGTAGTATCAAATAAATTCTAGTTAAAAAAAATAATAAGTCGATGCAAACCTTGAACACATTTTTTCGGCGTTTTTGCTATTGTTACCAGCAAACTTTCATTTTCTTGCTTTGCGTGTTTACTTGGATGAGCTTCTAATTTTTCGTGCAGTTTCTAATAGTGTAAACCATTAATCATCACATGATTGTACTGTCCTTCCCACCTCACGTAACTATGCGCGTGTATTATCCGCGAGTTATCAAGTACAAAATTAAATAAGTTGCTATCAGTGCCGAATTAATTATATTTACAGTTATAATTACACTTGGTTATATTTATGCGTTTAGAAAGGTCATACGGCAGTGAACGTGTTGGTCATTTTACGGTCATATTACGGTCATTTCTCGCATCTGACAGTTTTGTTACTTTGGCATAAATCCTTGAAAACGTGTGTGTCTCACGTGTGCTTACACTTAGGGCAATAACCCCTCAAATTTGAGTACTATGATAGAAACGTCAGTTAAAGTTCAGCAGAGATAGTCAGCGAGGGTTTTAGCAGGACTTATTCCAGCAAATTCTGATCCTACAAACACGTCAAGCTGAAGATTTTCTACTTGGGCAAAACAACGAAGATAAACAAATGCACCAATTCACTGATAACTGTATGGACGACGACAATCTATGGATGTTAACACTCACTGGTTGTAAAAGACGCATAATGGACGCCAGTGAACAATACTATAACGAATAGATTGAGTTCGTATTTGTTCAATTTGTTATCAATCTCTTCAGTCCTTACGAAGGAGACTATGTACAATTTTTTTTTATAACACAGAATGCAGTTTCATTTTTCTTTATTGATATAATAAACGACTGTGTATCATTTCTGGGTTTATTAATTATAAGTTACTCAGTAGCTAACTACGTTGACAGGGCGACGTAGTAATATTCGGACTAACGATTAGACAGTTTTTCTTTGTAAGTTTATATTATTTCTAGGCTAGCAAACCATTTGTATAAAACTAGATAAGTTTACTGGATAAAGCAGAGAATTTTTCTCTAGTTCGTAGACAGTTTTCGTATCCAGCGGATGGATATTGAGAAATAACAGATCTCGCTGGGATCTAGCCAGCTTTCTGACCGTAATCTCATACGGTAAATAGAAAATCTTGTCGTTATCAAGCGGATCCTGATAATTACGACAATCATACGAGTACAGCATCTAAATAATTATTATATTAGGAAATTAGCGACATCTTATGGATGCGTAGCTAGACTGCTAATCTTCGCATCGCTATTTCACTCCAGTCAGTCGTGAGACACATCCGAGGAATGCAGTGTAATACAACGGGCCGTGTTTATAACATACCTCGGTTTACTTTGGTATAAAACCGTGTTAGGGGGGCGGGCGAGGTGGTCGTGAGCTCGTCACGAAATCTCATTATTTCAATTGTACCAGAGTACCTATAAATATAACTCAGTACTAGGCAAAGAGGAGAGGCATACGCACGGTGTTTTAAGCTCTCGGTATAATGCTTCATAAAATTTTTACTGAAATATAATAAATAGTAGATGAAAATTAGCTGATACTATCAATGACAAGATTATAAATAAAATCACTAATCCTCCTTCATTATGAATGGATTTTACTGAATGTTATAATAGTCATTTTTTTAATATTATAGGATTTTTCCATTTTTAATGTCGAAAAAGAGTACTAAGAGCTTGTGATAAATTAAAAGAAGACGCAAGGGTCAAGGAATAATAATTGAAGATGAAAGTGATAATCGTAGCATCGTTTCTCGTCTGTCTGACGTCCCTGAGTCCAGAGAGCTGCGAGGGTTATCGGATTCTCGGTATGTTTCCCTTTCACGGGCATAGTCACTTTATAATGTTCGAGTCGTTGATGAAGGGACTCGCTCGCAAGGGACATCAGGTTGACATCGTCAGCGTATTCCCACAAAAAAAGCCTTATCCGAATTACACCGATATCATCGAAGCTCCTTTAACATCATCCGGATTTGTTAACAATATAACTTACGATTACATGAAAGTCATATCGGGCAACATAATCGAATTCGTAGCCGATTCCAGCTACAAGACCTGCGAGATTCTCGGAAATCCGAAGATGGTTAAACTTTTACGAAATCCTCATAACCCACCTTACGATCTGGTGATAACGGAGGTGAGAGTAAAATTGAAATAAATGCAACTAAAAGTGCAACGAATGATTTATAATATTTAGTTGAGAATTTTGTGTATTTATTTATTTATTTATTTGTTTAATATTTCAGCTTTTTGGTGCTCATTGTTTCATGGCTCTCGGTTCCCATTTTAAAGTTCCTGTGATCGGAGTTAGTTCTTCGGCTCTCTATCCATGGGGAAATGGAGTTATCGCTAATCCAGCGAATCTCGCCTTTGTGCCGAACAATCTTCTTAATTTGAGTTCATCGATGACGTTTTGGGAGCGATTGTACAACACAGTTAATGCTATATACAACGATTTGCTCTTTCAGTATTACACTAGTACCCAGAATGACATAATAAAAAAGTACTTTGGAAAATACGCGCCTACCGTAAGGGAAGCTGAAAAGAGCGTCGCCCTCGTCCTGGTGAATTCTCATCCAGCTTTGAATGGCCCTAAACCTGTCACACCCGCCCTGATTGAAGTCGGTGGATTGCACGTTCAAGATGACGGTCCCGATTTGCCTCTGGTAAATTGCACATTTTTTCTCTCTTTCACTGTCTCTCTTTCTATTTCGCTTGCACTTGGAAAGACATTCACCGTCTGTCGAAAATTCGAGCCGCTGAGTAAGAACGAGAAGCTTACGTAAAAAGCTCTCGAGAGATTGAGGGATTCATTTTGAGTCGCGAGAATTTACGATTTCAAAAATTTGCATCTTACATCGTCAATGAGAACCTCGCTGGTTCGTTGACATTTTTCTTTAGTGTCACTTTGTCATTTACAGCCCCTGTAAGCTTATTTCAATCCAACGAAAGGTAATTGAATATCGAAACAATAGAATTTTGTTGAGAGAATATACAAGCGTACATCGTTTCAGACAAATACTTTGATTTTCGGTGATGCGTTACCTCCCCGTTCGATACCAAAAGCTGTAACGTAGATTTTTCCGCCACGATCAATGTTTTTGTTAAAAAAAAGAGGATAAACGGTGAATTGTGTCTTACAATTATACAGTTTACCGTCCTCTTCTTTTATCTTAGAGATCAATCGCGGCGGAATTCGGGATCGGAAAATTCTGCTATCGCCCTCGCGCGTACGGCGATCCGAGAGAGCCATCCGACTCGTCCTTCACATCGCCTTAAATGAAACAAGACCTCTTCGAGAGTACATTAGTTTAAGATTTGAACAAGGCATCGTCGACAAAATCTTTTTTTTTATACAAACTCCAGTGTTGCACATTTATAGGATTTAAAAGAGTGGATGGACAACAGTACGGCAGGCTTCATCTACTTTACATTTGGCTCGATGTTACTCATTGAAACTTTTCCCGAGGAGACGATTCAAGTTATTTACCAATCATTGGGAAAGATAGCGCCGATAAGGGTGTTGATAAAAATACCAAATCCAAAGATACTTCCTCCTGGATTACCGGATAATTTCCGTACTTTTACGTGGGCACCGCAATTAAAAGTCCTCAGTACGATTTTTAAATTTCACTAAATAATATTTTTAACTTATCTTCGATGTTTATACTTTTTTAACTCCTTTTTTTGACTCGTAGGGCACAAACACGTGAAAGCCTTCGTAACACACGGAGGACTCATGGGTACCCAGGAAGCGATATACTACGGAGTTCCTATAATCGGAATACCACTTCTCGCTGATCAATTCACAAACGTTGATCTCTACGTCAAGAAGAACATCGCTATTAAAGTGGAATACGAGAGCTTGACTGAAGAAACCCTGGATGCTGCTTTGCAGAATATTCTATATAATCCGCTATACAAGTGAGTTTTTAATCATTTTTTAATCCAGCCCGATTAACTTAGCAGAATAGAACATTTTTTATCAACTGCATCAAATTGCCAACAGGGATACGATGCTCAAAGTCTCAGCAAAGTTTCGCGATCGACCCATGAGCGCGATGGATACGGCTACTTGGTGGGTGGAATACATTGTACGATACGGAAGCGATGCTTTAAGATCACCAGCGATGGATCTTACCTGGTGGCAGATCGAACTTTTAGATGTTTACGCGTGTATCCTCCTGATCGCAGCAATTGCAGTTATCTTAGCAATCGCCTTTGTCCAATTTCTTATCAATATCTTCGACATAATTATAGGCCCCAAGGTGAAGGACACGAAGAAAGTTCAGTAACTTATGTAAAGTTGTAAATAAATTATTAAAGGTTTGGAAACCGGTGGAGATTCATGCTTTTGATTAAACGGTAAATACACTTGATCATCACTGTGGAATTTTAATTATGGACCGACCGATAATGGTGATAACACAATGAGTCTTCCTATCATGGGCCTGTTCGTCAGATGTCATGATATCACGCGAGGTCTTTCAAAAATAGACGAGAAACTATAAGGAATACGTGAAACGATCACGCAACGGCGGTGCGTGATAAGTTCGAGGAATAGAACGAACGAGTTGACTTGTATCTATTTTTTTTTCGCCGTCTCCCATTGCTCCTACGAATGATGCGCTCGTGATGACATTATCGGAAGTCAAGTTGCGCAATAATTCTAGCGGCGATACAGACACGCACGGTTGAATAATTGAAAGGGATGATGAAGCATAATTTGCTCGATAGCGCAGTTTTTTTTTTTTTTTATAAATATATTGTGCAATAGAAGTTTATCTTCTATTTAGAGTATAGAGCGTACGTTTGCGAGCGTTACTCGATAGTAACAATATGAAATACGTGTGGGAGCGCTTATATCATTCTTTCGAGTCTATTGACATTGGATAAGTATGACGGATCTTCAGAAAGAATTCTTCTATGTTATCAATATCGATGTAGCTGTCAATTGTCTATATTGAAAACTATTGTTACGCTACTATCAATTCTGCTATCGTTCGAGTTATGCAATCTATGATGACCATTCAAATGTAGACTTTTTATTGGTGATATCAATCGAGTGCACTGAAGAAAAAATTAAATACAAACAATCGAGTAAGACTTATTAAACGCGTGTTCGATTATTTTTCATCTGTTCGGACGTTGCAATGAATTGCACGATTTTGTTTGCTCATAGGAAAATGTTGTTCTTGTAAAAAAAATAATAAAGGTTTAACATTTTTATGTAATTATTGCAATAAGTTGTTGACAGAGTGTGTCCGGATGGATGTGTGTGGGTGGGCGATTAAAATGAAAACCGCTAAAACTCGTAAACTACTCAACCGAATCAGTAGAAATTTTATTGTAGTATTCATAGTATTTATATTGGTCAAATATCGGTCAAATATTGGCCAGTATTGGTCAAATAATTCCTGACGAAAGTGCTTTTGGTTAAAAATAATGAGGAAGCAATATGTAATATTTTACCCTACAAAAGGATATTTGTTATGATCGTTAAATGATGACAAGATGACAACGGAAATAGGAATGGGGAATGCAGTGGTATTGAAATGAATCAATCCATTAGAACCTTCGCGTAATCCATATTCGATATAGTTTGATATAAACGTTCAGCATGAAATAAAAGGATGTTCCAACTAGCTCAATATTTTAATGCGTTGATGTACGTTTGAGCTTTTATTGAGAATGAGAGGAACATAGTTAAATTACAGGAACTTTTCTAGTCCAGATCGGATGAAAAAAGGGGTTTTAACTCAATGATACTTAATCTTTCTTAATTACTTAATCCGCAGTTATCGCGTATCCGCTATGTTATCAAGTGCTGAGTCGATAAGAACGAATGTTTGTATGAATCAATCAAGTTCATTATCCAAATTGACATTCATTCCAAGACGGTAAGGCCTCCAATGGCATGTTCTATATGTTTCAGTGCGATTTTAATGCGCTTGTAGTCTAATTAAACTATAAATGCCAAGCGTTCAGTTTCATACGATGGCAATTTAAATAATTAGAATGCTAGTTGAAATTTTATCAACATTTGAAAATCGACGTAAGGGGCCTATAAAAAAAAGAATCTTGATTCTATCAAAACTACGTACCGCACCTTACATCGGTCGAACAGCAATGATTTTTCTGAATGTCGCCAGAGGTGAAATCCTGCGATAAATAATTCCTACGATACAATAATATTACGTTAAAAGTATTTTCGATTGTTGAAATTAGTTGCAACATAGAAAATGTTTATATCTATCGTAGAATAGTTTATCCTATCGTTAAATCGTTTTACAAAATTCGATGTACTATCATAGCGGAACCGCCAACTTTGTATCCCACCCCAGAACCAGTGACGTACGATGATGACTTATCCGAGCAATCGTAATCACGGACATCAAGTTTCGTGCCACTGCTGTAATACGTACGTTTGCGGTGGGTCGTACTACTCCGAGTATATCAACGATCTACACTCGTCTTAATTACCGTTTAATGCATAGATATGTATGTGTATGTGCAGTTTTCTGTTCAGAATTCGTGTAACGCTCGATCACAGTCAGTTGGAGTATGACTTTCAGGAGCGGCACTACTCCTTAACATTGCTCAATAGTGAAAAGCAATAAGTGTTTTAGCATTATTTCGAGCGTGACATAAACCGCGAATCTCACATACCGTGTTGCATGGATTGAAGTATCGATTTTATAAATACGTAACGACTGATGACTAATTAAATATAAGATATTAACGAGCGCTTGTCTCCGTGGAGACGAAATATAATATTTATTAAATTATTTGATAATAAATTAAGTTGTGAAACGTCATAAAATGAAGTCCCCGTTAGTTTTATATCTGGCAATAGCAACTGGGTTTTTTGTGCCCTCACGAGCATACAGAATTTTGGGAATCTTTCCATTTTGTTCGAGAAGCCATAATATGATGTTCGATGCTTTGACGGAGGGTCTTGCAAGGCGAGGCCATCAAATGGACGTTGTCACGTGTTTTCCACCAAAAAAACCAGTGTCCAATGTCAATATTATTTTTAACGTCGAAAACACCCAAGGAAGACTCGTCAACAATTGGAATTTTAGTATGGCGTTAAACGTAGGGACCGATTCGCTAAAAGTCATCTCTGGTATATACGGCAATGATCTGTGTCATATAATGGGCGTTGAAGAGTTGCAGAGAATTGTCAAAAATCCCCCAAATGATCCCCCGTACGATCTCCTACTGGTTGAAGTAAGACTTGTACTCGTAACACGTTTCTTTGAGAAAATTAATAATTGAATAGTAAAGGAATAAAAATACATTTTTGCTTTGTATCACAGGCTTTCGGCTCGAGCTGTTTTATAGGGTTTGGTACACTGCTAAAAGTGCCAGTTGTATTAGCGAGTACGACCATTGAATTCCCATGGATAGACCGGGCGCTCGGTAATCCGACGAATACCGCTTTTTTTCCATCCTTCTTTTCCGAATATACCCATCCTATGTCTTTCTGGACCAGAGTGAAAAACACTCTCAATGATCTGATCAGCATATATCGCTTTCACTCGATCACCGGTGACATACAAACCGAACTGATGAGAAAATATCTCGGTCCGGATATCCCACACGTAAGGGAATTAGAAAAGAACGTTGCGTTGGCTCTCATCAATTCATTCCACAGTATCACCGGTGTGAGACCGACCACAACCAATCTTATCGAGGTCGGTGGCATTCACGTTGAGCACAATAATGCCAAATTAACGAAGGTAACGCAATTACTTATTCAGAGTTAATAAATTTCGTCAAATTCGATTTTTTTTTCTCTTAAAAATAACATTTTTATCAAATGTTTTAGTTAATTTTATAGAAATAATTAGAATTTTTATTCCGCTATTCGTGACTGTTAGGAGCTGCAAAAGTGGCTTGACGAAAGCAAAAACGGCTTGGTCTACTTTACGTTAGGTTCGATGGTGAATATCGAGACGATGCCCGACGATACTATCAAAGGGTTGTACGCTGCATTTAGAAAAATCGCGCCTGTCAGAGTTCTTATGAAAGTCGCCAATAGAAAAATACTGCTCCCCGGACTGCCGGATAACGTGATGACGTCATCCTGGATTCCTCAAGTGCCAGTTTTAGGTCAGTTTCCGTAGTGAAACTTGAAATTTAAAAAAATTGATCGACGTTTTCTTCTGAATTATTCAGCTCATAACAACACTCGTGTATTCATCACTCATGGTGGATTGATGTCAACCCAGGAATCTCTTTATCACGGTGTTCCGATCATCGGTATTCCACTCTTTGGTGATCAACCCGTGAACGTGAGATACTACGAGCGCAAGGGAATGGCAGTGACGCTGAGTTTTGATAATATCAACGAACAATCGGTATTCGCTGCACTCAATAATCTATTGAGCGATCCGAGCTACAGGTACATTCAATTAATTTACTTATCGAGGGATATACGAACACTTGAAAGAAGTGAATATAAATCTGTAAATTATCATTTCAGAAAAGCTGCCAGGCGAGAATCGGCGCTCTTCCGTGATCGACCGATGAGCGCAGTTGACACTGCATCTTATTGGGTCGAATACGCGGTCAGAAATGGACCCAATGTCCTAAAATCACCCGCCATCGAATTATATTGGTGGCAAGTCTTACTCCTCGATGTTTATGGATTTTTTTTCGTAACCGGTATTGTTGTCGTTTATATTATCGTGTTAATCATTAAGTTCTTCGTTAAAACAGTCGGCTCACCAACGAGCCAGTCATCTATGAAGGGTAAAAAACGTGATTAGTAACATTGGTCAGTAATTAAGGTCATTAGTGTGTAATCGGAAAGTGTTATGCAAGTCATTTTGATTTCTTGCAAATTTTTAAACGGGTGTGTTGCAATGAAAACTTGTTCAAAAAATTGTATATATTATATATTTTTAAATAATTATATATTTTTAAAAATCTAATCTTTTGCTTTCACAGCAAGAGCAAAAGCTTCATTTTCATGAGCAAATTTATTTTCTAGATGTTGATGCTTGAGTACTTGATATGTCACCAATAGTCAGAATATCATTTTTAGAATAAATGTCCGGAATCGCGTTTGTGCTGGCCTCGTGTCATACTCATTGTCACTTTTGGTACACAAGTAGGGCATCACATTCTACAATTCAAGTTATTATGGAAATTTACATTTTCTTTTATTATTATTTTTAAACACAACGTACAATATCTAACTGACGTAAATTGTCAGCTATCGAGTCGAATGATACTTTATATTTAATTACGGATTCTTTATGTGCAGTTTGGTATAAATTTGGCTAAAATTGTAAAAATGGTTCAGATTTCATGAAATTACGAATTTTTGGAAAAAATTAACTTTAATGCACTAACTTTCGCAAAACTCGAGTTTGCGAGCCAACAGTTTCTACACAAACAGTATAATATTCAACGATATTTGGTTGATCACGTAAAGAAACGAAAACTGACGCATCGATGGTTCCGGAAATCTAAATACAATGTCGTTGGTACAATATCGATAGTAACGGTTACCAATCGAGATGGTAACCTCGACTAACCGGTTGGTAATATGGATATTTCTATTTACCACAAAAGTGGCGAGGACCGGCACGTACTTGGAGCGATATGCTTCGATGTATATTTAGCAGATATTCAATGCGTTTGACTTTTATTTTTTGCAAGCCCTCGTCCATCCACAACCATATGTCACTTGATGCAACAGTCTCGTTTGCGTTTGTCAACAGTTTTACTCGTGGTACGTACCAACCGGTTCGGTTATAGACGGGAAGCGATCGTCAATGTGAACCAACTCGTAGATTGCTATCCAAATGCTTGTCGCAACTACCGCCGACATTAGATGCACAACCTAACGGCTCGTGGTGGCGATAGCACTGTGATTGGTTACAATAATCAAGTCGTTTTTCTCATGTTTTATTCGCAGTTATCGCGTATCCGCTATGTTATCAAGTGCTGAGTCGATAAGAACGAATGCTCATACGAATCAATGAAGTTAATTATTCAAATTGACATTCATTCCAAGACGGTCAAGACTTCCAATGGCATGTTCTATATGTTTCAGTGCGATTTTAATACGCTCGGAGTCTAATTAAACTATAAATGTCAAGCGTTCAGTTTCATACAATGGCAAATTAAATAATTAGAATGCTTACTGAAATTTTATCAACATTTGAAAATCGACATAAGGGGCTTATAAAAAAAAAAGAATCTTGATTCTATCAAAACTACGTACAGCATCTTACATCGGTCGAACAGTGATGATTTTCCGGAATGTTGCCAAAGGTGAAATCCTGCGATAAATAATTCCTACGATACGATAATATTGCGTTAAATGTATTTCCGATTATTGAAATTAGTTCCAACATAGAAAATGTTTATATCTATCATAGAATAGTTTATCCTATCGTTAAATCGTTTTACAAAATTCGATGTACCATCGTAGCGTAACCGTCAACTCTGTATTTCACCCCAGAACCTGTGTTATCTGACGTACGATAATGTAATATGTACGATTGCGGTGGGTCGTACTACTCCGAGTAAATCAATGATTAACACTTGTCTAAATTACCGTTAAATACATAGATATGTATGTGTACATGCAGTTTTCTGTTCAGAATTCGTGTAACGCTCGATCACAGTCAGTTGGAGTATAACTTTCAGGAGCGGTACTACTCCTTAACATTGCTCAATAGTGAAAAGCAATAAGTGTTTACGCATTTTTTCGCGCATGACATAAGCCGCGAATCTCATATACCGTGTTGCATGGATTAAAGTATCGATTTTATAAATGCGTAACGGCTGATGACTAATTAAATATCAGACATCAACGAGCGCTTATCTCCGTGGAGACTAAATACAATATTTATTAAATTATATGATATTAAATTAAGTTGTAAAACGTCATAAAATGAAGTCCCCGTTAGTTTTATATCTGGCAATAGCAACTGGGTTTTTTGTGCCCTCACGAGCATACAGAATTTTGGGAATCTTTCCATTTTGTTCGAGAAGCCATAATATGATGTTCGATGCTTTGACGGAGGGTCTTGCAAGGCGAGGCCATCAAATGGACGTTGTCACGTGTTTTCCACCAAAAAAACCAGTGTCCAATGTCAATATTATTTTTAACGTCGAAAACACACAAGAGATACTCGTCAACAATTGGAATTTTAGTATGGCGTTAAACGTAAGGACCAATGCGCTAAAAGACATCTCTGGTACGTACGGCAATGATCTGTGTCATATAATGGGCGTTGAAGAGTTGCAGAGAATTGTCAAAAATCCCCCAAGTGATCCTCCGTACGATCTCCTACTGGTTGAAGTAAGACTTGTACTCGTAACACGTTTCTTTAAAAAAATTAATAATTGAATAGTAAAGAAATAAAAATACATTTTTGTTTTGTATCACAGGCTTTCGGCTCGAGCTGTTTTATAGGGTTTGGTACAGTGCTAAAAGTGCCAGTTGTATTGGCGATAACGGGCATTGAATTCCCATGGATCGACCGGGCACTCGGTAATCCGACGAATACCGCTTTTTTTCCATCCTTCTCTTCCGAATATATCCATCCTATGTCTTTCTGGACCAGAGTGAAAAACACTCTCAATGAACTAATCAGCATATATCGCTTTCACTCGTTCACCGGTGACATACAAACCGAACTGATGAGAAAATATCTCGGTCCGAATATCCCACACGTAAGGGAATTAGAAAAGAACGTCGCATTGGCTCTCATCAATTCATTCCACAGTATCACCGGTGTGAGACCGATCACAAACAATCTTATCGAGGTCGGTGGCATTCACATTGAGCACAATAATGCCAAATTAACAAAGGTAACGCGATTACTTATTCAGAGTTAATAAATTTCGTCAAATTCGAATTTTTTTTCTCGTAAAAATAACATTTTTATCAAATGTTTTAGTTAATTTTATAGAATCTTTTTTTTTTCATCGTCATTGAAATAATTAGAATTTTTATTCCGCTATTCGTGACTGTTAGGAGCTGCAAAAGTGGCTTGACGAAAGCAAAAACGGCTTGGTCTACTTTACGTTAGGTTCGATGGTGAATATCGAGACGATGCCCGACGATACTATCAAAGGGTTGTACGCTGCATTTAGAAAAATCGCGCCTGTCAGAGTTCTTATGAAAGTCGCCAATAGAAAAATACTGCTCCCCGGACTGCCGGATAACGTGATGACGTCATCCTGGATTCCTCAAGTGCCAGTTTTAGGTCAGTTTCCGTAGTGAAACTTGAAATTTAAAAAAATTGATCGACGTTTTCTTCTGAATTATTCAGCTCATAACAACACTCGTGTATTCATCACTCATGGTGGATTGATGTCAACCCAGGAATCTCTTTATCACGGTGTTCCGATCATCGGTATTCCACTCTTTGGTGATCAACCCATGAACGTGAGATACTACGAGCGGAAGGGAATGGCAGTGACGCTGAGTTTTGATAATATCACCGAACAATCGGTAACCGCTGCGCTCAATAATTTATTGAACGATCCGAGCTACAGGTACATTCAATTAATTTACTTATCGAGGGATATACGAACACTTGAAAGAAGTGAATATAAATCTGTAAATTATCATTTCAGAAAAGCTGCCAGTCGAGAATCAGCGCTTTTCCGTGATCGTCCGGTGAGCGCAGTTGACACTGCAGCTTATTGGGTCGAATACGTGGTCAGAAATGGACCCAATGTCCTAAGATCTCCCGCAATCGAATTAAATTGGTGGCAAGTCTTACTTCTCGATGTTTATGGATTTTTTTTCGTAACCGGTATTGTTGTCGTTTATATTATCGTGTTAATCATTAAGTTCTTCGTTAAAACAGTCGGCTCACCAACGAGCCAGTCATTTATGAAGGGTAAAAAACGCGATTAGTAACATTGGTCAGTAATTAAGGTCATTAATGTGTAATTCGAAAGTGTTATGCAAGTCATTTTGATTTCTTGCAGATTTTTAAACGGGTGTGTTGCAATGAAAACTTGTTCAAAAAATTGTACAAATCTTAATTGTATATTTTTAAAAATCTAATCTTTTGTTTTCACAGCAAGAGCAAAAGCTTCGTTTTCATGAGCAAATTTATTTTCTAGATGTTGATGCGTGAGTAATTAAAATGTCACCGACAGTCAGAATATCACATTTAGAATAAATGTCCGGAATCGCGTTTGTGCTGGCCTCGTGCCATACTTGTCAGTTTTGGTAAACAAGTAGGGCATCACATTCTACAATTCAAGTTGTCACGGAAATTTACATTTTCTTTTATTTTAATTTTTTTAAAACACAACGTGCAATATCTAAGTGACGTTAATTGTCAGCTCTCGACGGAAGCGATTGGCAATGTGAATCAACTCGTAGATTGCTATCCAAATGCTTGTCGCAACTATCGCCGACGTTAGTTGCACAACCTAACGGCTCGTGGTGGCGATAGCACTGTGATTGGTTACAATAAGCAAGTCGTTGATCTTGTGTTATTTTTCGCTAATCAATGGAAAATAGTTGGGAATAATATTTCGATTTCGTTTCCGTAATTAATTCACGACGCAGCATATGCTAATAATGGTTATCGAAACTACTTTTTTTTTTCCGTGTACGAAGTTTCGTTAAAATCTATAATATCACTCAGATTTTAAGGGATTTTGAATTTATCAATTTCTCACCAGTTCAATTTTCGAAACATACTTAATAGCATTTCATTAAACGATTTTTCGTATGAAATTAGGCCAAAAAACGTTAGAAGGGTTCGAGTGATACACTAGATCAGGGGTCTCCAAGCTTTCCAGCCTTAGGGCCATACTAATTACTCCAGTAAGTTCCGAGGGCCAAAACCATATTATCATTGTTGCCGGTGGTAAAAAGTGAAATAGTCCAAAATCTGTCCGCGGGCCGAATGTGGCCCTCGGGCCGTAGTTTGGAGACCCCTGCACTAGATTATTGGTTTTCGATATCCTTCTTATTATAAAAAACCTAGAAGATCGGTGGATTGAGTATCAGTTGATCGATCGAATTAAATTCATTCTTACTCATAGCTGTGGCTATGCATAAAATATGAAAAATAATGAAGAACCAATGTGCAAGGTTCTACTTTGTATCCATGTTTAATTCAATTAATGGGTATCATTCCAGTAAGACTTTTTATCGATAATATCACGGATGACAGATATTGTACCGCTATATTCGAATCTTTGTCAAAATCCCGATTGTGTATATACTCGACGAATCGCCATGTGTTGTATCTACCCACACTGTCAGGAATACACACATTCGGAATTTTAACATCAGACATTTAATAATATCGACGTGGTCGTCGGTGAGGTAGAAATTGAGTTTTTGGAATAATTTAACTTCTTATTCAGTGCTCGGCAAGTTGTGTCGCGACTGAAATGAGATAATACATGTTATTCATTCGTTGGCTGCTCATTATTCCACGTCACTCGCAGCTATAGACTAATTTCCCTTGAGTTCAGGTTCTCGAGTAACCAATTGCAAAAATGGCGCAACGGATTGCACCATCGATCTATCGTTAAAAATCATATTTGAGAAAGCATAATACAATTGTTTGTGTACAACTTTTCGATGATTGGCAATAAAAATTGATAATCAGAGTTCGTTTTATTTGATCAAGAATATATCTGAAAAAAGGTGATGTGAATACTTTTTATAAAATTATTCTCATTATAATTTATATTCGTTATAGGAAAATGTTCCCAAGTGTCCGATGTCAATTTTGTGAATAGCGAAATTACTTGTACAGCTTATAGATCTAAGAGGCATGTTTTTTCTTTTCTATCATCCAGGAATAATATTTGAGAGATTAAGCAGCGTCTCCAATTTTTGGGAATAAATTCACTAAAATTTTTATTTACGTACAAGCACGCAAGGAATTTTAATGAAACTTATAGTATGAATATATTTTCTGTAAGTACGATGCAACAACAATATTCTCTGACAATCAGACACTCCCACAAGGGGTTGAACTACCCTAAGACATTATTATCTCTTAACATTTCGTAAAGAATTAGTCCGATTTATGTGTTTATCGCTTTTTCCTAATAATCACTCGTGTAGCTGTTAAAGGGAACGGGTACATCTGTACTTGACTTTCACCGTCAGAGCATACCGTGAGAAATTTGTTGTAAATAGATCGACATGGTATTTCATCGAAGGTTTGTTGTTTTCTATAATATGACATATCTTTTTTAATTATAAGAAAATTCATTGCGCAAAATCGGCAGTGTCTCTTTTCTACGGATCGCAACCGTATACAGATCCAACTGTACAAAAACGCTACTTTACACACCCAACTGTATAAACATTAGCAACTCGATGCAAAAAAACTTGACGCATGAACAATTCGACACAGAAAACTTCTCCTGTGGCACAACTTGACACGACAAAACTCTCCCATTGCCTATCTTGCCTCTGAAAAACGCTTTCGCAGCGCGACACAGAAAAACTCTCCTACGATAATACTCGACACACAAGCACAACCAACGTGACATCGAGAAATGCGACACAAAACCAAATCCGCACGGCATAATTTTATATATCGCTAACTGTACAGATAGGAACTCTCCCATGGCGTCACCGTACACGTGGCGTAACTGTACACAGCCCCACATCGAAACACAAAATGATGACTTGGGCGCAGCTGTACATAGGCCCAAACAGTATACGCGCCATATTGGACGAGGAGGGTAAGGCAGAAAACTTTTACCGACCGCTGTTAACCGTGGCGCGGTCGAGAGACTGGAAAATGTATTCACCACGGAGACAGTGACGATTGGAGGTATTACGATTGAGATTGAAAAATGAATTCACCACCATTTGTAAATACGTCGTATATATACCACACAGCATTTAGTAGAAATGATTTTTTTCATTAAAAATGCGCAACGTATACATTCCCAACCAAAAGTGAGATTCGATCAGAATGAAGCACCGCGTGATAAGAGAAACAAGTCTGTAAAATAGAATCTTGCACGTTGCTTCCTCATTATTTTCCACCTCTCGCAAAACTTCCACTAGGAGGAAGTATATGTTCATCTATTTTAACTTCTTCATAAAGGAAGATTTGTGAAAGATGAAAAACAATGAGGATGCGATGTTCTACTTTCCAGGCTTTTTAAATACCGTGTACACTAGCTTTTTGTTCAAAATTTGTAAGAGTTAGCGAATCAACCATTACGACAATCAACCTAATTGTCATGAAGTAAGGGGAATGACGGATCCATTCGCATGACAAATTTCAGACCGAACAACCTCGTGAAATATTCGTTGGTGCTTAGCCAATTATATTTGCAATCACGTTCAATATTTGGTTTTATGCAAAAAAAACATACATTTATTTTGAAACGTGGTGGAATATTCAATACATGAGAACGATTCGAATTAGATATGGTAAAAACGATTTGGTGTGGCTCAGTGATCAGAGTAGTCGACCGGCATTAGGAAAATCCCGGGCTCGAATCCCGGCCTGGGCGCCCAGAATTTTTTCGGATTGTTCCACATATATTCCACTTTTTTCAATTAGAATAATCAGGACCTGGGGAGCTTAGATTGTCTCGTTGAGCATCCGTGCTAGTTTGTTTTCAAGGGCTTCAAGGAGGACTTGAAGATTTTTCTCTTATCGCAAATACTACTGAAATAGTGATCGAATCAAAATTTTGGTTGGGAATGTATACATAAAACATTTTTAAATACTGTGAAGAACTAAAAAACTGTACAGTACAAACTATAACAAAAAAATGATGCCGTGTCATTGCGCAATGACTCTGATAGCCATAAGCACTGGTATAATCGAAGTCGATCGAAAAAATTTAGACGCAACGTAGCTGGAGTGCTGATAAGGCTTAACAATCTTCAAAAAAACATTTTGACCATTTATGGCTTGTAACATCCACTCAACGAATGCTTCAATCGCTAACGTGTCTGATGGCACTTGTCTCGTTGTTCGAGGTTGTTATTAATATCGCTATTCCGTCATTGATGACGAACGAGTTAATATCTCAACAGAGCTCCCCGCAGCTCTTGCGGTTTTGTTACCGATCGTATAAGACCTTCTGTATCTACCAACCGTCAGTCCAGTCGTGTGTCTGTCAGCTGTGAAGTCATCCATCGAGCCAGAGGCAAGCAGAGCTAGTTTTAACACGCTGTGATCCGTTGCTCCGAATCGTGTTCGTGTGTACTAATTGCGACGTACTATTTCTTATCGTCACTCTGTAATCTCGGTCGTATAACTGCAAACATCAAGAGTGACTAAACTAAAATACAGTGAAACAACAAGTATTTATCAAGAGGATATTATGGAGAGGAAACCCTTCCATAACCTCATATAATTAATTTTCAAACATTTCGATAATCGTAATTGGCTTTAAGGAAGATAAAATAAAGAGCGGTGCATCTCAAAAAATTGATATCCACAGGACGCCTCTCTTATTATTTCCCCCCATCCTTAAAATCGTTCTCGAGCAAAATGTGTTCACATTTTTTATTACACGATCGCTCGTTTAGTAAGCCCGTTTACTAAAACATTTTGTAAAATTTAAATTGGCTCGGTCTTACAAAATTAACTTCTACTTTGCGTTAATTTAATTCTCTTAATCGAGTACAAACAATTTTCCTTTGACGTAGGTAATAAAAAGTGAAGAGAAATGGGTTGGATCGACAAGTTTTCCCTGATTCTCCTCGTCGCATTTGTCGTCCATCAACAGACAGAGTGCGATGCCGCAAGAATTCTAGGACTCTTTCCACTGAACGGAAAGAGTCACTTCGTTATGTGCGAAACCTTGATGAGAGGACTGGCTGCACGGGGACATCGAGTCGACGTCATCAGCCATTTCCCGCTAAAGAACCCACCGCCAAATTATCGAGACATCAGTATCGCTGGATCGGTTCCAGGAGCCATAAATAATCTGACCCTAAAGGACGTAGAAACGTTCATGAGTAGTGGCATGAAGTTATTTTTCCAGCGGGTTGGAGAAGCTCTCTGCGATCTTCTCGAATTACCGCAATTTCAGAGCATTATCAAAAATCCTCCAACAGATCCATCATACGATTTGGTAATTTACGAGGTTAGAAAAATATTTAATTACACTTTTATACTCGTTACGTTGAGCCAATGACGCAAGGTACACTTCTCTGCGTGATGATATTTCTGGATGGTCATAATTCGCGAGAATCTAAAGATCTCGTTGATGGTTACGCCGCTACATCCGAGAATTTGCAGCATTGAGATTGATTATGTCAATTGTGGTAATACCGGTTTAGTTACGAAGCACGTTGTACGCTCGTACAAAGACATCTCGTCAGTCATACGTGTGCTCATCTATGTAGCTAGTTCAGAGTTCAAGGATTTATATGATACGGGGCGAATAGTAGACAGACAAGATTTGTAACTCGAAGTTGGGACGAATGATTAAGCTGTGTTAGAAAAAACGAGTTGACGATGAGTTGATATGCTTCCTCATCTTCCGCGTCATTTACATTTGATCGAAGACATATCTTCAGTTATCATCACGAAATAGATTTTATAATTGAGGCAAATGGTTTGAAATGACAGAGCACTTTTACTCCTTTGGATTAAATGAATAATTTAGATGTTGTTTGATCACACGGGTAAGAGGAACAGACAGAATGATTAATGGTGCTCGAAGAAAATGTTGAGTGATTGAAATATTGAAAATCAAAATTTCGTCGTGACAATCAATTAGTAATAATCATACCGTTGGTTGTCCCCAAATTAACCGGTTCCTTCGCGTAGATATTTCACGGATCACTGAGTAATTTGATCGAGGGATTAGTTATCTTGGTCTCTTCAACGCTCACGTATCTATATAGATAAACAGATATAATTTACTATTGAATTTATTAATTAATTAATTTGTTACAGTCATTCGCGTCAGATTGTTATTTGGCGTTTGCACGCCACCTGAAAGTTCCTATGGTCGGTATCGTGACAAGCAAATTGTTCGACTGGATAAATCTGCCCATGGGAAATCCTCAAAGTACGGCTTTCGTGCCAAATATATTTTCCGCATTCGGTCAACGCATGAGCTTTTATGAACGCCTGATAAATACGCTGGTCAGCGGAAGCATAAAGATTCAATACTGGTATTACATCCCAGCGCAATTGCATCATGTGGAGAAATACTTTGATGTGAAGGTATCGAGTATACCCGAACTTTACAAAGACATTGCTGTGATGCTTGTCAACACTTATCCTAGCTTCGATTTCGTCAGACCATTAACACCAGGAATTGTGGAAGTCGGTGGTCTCCACGTAACTAACGGCTATCTGGATCTGACACCGGTAATTATGCACTAAAATTATCTCCAATGGTTTCTTTAATTTATCATTCTAAATTGAGCCTCGCATGATTGTATCAATTGTTTCGAGTATAATGACAGTGTTGTTTCGTTTTGATAGGTTGTGAAAAAATGGCTTGACGAGAGCAAGGCTGGTTTTATTTATTTTTCATTTGGCTCGATGATCAAAATCGAATCCTTCCCTCTCGAAACCATCAAAGCTTTCTACACGGCCTTCGAGCGGATCGCTCCTGTTCGCGTGTTAATGAAGATCGCCAAAAAGGAAGAACTACCCGCAGGACTGCCGAAGAACGTTATGACTTCCTCGTGGCTTCCTCAGACACGAGTGTTACGTAAGTGATTAGCGCATTGTTATCATGAAGTACTGTACAGCACGCTTGTGTCAGATGCAAAGATAAACCGGTATATCTATCGAAATCTTATTAGATAGTCTTTCAAGTGCCTTATCGTCCACAGAACATAAAAATATCAAGGCATTCGTGTCACACGGTGGACTGATGTCAACACAAGAGGCGATTACGTATGGTGTACCTATAATCAGTATTCCGATATTCGGTGATCAATATCTCAATGCTCGACTCTGTGAACAAAAAAATATCGCTATCGTCGTTAATTATCGAGAAATAACGTCAGACTCGTTTACAAAATCTCTGAAGACTATCATGGAGGATCAATCGTACAGGTAAATCATTGTCAAAAGCTTTAACGAAGTTTAAATGACGATTGTAATTGATTTTAATATGTATTTTCTTTTCTTTTAGTAAAAACTCGAAACGGTTGGCAACCTTATTTAACGATCGGCCAATGAGCCCACTCGACACTGCAATTTACTGGGTCGAATACGTACTCAGGAATGGAAATGTTCTGAGATCTCCGGCTGATGAATTGTCCTGGTGGCAAATAGAATTGTTGGACGTATATGGATTCCTCATTGTAGTCGTTCTGATTGCGCTCTACATAGTTAAACGAATAGTCTGTATAGTACTCCGTCTACTGTGCTCAAAGGTTTGCAAAGCGCAGAGCTCTGTATCGAAATCCAAAAAGAACAAATGATACATCAACAGTGTAAATACTCAACTGTAATTATGTATAAATTTATATTGTAATACTGAACGGAAATCATTTTTGTATAACATTTTGTGAGAACGTATTGTGCGACAAGATAGATGTTTTTATTTGAAATAAATATTATCATGAGTTTTTCAAAAAAAAAAAATAATCAACCTGAATTGAATTTATACATAAAATCTAGATAAGCGAATTGATTTTTTTTTTACATTAACTCAACAAAACATAACTTGATAATTACGTTTACCCTTGCTACCGCCATGTTTTAAAGTTTAATCCGTCTCCCCTAATGTCGTATTACCATCCAGGGATACCGAGAGTCGACAAAGTCAGTCGTTCGCCGGGATTGAATTACCTCTATGCACTCGTTCGTTCTTCCAATCTCTACATGAATTGAGTGAAATCTATCGATTACTCAAGTAATTTCGTAGGAAAATTGACAAATTGCACGTACAAATAATTAATCAGCTAACAGTGCATTATCCGAAGATCATGGAATTGGAACTTTCCACTACGTATAATACACTTTATCGAATCTATACAGATTGGTTATGAAAGCTCTTCTTCCTTCTCTATTCTTGCATTAAAAGCCGATGTACACATATACCAGACCTCTAATAAATCACCCGGCAGAGATTCCCCGAGTGCTCCGTTCTGCAGTTCGGAACAGGTTATCGTGTTACGACAAAAGGAGGTAGATGTGCCGGAGATGCAGTGTACGCAACGTATATCTCCACTACTTGCGATATCGATAATGCTTTCGAGACTTTTTATTGTGATAAGTTTCGTATTATTAACTCTATAATTGGAGGAAAAATAAAAAGATCAAGTTATTCGTACAAGAAGCACGTGATTACGTCACACGATGTTGTCCTTCGTGAAGCACCGGAGAATGGAAACTTGCTCTATTACGCTCTATTATTCCACATATCCTTGTACCCCTTTGCTAAAGCTCACCGAGTCCAAGCTGCAGAGACTCTTTTCGCTTCTCGTACAACCCTAGAAGCTTATAGATCTGCCAACAAATCATGAATTACCAATTTACCGAATCACCCTACCCACGAGAAGAGACAAAAATTTATAAAAGTCCGAACATCTCCGCAACGTTTATCCTCCAGAAGTCAGTTTCCCATTGCAAGCGACGTTACTGCACAATCTGCTGCACTGAAAATGATCACGAGGTAATATTTGTATCCGTAAAATAATTAAAGCTCTAAGCTGTATTTCCTGTTAATTCTCTCGAGCAGGAGCAAGTGTTATCCAAGGAAAATACGGCGGTATTTCAATTGAACGCAACTAATTGTCAGAGGAAGACAAAGAAAGGATTTTACAAAAGTTGCAATTTGCCAAATGTTTCGCGATATCTGTCTTAACATTGCTCGTATTTACGAGTGTCGAGAGGGCACATCGTTACAGAATCTTAGCATTGTTTCTCTTCAACGTGAAGAGCCAATTCGTTATGGCGGAAAGCTTAATGAAGAGATCCCGGGGTCATTAGCTTGACGTTCACGACCATTTTCGACTGAAAGCACACGGTCCCAATTACACGAGCGTAAACACAGAAGGCACGATTACCAGCACTGTCAGCAATGTTTCGGTCGCTTTTTACCAGAATTATTGACTTTTAACATCACTTATTTCTTGTAAAGTGCTGACAAACTCAACTGTTTTTTTCGTACACTACTGTATATTCAAAATGTAACAAATAGAGCTACCCATGTTATACTCATTCTCACGAGCGGACCAACCTTAACTTCAAATTTCACTAATCTAAGAGCATACGATCAATTATTTTTTGTCTCTGGTCTCTCTTAAAATTATGAACAAGCAGAACTGCTCTCGCGTTCTGGATTCTTATAGCTCATTAGAAATGCATTGACTAAATTCTGATTTTAATCGAACCAGAGCCTGGCACATTTGCATCAGTGCGAATATGCTGCAAGGGTCGTCAGGGACCAACATTGTCAGACGTATAATATTGTTACTGCATTTCTATTTGCATAATTTCCATTATTATGATTTCGAAACTACTACTGCCAGGTTATCGTCGTTGTTGCATTAAAATTCGTTTATATAGCTAGCTGAAACTATAAATACGATTGCATAGTAAATCTTGAGTAAAGTACGCTCTGTGATGGCAACGCTCCGTGTAATAAAAATGCTTCGATACTACGTGACAGTCACGTATTTTATTGAATGACACCGACAGATAAAAAATATATATAAAGTGTTATGTTACGAATACAGGTATTGATAACACTGTGCTACCTCGCATTGGGACGACACTTGGAAATGCCAACTGTGGGACATTCGGCTGTTCGGGACGGGGTCAGTGAGACCCTTGAGAATCCAGCTCCGACGACTTTCGTATCGAACATCTTTGCTGGTTACTCGGAATCCATAAATTTCTGGGAATCTCTCGCGAACACAGTGCAGTACGTCGTTTATTCGATACAATTGGATTATTATACCGAGTCGCAAAACGAGCTCGTGAAAAAGCACGTATATCGAGTAACCCAAGACGTTCCCTGACTCTACGAGGATCTACCTCTGCTCCTAGTGAATTCTCATCAAAGCATGAGACGAAACAGGGTGCCTGCATCAGCCGCGGTGGAGGTTGCCGGTTTTCATCTGATCGACTACACTCGGAAATTGGATCTGGTTAGTAGCGGAAAAACGATAGAAATAAAGGTATGATAAAAGAATGAAGAAAATAAAATAAAGATTTCTACATATTTTTGGCGCGTGCTATTGAGGCAAAAGTGAGAAGCGAGGGTGCACGGCAAGAGAATCAAGAGCGATCGAATGGAATTGTTGAATAAAACGAGTGTCCTTCTATACTATACCCGTACCACCCCGTACTGTATAGACGTAAAATACTATACGCACGACCTAGATGAGTGAAATGAGTGAAACATTCGTCGCAGGAATTGGAAACTCGGTTGTACAGTAGCGAATACGGTAACGTACATTTTACGTGGAGATCAATAGTCAAAATCGAATTATTTCCATGTGAAAAACTCGACGCTCTCTACGAGTCTTACCGATGAGTCGCACTGGTTAAGAGGCTCATGAAAGTCACCAATGATAAAGAAATTGCTTCCAAGACTACCTGAGAATGTTAAGTAATCCGCCCGTGTGTTTCTCAACTTGAAGTTTCGAGTACGCTTCGTCGAATGTCTATCGAACAATCACCGATAGAACACCATCGACTTGATTAACAGTGACGATCAAGCAGGGGCGAAGTCCCAGGACGATATTCCACTCGGAACTTTAACAATAAAGTTGATGTTCTTACTTATAACTGTTACTTCAATCTCCTCTCTCGCACCTTCATTTTTTTTTTTCGACAAATCACAATAACGTTAGCGTTTTTATAAATCATGATGCCATCTTCGGAATCAAAGGAACAATTTACGGAGCCCCTCATCGGTATTCCACTATTTGGTAGTCAACGAGCTAACATCGACATTTTTGCTTCGGTAAAAGTCGTTTATCCATTCATCTTTTTAGAAATTACTGACGATAGAGTTGGAAAGAGCTACAAAAAGTAATTCTGGAGAATCGCTACAAGAGATCAGTGTTTTAACAAATATTTCTACAATTCCCTTTTCATTAAAATTATTTCCTTGTCTTTCTGGAATCCTCGACAGATTTTGAGTCTTTTTATTCTCGGTAGCCTTTCCATCGCCATTTCATACTTATATGTCCAGTGTCTGTCTTATTATTCCATTGTGTTTCATTTTTTTTTGGTGTTTTTATTCAAAAGTTGAAAAGTCTGCTCCTCGATCTTTCGATTAAGCCTCTGGATACAACGATATAAGGCGATGAATAGAGTAAATGGCAAGAAATGGCCACGTCTTGCATACGTCAGGGCCAAACATATTCCGATGGCAACGATCATAGTTGGCCGTCTACGCGATTCTTCTATTGTCCTTGCTTCTCGTTTGGTACATTTGTCCCTTATTCCTGGTTTTAAGTCGTTAGAATCTCTCCGTCGCTATCTAGGTTAACAAGTAGGTTGATAAAACAGAAGAGTCACGTCGATTACAACAAAAACCAAAAGAATAATCAAGAACATTAAGTAGATGAGGTCCGACAAGCCAAAAAGCTCTTCGCTCGCTCATTCGCCAAACCTCAAGAAATCTAGCAATTGCGAGAAAAAGCTATCTAAACGTGATTACACGCATTTCCACATGGCAACTTTTGCATCGAGTCACGTTCCTTCCGCGAAACGTCTGAAGTAGTCTTTCACCGTTGCGCTATCAATGCCAAGAGCATGCGCAATGTTTTACCTCCTCGACAGACTCATACGTGTTCAGAAATATTCGTGGGTTTTTGCCAAGCTCGAGCTTCTATCCGTACCTCAATAATTGACATTTATTGGTTAAGCTTTCACTACCCGCAGTGCCTGTATACTGGAAATATATCGTATTCTCGAAACTTTTCTAAGAGAGAGAGAGAGAGAGAGAGAGAGAGAGAGAGAGAGAGAGAGAGAGAGAGAGAGAATGAAAGGAATTGTAAAATCCTTTCTTCGAGTGCTGCAAACAGCGCACAAGGATTCAAAACTTTTCTCTCGTAACGTGATCACTTTCACGTTGCTGCGAAATTCATGTTAAAATTTAAATCCTTTATTTGCATTCGGTATAGAAAAAATTTCCTCAACTCTGCTTAGAAAAAATGGTATCGGCAACTATATTAGAAGTGACAAATACTAATTGATGATCCATGCGACTATTTTTATCGTTATCCCAACTACTTTCAATTGGTTTCGCTATAAAAATCAATGCATGGACTAACAATTAATAGTCTATACAAAAAAAAAACACGTTTTCGCCGAGAATTATGCCGATTCCTTTCGAGTGGCGAAATCGATATAGAATAGAAAACATTCTAATATATCGCACACCTCGTTACTGCCAACTGCCCAGGACATGATATATTCTTAATTTTGGCATGTGCCCAATAAAATCAGCATTAAATATATCCTGGTATCGCGATATTGATTCAGCAGTTGCGATTCCTATTTTGAGACAGTCCATTGAGATCGATTACCCGGCACTCTCGTTCGACCGACCGAAAATAACTCTGAATTTCCGATGCATGCTGCGAAATTTTCTTGGCAACATGCAGATCCATTTGAAATGAGTTTCAAATAAATCTTACTTTACAACAATACTGTCGAATTATCGATTGAAATTTAAATATATGATAAATGCATTTTTTCACATTGTAAGAGATAAACTGACCTGGCGGTGGTGTTGCGTTCAAGGCCAGTTGCTCCATGCATTCCAGTTGTCGTACGAACAGGATCCGTCTATACTCTTCGTCCTGCAGCGTGCTGCCAACCGTCGTCGTGTTTTGTCCTGGCATCTGTGCGATCACCAAGAACAACGAAAGTTTTGAAACATCGTAAAGGAGCGTCGCTCCGAGTTGCGTTGCGCTTTTAAAGTTGGGATGTGAAGTACAAGCTCGCGTTTATACGCCAAGGCAATAATATAATTCGAGAATGAGATAACCGATATAAGAGCCGAGCGGCCAAGGAAAGTTGAGTCTAAAGAACAGTTAAATGCCTTCGTAAAGAAGATATAAATAATTATTATATCGAGGACTCTGGTTATAAAACATGTACTATCCGGTGTATATGTTCCACTTTAGTACAACGCAGTATATAAAGCGACAGTGGCATTTTCGTAAAGTAAAGCTTAACACATCAATGTTGCGATTGTACTCTTGTGTTTAATTAAAAAAAAGAGTAAAAATTCTAAAGCTCAATGAAAAAAAGCAATGGAAAGAAAATGAGGTTTTCCTCAAACGAAATAAATGATTGCACAAAATAAAGAATTACCGTGTTTATCTCGGTGCACCAATTGGTGATCGCGATTCACGCACTTGAACCTTATTTCATCACTGTAAATAAAAATGAAACAAAAGAGATATTAAAACGATGAATAAATAAATAAATAAATAAACAATTAAGCAAGTATGCAAACTCATTACTTTTTTCTCAAGTTAATACGATGTGCTACACGTTTCTGTCGTTATCTCGCTCCGCCGCAATCGCCAATAAATAGCGCTAGATCCCTCGCACTTGGAACGGGCCAACAACTCGGAACGGTTGGTGTAAAGTATCGTCTTAAAACGGTGTGAAACATTATATAGGTGTGAAAGAGATATAGAACTAATCTTTCTATCCGAAATTTCTCCGGCACGAATTATCCGTCGCATAAATGACGAGAACGGTGCCCTGTAGAATTGTTAGGCGGAGAGGACTATCAGATTAAATGCAGAAGAGCACTATACTCGAGTTTTTTCCGACAGGTCAACAGTCCGGAGAAATTCGGATTAGAATTTTTTCTACCAACCGAATACATCGCATCACTTTAAAGGTTGAAAATTCTCTTATAGTTTTTTTTTCTTTTAGTAATCCACTCGTTTCTCTTATCAAATAAAAGCAAAAACTGGCACAAAGGTAACACGTTACACTGTCATGGCAAAGATCAAGGCCACAGAGAGTAAAATAAGTATTCAGCTAAATTATTGCTCGTACAAATGTGGATAAACATGTAATTATCACTTTGCCATGACCCATAACTCGTTACTTGACATAAACTCTCTGGCATCTTCGAGTCAACATTGCAATTAAGGAAATTGGGTCGAAGGAGCGTGTTCACTATCGATACACGTTACGTATCTTGAACATGCAAATAATTTTAGGTTGCGTATCCCTCTCCCATTGCATACGAGTCTATCGGATATAGAGCTCAGTGTACCTGCCAGTACATGTAGCTTCACCAATCGTCCATGGCTCTGCATTGTTTCGAGGTAAGCTATTAACTGCAGCCTCATTTGCGTTCCTCGTTGTGGTGAATAGCTTCTGCAGCTAAAAGGTCACCGCCGCGATGAAACTCGAGTTACTCTGCGCTCATTAATTCCCGAGGCAAACAATGGAATATCCGCCTCTGGTACGCACTGTACTGTATTTATCAATCTATAGCAGTAGGTTCGTCAAGAATACGGATAAATATTTCAACACTTTGAAAAAAATATTCAGAATGCCTTCGACGGTGAGCTCGTCAATGAAAATAATTCCCAAAGGTACTCCCTCTATTCGACTTGACGCTGATGGAATATTCAACGAGCAGAGAGCACTGCACGCCCGAACCACGTGCCGTCCCGGAGGGGTTGCATGGAAACGAAGGTGAGCTCTTTGCTCTGATACTCCCCTGTAAACTTTCGAGAACGTACTTTGGCACTCACATATCTACGAGAGTACCGGTAGCTTGTTCTCGATGAAACAGCATCACCGGCATCAGTCCCTCCCACAACAGTGACGCAGTGAAGTTCCTCAAACTCACCCGAGCAACGCGCTCTTTCAGCCAACGAAATGGGTGAAAAACATAGATTGCCAAGTTGTCCTACTGGAAATCCTTGAACGAGACTTGTATATTATTAAATTCTTCGTCCCGGGAATCGATATTATACACTCGCAATGCAGATTGAAATAATGAGAAGCAAATTGATGGTCTTGATTAAGCCACCTGGTTGCTGTGCGTGAAACAATAGAAAACACGGTTTGAAGGAGCCTTCGCCAGATGATATTTGCACTTGGAATGCTTTCTCTTAACCATTTCGCGTGAGTTATACCGAAAGTGAGAAACACCTCACTCGCTCCAAAACTTTTCTTCGAAAACTCCGATGTAACTTTATTGAATCGCTTAGTTAATTAAAAGTTACAACAGATGCGATACGTAGCGAGATATTCACTGATAGCTTGTAAAAATTACAATACCCGAGGTGAAGACATTCCTTTTTTATTATAATGCACGAGATTGCGTGACGGAATGAGAATATTACAGCGAGAGAACTATAACTGTTAATGAAAGACCGCTGCCAATTGTGGTGCCAGACGGTGCAGTATATTACGAGCAAATAGTGCTGCGGTCAACGTCGTTTCCATAGAAGCAATGTCGTCATTAAGTAAAAAATAAAAAAAGAAAAGGAAATTGCATATTAACATGACGCTGCACGCTCTTAGCTGGCACAATGTAAGCACAAGTGCGCAGATATCACTATAGCGAAATAATAAATACAGTCATACAAACTACATCGTGTCACGTAGGTCTCTCTCGCATCGCCTGGTACTCGCTACTTCGACATTGACGAGGGGAAATACTAAAAAAAAAAAAAAAAAAAAAAAAAAAAAAAAAAAAAAAAAAAAAAAAAAAAAAAAAAAACACTAAGGAGGTAAAAGTTGCTTGGGTCCGAAAGAGTTACGAAAGAAAATGAGAATGAGAGTGACATTTTACGAGGCGGTTAGATGGGAACGCTAAATAATCTTTTTCTGTAAGCTTTTATTCGTGAGGACTCTGTGTAGAGAAAAAGATACAAAGAAAAAAACGCTTAAGGTGGTCTACCATCTGTACCAAGTATTTGACGAATTCTTAACATTAAAATGTCAAATAAATTAACTGTCAACTTATTGTTAAATCACAACCCTGCTAACCGATTAATATCGGAAAATCTCAAGGTAAAAATAAAGGATTTAACAGGGCGTCTCCCCAGATGGGGGTACTAATTGGTGAAACGTTGGACCAACCCTGGGTGCCAGGGTTACAACGTCGCTGCGATCCTCGCGCTAACGTTGGCCCGATATATAAATGCATCGCATTGTAATCTTGGACCAATGCTGGTCGCCCATGCGGCGCCGACGTTGACCGCGAATGTTATGCAGAACGTAACTATTGACGCCTGGCTAATACTTTTACCATTCGTTACAATACAAATATTTTAGCTCTGCCCGTTTAGAATCAATAGAATATACGAAAATTCCCCAATTTAATTCTGTATTTTGTTTGTTGGACCTTTGTGACTTACTACCGGGAAGATCTGCTTAATAATTTTTAAACTCGTGGAGGTTAGAATGACTTGAGGTTAATATGATTGAAACTTGATTGAAACTATCTTGAATCTTGTATGGCCCATTGCTAATTATGCTAAAATTTGTTACGAAAAATGCCAGACATTTGGGAGAAAATTGCACCATTTTTTCCGACTGTACCAGTAACTTTGAGATATTGGGCCATTATTGGCGTATTTAAACATGGCCCGGTAAGTACTAACTTGGAACATTGGACAAGCATTGGTCAAATCCATTGGCCAGCGCAAACCCGAGGTTAACAAACTAACCGTTGGCATCCATTGTTGAGCACGATCTTTACCGTCATGACAGAATCGGAAAACCGATACTTGGGTTAGGGGAAAACATGGATGTTAACGCTACGTCTTGATTTTCGAAACTTCGATTTCTGTGACAATTCTCACTCCGCAGCGCTTATCGATTGACATTACGAATGGTGACGGTGAGTGCTGAGGGAGACGTTAGGCTATAGTCAACGATCGCTGCAGCTGCGCAGAGCTCGCACCAAAGGTAATGCGCAACCTCGATTTATGCAAGAGCAATGCAAGCTGGTTTCTCCGTGGTTCCGAAAATCGAGATCGTAGTAAATTTATATATATCCTCTTCTGACTCCGTAGATCCGTTCGAAATGTAGAAAAACACTGAGGAGGCTCCAATGGGTTATGCTAGTCAAATGACAACCTTTGTGTCATTCCTAAATATGACGTGCAGAAAAACGAATTTATACTGAATATCATGAAACATTAATAATACTGACCTCGTGCATAATGACAACAAAGTGATATAGGCTTTTTTATCTATATTTTATTTCAAAGATGACGCATAGACGGTCATTTGACTATTGTGCCAACCTATGCTGTCAAATTCTCATCGATTGTTCACTTGGAGGAAATTTGTTTGTAAATCTATATCTTGTTAATATTGACCGCTAAACTGGCAAAATACAAACAGAGTACCTGGCTAAGATATTTTTACTTGCCATGTGAATTAAATAGCTCAATGTCGATAGGAAATCTTGGGCGTAAATCTGACAACACTGTGATTAGGTGGAACGTTGGCAAAACTAACCCGCGACTTCATCCGGTCAAAACATAAGTGAACACAAATGCAAAGGTGTCGATTGAGTAAAGAAAAATATGTTCTCTCCGTTTTATTTTTTGTAATATTTCCAATGCCAAATAGAAATGACTTTTAACTAAATGTAAAAAATATAATTTATAATAAATATTATTTATATTTACATGTTATCTATTTTTCCGTTCCTCCATCCTATTAACAATTTACCATAAACTTTGAAATTACCGGCGACTGTATATTGGAGCATCATAGTCAGATTATGTCGATCAGCAGACGACATCCGAACTCGTACGATTTGCGAGGTTGCCGCATTTACCAATTTAACTTGGAACAAGCCTCATAATAACTCGTCAAAGCTTGGAATAATTTAACTTCTTTATTCTTTCAAACTGATCAAGTGTAGATTTTTTTTTCTAACGATTCACAAACGATCAATCTACATTATAAACCCGCTATCTGCACCTAACATATTTTGTTTTAATGTTTCTAAGTCACAACAAACACATAGACTGTCGCGTTATTCCATAAGAACCGGTGCTTTTACAAGCACATTTTGACTTCAAATATCTCAAAATCTATACAATAAAATCGGTCCTGACTTTTTCTAAGCATTAAAGACGTACCATTATTAGGCATATATCAATCGTGTAACAAAATCTTTGAAAACGGTAATCGCTGGAGCCTCCTTAAATACGGACACTTTGGTGACATTCTTCGACAAGTAAATACGTTTATCAATATAAAACTTGTTGCTTACGAACATTGAACCCACTAATCAGTTCGTTTTACTATTATTTATTACTAAAATAACAAATAAATTGGCCCAAACAATTAACTTGATGTTGGTCGTACTTGACGATTCCTTCTACCAAAGTATATTGAACGAGAATCCCTTTAAGATAAAAGTCGGAATAAAAATAAGACGCCCAAGCATAATTGTTTTGCAGCATGTTTTAACACTCTGTTGGATTATAGCCATGCAAGATTCTAACGAATATATCTCGTGCAATAAATTCGTTCTCGTAAAAAAAAAAAAAACAGACACGACTGCTTTATGATTCGCGTACCTGAATAAGGCACGGGAATAAACGATCATTAAGGAGGAGTAGACACTCGTGAATGCATCGCGGGTGGTCTGTGGCGAGCAGGAGCGTCGAATATGAGAGCTACGCGGTGAGTCGAGCTAGGGAGTGTACTTAATTAATTGCACTTACGTCCGGGCACGTAAGTACATACCGCCTAGTATATGGCGCAGTCTCGTCCGATGTTACCACTAGTCATGTGTGTCTCTCCGCTGGTACCTTGCGGTTGGTGCTGCTCAGGAAGCTCACGAGGAGTCAACGTTAATACTATAGTGCGATCGGTAAAATGTGCACATCTATGCCGTGTGCTCTCGCTTAATGTACACTTAAATACATTTACATGAGATAGCTAGTACACAAACACACGCAAACGCCACGTGCGCGCGCGCGCGTATTTGTAAAAAGCCTACACGAAGCCAAAGTCTAGATCGAGAATACAACCTTTTTCCTCGCCCATTGATATGCAAACCAATTATATGCTCAATATGCTCGTTACGTACACATAAACACACGTACTTTTGCCTCGTGATTATTAGCAATCGAAGGTAACGAGCGTCTACGCCGCTACAAACGGCAAACAGCAGTGCCAGACAGCGAAATAGAGTTTAGCACTTGATACTCCCGTGAAAATTAAACATGAACGTTAAACGGATCCGTTTTCTATCGCAACATCACAATAAAGCGTTTAGCACGGAGCAATACTGTATTAAAGCCGATGCCATTGGTTATTATTGTTACTATCATTGATAATAATTTCATCAATTGATGGAGGGAATTATATAGGTGATTCTTTATGACAAACAACATGTTACAATTAATCTTGTCAAGAGTTATTGTAGATATTAACACATTGTCCTCCGCTACAGCGTACTTAAACTATGGTTTTTTAAAAAATGTTCTTCCTTCGTTTTGCGCGTTGAGGAAGTCAAAGTTCAGGGTTACATTTTGCTCCGGCTGAAAGACATTGCTAAGGCCTTTTAGTGAATATGAAAAGAGACTCGAGCGTGTCTGATGAAGCTTTAAATAAATACTATCGTCCCTCGACGGAGTGGCCTTTGTTCGCACTCGAAAATAAGAACTACGATATATATATATGGACAGTCGTATCGTCATTGATGGAGTCAAATCGTGTCGAGTGACCAGTACCAGTGTCAGACGGTGCACCAGCGGAGCAGCTTAATATTTGTTCCAAGTAACAGCAACGTCAACGTTATGTATTTTCATATAGAGGTCGTTATGCTGTCTTAAATACTATTGTATGTCCACGCATACAAGATGTAAAGCATTGCGCGTATCAACATTTAAATGGTGCAAAAGTATTAATCATTTTTTCTTTTACAAAATAACGCACTTAAAATAATTTGTACATTTTTTCGTTTGTTTTTTAGAAACATTAATAAATTTTAAGAATAAAGTTTATGCCAATTAAACAATTCAAGGAAGTTTTCTCAAGCGATGTAAAAACCCAATGGCTGATTATTATTGAAGAATTAATAAAGATTTTGTGTATTTAAACTTTTAAAGTGAAAACGATAAATAAAAGTACAATTAATTTTAAGAATGGTGCGGAAAATGATAATTTACAGTTAGATGAGCGTGAGACATTCTTCGAAGGTTGATAAATTGTTCAAGTTTTAGGTTCGAACAATTGAAAATCTGCTTTGACAAACTGTAAACAGTTGCTAGCGGTCCGTAATGCTGAAGGATGATGACAAACACAAGCGAAGAACTATGGAAATTTATAAAGATAACGTACCCTCGTCGATCCATTTCGGAACGGGTGAACCATGCACGCGAAATAGTACCTTATGACCGCCTCCTCTCCCTTTCCCTCGGGATTCTGTCTCGCGGAACTGGAAGATATGAGAAGATACATAGAAATATGCAAGATGATTTGAAGATTCGAGGGGTCGAGCTCAATATAGGAGACAAGAAGAGTGAACAGAGAAGATGAAATGGTGATCATGTGATATGGACCGTGAAAAAAAGGTCGTTGTTTTTATCATAATCCTGATGTCTACATTATTCTGCTTTGTTTTCTCATAGTACATCTCGCAAAAATAATACTATACGTACGTACAGCAACGTTATCATCCCGTGAATTTACAAAGTGCATTTTCGTTGTTAAACGCCCGCAGGGCTTGACGATTCTTAGATGGAGAATCAATGAAACATCAGTTAAACGATGAACGTCCTTCCACGCGAAGAAGATGAACAAAAAAAAACAACGATGAGAAAGATTCGAATTTCTTCTCTGTGATCGTAAGCGATTTGTATCACGATGGAAAAGCTCATAAGGATAAAAAGAAAGGTCTCGATCTCCACCGTGTAATCCTAAGCAATAAAGCACTACCAACTCCAGAGGTGTTGAGCAAGCTATAAATAGCCATAACACTCTGCTCTCTTTACGATACGACGCTGTGTATTTATTATCTATAGTGCAGGTTAGTCTGAATCAAAGTAATACACGAAACAATCGATTTTGTTATTAAGCTTACGGCAGTCAAAGCTAGCGGTAGCATAACGAGCTCGTATTGAACGTGCTGTGCACGGTGCCTCGGACGTCTAATTAGGTATCGAAATGAAATATTACATTCTCAAATACTTTCGATGAGCTTCTCGTGAATATTTTGCATGGAAATCCTTCGAGTACTTGATCTTTAACGAAACACAAGAGTTCAAGAGTAAAACGTGCAGCAAACTAATAAAGTATTACCTGTTATATTCCCTACACTTTTAATTCTCTTTAGACGAACAAAAAAAGACGTTTTCGGTCTAGCGATTAATATTACAGTACATGGAGTTTCTATAGTTTCTTTCTAATCATACTACTTTCCTATGCTTTGTAGTTGAATAATACATAGAAATAAAGGATCGTATCCGAGTATGGAGAAACGAACTAAGCCAAGCCTCCAATTCCATTGGTAGAGGGTTGTACGGAGTCAGTCCAGTGAAATCAATGCTAGACTTTACAACTTTACAACTTTTGCGGTTAATCGCTCGTTTACTTTTGTAAATTATTAATAAATTAATTTTAACACGAACTCTCGCTCACGATACAAATGAATTTACATCGTATGCCGTGGAGGAAGGCACGCGAATCCAACGTCTAGAATAGCGTCATTACGAATTCGTAACCGATTATTCAATACAAGTTCTATTTCAAAATTCAATTTTTACCGCTCTAGACCTTTCTTTTCCATTCCTTTCTTCCAGTTATTCTGCCGCAATTTCACGTTCAATAAGGCTCAAAGGGACAAAAAAAGAATTCGTTTTCAAGAAAAGCGACTCGGTCGCTTTATACTTGTACGTATGTACATGCAGATGTATGTATGTATACAGTACGTTGGATAACCCGAGTTCGGCCGATAGCGTTTAATTTTACGCTCAACTTGAATCAAATAATAAGGAGCGAGAGTGAGGGAAGGAATAAAGTTTTAGAGCAATTTCATTGGACGTTTTGTTCTGATGTGTCTCACGATCTTCCTAGGGTTGCCCTAAACTCTTTGTGAGTTAGTCCCATGGAAAGTGATGATTTCTTTGCCTCGCCTAATACCTCGACGTAACGTATGCTTCGGTCTTTCCTGGATAACACGATTGCCTGAAATTTATTACCTCGCCCTTCCCGTATGCAGCAACTAACATCCGCGGCTGTCGCTCCAAGGACTCTGTACTCTCTCGTTTTCTTTCAACAACTGCTGTTCACCGAACGCTATCTCGCCGATGTATAATTTAATTCACTAGCCAACAGATGCTTCTGTACTAAGTCGGAAACTTTGGAAAACCAAATGTCATTATCAGACTTGAACCACTTCAGGAGCTTGCGTACTTGTTTGATGTTTTTTAAATAGACCAAAAACGCAATAAAATTATATTACAATCGAAAGTTATGGATATGCTAAAAAAAATTCCTATATCAGAATTTACCATAAAATCGAAGCTACGTGGTAAAAAATATTATTAAATTTCTGATGAATCTTAAGAAATTATTATCTTATGAATAACACTGATTTTTTAAAAAATTCTTCGAAGAAAATCCATTGAAGTGACAAAGTATTTTAGTACGTAAAGATTTTTTATAATAACTACAAAATGCAATAAGCTATAGATTTGTCAAATTTACTGAAATATTCCGTAAAATGTAACAAATTTTTTTTTTACACTTGTCTGACCATGCGACAAAATGAAGGCAGCATTTCATTGGCATGGCACGAATATTTTTCATCAGTTTCATCAGTTCAATTTTTCGTCAGTTTTTTTTTTACATACGAGTATATAGATATTGTAGTCGAGGGCTATGGATACGTTTGCATAGTCTCTCAGTCCCTGAGGTATTCTTTTGTCATGTCGGAGTTAGCAGGGTGTCCGGATGGCTCTTATTGGCCTTCTTCCAGGAAGCGAGAACAAAGGCCGGGCACTTTCGACAAATTCGAGAGGGTGTCAGCGAAAAGGGAACGATTGAATTTTCCCTTTTGATCGCGCTGTTCCTTATGGAGTGTCGATCGTGCGATCGCTTCCCCACTGTGCGAGAGTTTCCGTAGCAATCGCGAGCGAAATAGCAGCATCGATGTCAGTTAAGAAAAATTCGTTGAGCCTACCTGGGAATTGGTAGGAGTGTAATGGGGAAGAAATAAGATTGAAGGATGATAGACGCCTGCGTCGACGATTGATGAGAAATAATGAGGTGTACAGGGTTGAAATACGCGCGTCAATTAAATTTAATTCAAGAATTGAAATTGCGAATCCTCCTATTTCGCTGAGAGGCTGATGAGGGAAGATTGCGGAGGAGAGGCATCGATCGTGGGATATATTCGAGAGCTATCATGATTTAAGGTAGTGGCTAGAAAAAATTTCCCAGCGCGCTCGACTGTCCTTGGTTAAATGATCAATAAACCATTCGTATGTCGCATCACGACGAGGCGGTTAGGACGCGCATTCCATCTTACAAAACAGCAGGTGCACACACTTGACTCATCTGTCTCCGAGGAGTTGCAGTTGCCCCGGTGTAAAATGAAACTTTCATTGGTGAGGATGACGCGATTCTCGAGTACGCCTGCAGCAACGATAGATCTTGAGGCTATTATTGGCACACGCGTAAAGTTAACGGTTGTTATCGATTGATCGATCGATCAATCCATTATCATTGCATTAAAGTAACCGAAGAAATTTCGTGCAACTTCTTTGCCTCGTGTATCAGACAAGTGGAAAATATGTAATCGATATACTTGACTCAGATTATAACTAGCCCCTCGTGGCATTGCTCTGCTGCCTCCGCGTGCCCATGCGTTCCTCAGAAATGCAAAAAAACGTAATAGTATCGTCGTGCAAATCGATTTTCAATATGCGAGGTACCGGCGCCAACTTTTTGTACTTCCTAGGCCATTTGATCACTGTGGCTTATACACGATTTCAACGTAACCGGCAAATATTCACACCACGATACTGTTACCCACCTGCTGATTGATTTCCAACAATCAACGCTCACACTTTTGTCTTGGAACTATATCAATAAGGTTACATTTTATTGTCTTCGAAATATTACCCAAGTTTAAAATTAGTAATATCACGCCAGAGCAGATATGGATCTTAACAGGACCATCGCAATGTCTGTTCTGGGCCTGACGTAATGCTACACATTGTCTCATTTCCAGCTTAATGTACGAGTTCTACTTATGTACTATGTATGGATCCACTTCTCGTCCGGTCTAGACCTCATCTACCACATATTCTGTAGATACAGGTAGTGGTTTTAGCCCTCCTGTAGGGAGAGTTATAGGTGAGAGCCGGAAGTCCGATCGGCTACGCCATGAACCCCGATGCTTGCTATAGCCAAGTGAATTAGCATCTTCGAGTAAAAGAGAGAATGAAGAACCCGCAAATTTCTTTGTGCTCGGCTCCTCGATCGATCGTCTACCTCCGGCACCTACGAGAAATGCGACCCTCGCGTAGCGATCAAATATATTTTTTTTCGACCTTATGTCCCTTTTGGCTTTTGCTTTTTATCCCCATCGTTCGCTTCTTGGCACTCAGTTGAGTCCCTTTATATACCAACACGATCGTACCTTCCAGAAGGCCTCGACAATACGTTTTGTGCCTCTTGGGAGTTCTCATAGACTCGTCCCGTTAGCTTCACGCAGTCGGCAAATAAGATTGTTACATTTTTTATAGACAGTTTTACCCAACCAGGAATTATTCGAAGAGTCAAAGGCAGTAAAGGATAGAAAAGGACTTGGATATCAAGCGAGGGATCCCCGAGGGATGAGCGAACGTACATGTTTCACGCTGCTTCAACATTTGTTTCTTTCTACGTTTTGGTGAGCTTATTTAGCTCTTGGTCAAGGTATAGCAATACATTTTGCGCACGTTTAATCAATACAACGAAAAGTATTTGTGAAATTCCGCGCAACAAATAAAAAGTAACGTTCCTGCGACTAAAATTAAATTGAATTGAATTTATGCTTAAATTGATGGCTTGTACTAAAGCCATCAATGAAATTTATGAGTCGGAGAAGTCCAATTCTATGGCTAGTGGAAATTTATTTAATTTATTTACGGTGAATAAACGCGTTGAGAGATTTACAAGATAGCGAAGAATCGGGTATTGTATGCTAAAAATTGTGGGAAATTTTCAAAGAAAATTGGTTAATTTAGAAAGTGGAAAACGTCCCCCTGATGATATCAAAGGGGTTGAAAACACCCACTTGATTCATCTCTGAAATAACTAAATGGTCTCACCTCTGCAACTTGACAGTAGTAGATTCCAAGAAGCTCCTGTGTACCGTCATGAACCTCGCGAGCTCTGAAGATTAATGAATCGACGTTTCGTGCGGATAGCAACGTTGAGACGAGAGACGTAGAGCAGAAGAGGAGCTAAAAAGGTAAGGAACAGTCAGGGAGATTTTGTAGAAATGTATAGCCCACCGTATTCTTAAACGAGGGTAGAAATACACCGAAGAGGATGGTCACAGTGGGGGAAAGAACGCGTCGCTTCGGATTACACAAAACAACAGGGAAGGAAGACAAAAAGTAGCCTGGATGTATTGACCTATTAAGAATAAATATAACTTTAGCTGAAACAACATTTAGCTTACTTAAATCTCGGCAAAATATCTTGATACGGATAACTTGGGCTACCAAAGAGAACCCTACGTAAGTTAAACAAAAGCCCAATTATACGTAAAAAGCGCAACTGCTAAAAAAATGTCTCAAATACAACTAACATTTTTTTTTCCCCATGACTTCAGTACTAACGTACTGTAAGAACCGCAGAGAATAAAATACGCTAATTTCAAGAACAATTTAAGGATTATGAATACATTTTGTGGAATATAAAAGATTTAAAAAGAATATTTTGTAGCTTTTAGTTCGACGAAAATACTTTAGAAGTTATGTAACTAGTGCGAACATCGTAATTCTCAATTTTAGTCCCGAGCTCACTGGCTTTGGTGCGGCTACAAGAAGGCGTATTCCAGAGGTTGAAAGCCTTTTTATATACAGCTGGAGCGACCGAAGAAGGAAGAACTACCCTTGGGGTCAGCGAGTATGCCCGTTCGAGCCTGTGTAGACTTAAGTGCAACATAAAATTCCGTGTAAGTTGGATGATAGTGATTCAGACCCTACCAACAAGACGACAGAGGGAGGACAGTAGGGTATGAGAGTGAGAAGGGTGAACGAACTTTGAAATAGAATGTAGTTCGTGCATTCGACTTGACGATATGTCCAAATATACGAGTCACGTGGTTAATTTACCAAACCAAAAGTAACGTCCAAGTTAAACAAACTAAACACACTGTAAAGCAAGTATCAGCGACAGTATGTCGTTACGAGTGTCCTTAAATTATTAAAACGCAGTTTCAAATTCGTTTTAAACAACATTATACGATAAAGAATTTTCCGTGAGAAATGTCGACAGCTTCGTTGTGAGGAGCCACATGGAAATCAAGTTCGGAGGATCATCCCTGAAGCGAGAGAGACGAGAAAAATAAATAACATAATATGTTGGTAGCGAGAGGTTTGAGGATTTTTTAAATTTAATGCCCCCAGGGATTATTGAAACGGGGGAGCTGTTTTAACAAATCTGGCCTGACCTCGCTACCACGAGCACAGACGCTTCCCAGGCTGCTGCCAGTCGTCCATATTGAAATCGTGTGCACTGTACGTTCATTCCTGTGCTTCTGGATTTTCGGACAATTGATCGTTTTCGCTATAGTCTCGCTCCATAATATTAACTCGTCGACAATCGATTAAATTTTTTAATCCAGTTCAAAGAATTTAAATAAATCGATGCAATTGTTCAATTCTTTTTTACAACTACTGACTCAACTGTTGAATTTAGAGTGTTGAGCTAGCACCTCCGGATTAACCATTTGATTTGGATGTTTGATAAAAGTAAATCTTCTTGCATCCAACTTTAGACTGGCTGGGTTTGAGTTTGGTTAGTTTCACAGATTAAGTACGTCAACGGGAGCAGAAGCTTACCTCAATTGCTTCATTCTGCTTGCTCCAGACTACGAAATACTTTGGATATACCCGGAGTCTCCCGGAGGATCTATCTAGCTTTTTTTTTCTTTTTGGAGACGTTGTAACCTCGAGCTGAGTTCATCGACCTCTCGATTATATCTTGTCTCTTCTTCTTTTTTCCTTCTTTCTTCTTGAAAACTCAAGGTCAACTATATTATTGTCTCAGCTCCGAGTAAAAAAGATCTTTCTCAAACTACACTCATCTGTGTAGTACGAAAATCTCGTCAGGATGAAACATCGAAAGGGTAATAAGTGAAACAAAAAAAAAGAAATATTCTTTAGCAAGTGCTCCTTGCACTTCTGCCGCTATCCTTATCTCCATTCGTTTATTTTTCGTTCTTTACCAAACTCGAGACCAACACAAGACGTGTTTCGTCTTGGGTCTCGTCATCTATGAGGTGAAAAAATGTTAGACTCGGTACGTGTAAAACTTTCACAGAAACTTCTCTGCCTAAAAATAACTTTACTACAGAGCCCTCATATGAAAGTATTCTAGAGATACGAAAGGTGGAATTAATCACGTTGCAGCTGTAAAACACTGAACAAAAGTCTTAAAAAATTTATAAAAATGCATTTCAAATCGAATATTTACTAGAAGACCCCCTCCCCTGTGTGCTTCGCTCGCCAACCCCATGAGAAAAATCCGGGCTTCACCCCGTTGCGCTCGCCCTGACCCCTTCTGAACCCCTTTCTGGCCCCTCCTCTCGATTCTCCTATACTGCGATGGTGGTGACGAGATATTTTAATAATATCCTAATACTTATATACAATCTAATATTTATTTGTAAAACGTAATATAGATTTTAGAGTTCACCTTAAATTATCACATTTAGAGGATGCAGCACGTTAACGGCCTCGAATAAACGCAAGAAGTAAGCCGGTAAAATTAGAATTGCTGGGCGGTAAACGTTAGCACGAATGCTCCGTGTATATCCGGCTGGAGCGTAAAGGAATATTAAGGGTGGAATACGAGGTAAGATCCGTTAAAACCCTATCGGAAAAGTGTCTATTTCCTCTCGTACTTTCGTCAGTGTTCCCGATTCCGTTACAACCGCTATAGTAGATTCATTTTGTAAAATCACACTCTATGTTCTGATATACCTAATGATCTTGGAGCTTATCATAGTACACACCGAGGCAGCCTTTCTGGATTATCGAGGCTGAAGACAACAACCAGGTAAATCCAACTAAATAATTTCTATTCACGGGTGATTCTCTCGCCTGAATCGAAATATTAATCGAGAGATTTGTTTTATTCTATTTTCTGGCAGTTCGATGAAACAATTGAACAGGGAGACTTCCTTATCCATTTGCAAATTGAATTGTCGGCTCATGAAAATAGATAGTAACAATATATACCGAGAGAACTTTACGAAGAATAAAAAGCCTCGCTCGAATAATCCTGGTGATCGATACTGTAAAGATCTTATCAACTTTACGTCTGAATACTTATAACCGTGGAAGGGTAGATTGGCTACCACAGTTAGGAGAAGCGGAATGTCCGCTCAGTCTAAAAGGAAAAGATGCCAGGAGTGGAATCGGAACTGCGGGAACGTTTTAGGAATTGATTGAGGATACCCGGCGCGAGAATCTTTGCGAGGGGCGACAAGTGGCAATACGAGACTCACGAAGGGGATGGATTATCCTGAGTCGCCAGTTGGAAAGAAAAAATAGAGAGCACTCAGTGGGAACTGAGGAGAAGCGTGAACCACATACCTAAAACCCTAACCTACTCGAGTGGCTAGTCCTGATCGAGCGAACCCCTATAAGCGACTTCGCATTTCCTCCGCTGTCTATTATCAGTTATCGCCTCATCGCCCCCCCCCCATCCTGACCACTATCCCAACGTACCTATTACCTTCTAACTGGGAAGAAAAGAGCGAGAAACGTTTGCCGTAGCGAAAGTACTGATCAATTCTTTCCGCGGAAGTATTTGCAGTTCCGAAAGACTTTGCTCGATGCTGCCAACGCTACAGGATCAGTCAGAATCAATGATTTCGTTCCAATTGGGATGACAGATCTGACCAGCATTGTAATAATTATTACAGATCATTTTCTATCCAAGTTTAAATGTGGATTACGAATATTTTTTGTGGGGAAACAAACATCAAAGTCTTGCGGTGAAAACAAAAAAAAAGAGATAAATCTATATAGCGTTCAAGAAATCTTGAATGAATCTGTAGAGAAAGGTGAAAAATAACTGAGAGGATATTCCAGGCCTGTCCGAATCTCAGAGCGAATGCCATACGTCACGCCTGTCGAACGACCCCAGTCTTATACGATGACTAAGGGTATACAGTATATATAATCGAAGCCTGGGTTAGTTCGCATGACCGTAAAAACTTTCGTTTAGGAGAACATACGACGAGCACCACCCTAGAAAGAGCACCGAGATGAGTTCGCTTTGTATGCTCGAGTCCTTTGTAAGTCGGACAGGAATGGAGCATGATAGGTCACAATCGCCAGCCAGAAATTACGATGGAGATTCGCTCGGCAATTAGGAAATTCGCAAGACGTCGAACGTGTGCAAGGTTTGTGGTTCTCGCTAGGTTTTGTTCAATCGCGAGCTTTGTATCCATATCCATAGCTTTGTATCTGGAGGACCAAGAGCTCTACTATCTTCGCAGATGTACGTAAATCCATCTTTTGTACAGCAGTCAAAGTGAGGCATTAAAACAAGGACGAGGATAAAAAAAGATCTCGACGGAAAAAAAGGGAGAAGCCACATGCGAATGATGAGCAAAAGAAAAAATGACAAGAACCCGACAAATTTAAAGAGAAATGCTCTCGGACCTCCTCATATTTAAGTTTTTACCAGTCAACGTTATCGATTGCCGCACAGCGATAAACGATAATCCTGTAGTGATGTGAAAAAACTAGAATACGCGAAGTGTTCTGTCAACATCAATCACGTACTTTTGCGAACTGGAAGTTCATGCTAAGGATAGCCTTGACTAGAGTATGAGTAACCGACGAGCCGAAACCCGACTCGTCACTTCGAGCTTGCAGATCCCACCAGCAAAATGAAAGTGAGTGCTTCTTACAGAAGCTCGTATACTCCTGAGATGGATAAATGTAAAGGTGAAGATATCTGCGCTACTAGGGAGAGGCGTTTTAGTTAGTTTCCTGCTTTACTCTGCAGGAACGCTCAAGCTATCGTACGACGAATGATCAATCTTCCGATCGGACGAACTCTTCTTGCCGTTGCGATAAAAATTTTAGACTCGTCAAGTTACTTGATAATTTTTATTTTCTGCGATTAAAGAGATTCGATTGGTACACGTCAGCAAAATCGATTAAATCTGTAGTTTTAGATGTTAAATTGAATATTTAATTGATCGAACATATATTAAGTCGACCGAACGAGCTAAATATTTTAAAAATTAAATATTTATTCCATTAAGAAAGATTTCATTCAATTAACTAGATATTCAGTTAGTTACCCTCAACTGTAGATTAAGTTGATTGTTCCGAGTCTTTCTCTCAGTGTGGTATACTACATTTTTTTTTTAATTATCGTTTAACCTTTCAAAATTTAATAAACCAATAATTCCACGATTTAAACAAAAGAATTGTAAAAATTAAATTTTATTCCTTATACCTTAATTAAGTAATATTCGAAAAATACAAATTTCCAGAAACGATTGTCAAGTCCGCAGAAAAGATGATTCGATGAACGATTAATGATCCTGACCGAATCCTGATTCGCCGATTTGAGAGCGTCAAATTCCAATGATTCTTAAGAGCAGCGTGATAAGTGCGCCGACACAGAAATCTTTTTCTCCTACACCCTTAACACGCATGAAGCTCTCCGTCGCTATCCACGCTCTCATCTACTCACCGAATAAACGAGATGGTTCGAGCCAGCATAAATATGCGCTTAAGTAATTGTACAATCAACTCAAGTATATAAATCATATCCAGTAGAAAATGCAGTGTTAAAATTAACATCGCTTCATCGATGTAAAAGAGCGGTGTACGAAAGTCGGTGTTATCGATTAACACGGAAAATATAATACCAAAAAGTTTAGGTATTGAGAACGCCGTTAAGTGCATATTTGACACCGTTAAGATATTATAAAAATTTGTTTGGCGATTAAATGTACAATTTCCTAAGCGCTTGTTACAGAATTGTATCGCATGCTAAGAAAAACAATAGTCTTAAATTTTATGAGATTACTCTATTAAAGAAATATTAAAAAATTCATCCCTCGATCCTCCAGTTGTGTTCATCATGAGCATAGAATATACCTCATAAACATAGAAATACGCGAATGAATGATAAACTTGAATGGAAATTATTATATTCTTCATTCGCACAAATATATTTTTGGTATCTTTGGCCAATTTAAGAATGAAATAAATTCTTTCTTTTTAGGATACTACGTTGCAGTATGCTAGCTATGTACATATCAATCGACGTATTTCAATCTTCGGTTGGCTGCCGGTTTCATCAAACAAGCACCTTCGAAAGATGATCGAAACCAATATCCAGGAAACGTCTTTTTCGATAGCTGTAGCAAAACTTCTAGTGCAACGAAAACAAATGCCTTTTGCGGAAAGGTACGCAAGAACCAGAGCCTATAGCCTACATTGCGTCACGACCTCAACGTATCAGTCGCTCGATCGACTGTCATCAAACATTGATTTTTACACGTAAAGCGACGCGAGAAATCCCGACTTCGATTTTTACCATAGTTTCTCCAACTTCTGCCATCGTATCTATCGCTTAATCGGTGGGCGATTAAAATTCAATTTAAAAAATAATAAATATTATTCTAGGTTCAGTCCACGAACTCGAAACCCCTCGATTTACTGGAATCGCCCTAAGGAATCCTGAATCCACCGGTTCACTGCTCGTATAGTGCACATTTAGAACTGAACTATACGCGTCACGAAGCATTCACCCATATTATTTGCTGTGCAATGTTCATATACAGTGTGTGTTGTAATGAAATCATATACAGAACTAACATACACAAGTGAAAACTGCTCTGCACGTTTAACACGTGCAACTTCGCTACTTCGCGTGGAGTGACGATCATTGCTACAACGTTATGGCGCTCTAGACGATGAAGAGTAGTTGTACGGTAAACTCGACGCGTTTCGTGCACAGTTATCGTTAGAATTCCCAGTCCGCTTACAGTAAACTTGACGAGGACGCTTGGTTCTTCCTACCACCGTGAAAAACGGGCAACCGAGGCGTGATGCGCGGCTGCTGTATTCTCCAACTATAATACGGTACCCAGTTGTATTATACTACTACGATATTGTTATACAACGAATGTTGCGACACGGTGACTATACGCTTGGCTATAATTTAATTAAAAGTTTTCGTCGCGATCCTACACCTCTTCGCTCTTCTCTTCCCAACAATTTTATTTGCATCTCTCATCCCAATCGCAGTCCTACCTCACTTTCGCTGTCTGGATGTCTTTTCTGTCTGGCAGATTAACATTCAAACGTAATCTTCGGCGTAAGTGCCTTTCAGGTATATCAGTCCTCTCGACCAGAGCGAATCGGATAAACCTTTTAAAGAGGTTCTACTGTCACGATCGGATTGTATTTGCTCGATAGCCAACTTTGCACCTTATTATGTATTACAACTGGAACCTTGCATTTTCGAATTTACAATCTGCCCTCCGCCGAGCGAGGCTTTACTTTCTCGTGCTAAATATGACGAGAGACACGATAAATCAAGTGAAGCGACAAGTTGATCAGTCGGATAGCAGCAGAGGGAAAGAGAGCGTAGAATAGAAGCATCGCTTGTGTTTCTTTCTATCTTCGTTCTCAATCCTGCGAACCTCTTCGGTCCGTTATTAACGCCAACCCTTTGGTAGTGAATGTGCCTATATACTCCGTCTAACGTTGGATCGTTATTTTCTGTACCCTCGAAAAATGTTGATCCTCCCTTCTCTCACTTGGTTCGATCTTCCGTAGCACCACGTACATATTACGGAGATGCTTTTATAAGCACAGCTGATAGTTTGTTTGACGATTATTCATTGGCTGTCATTGACAATTTTTCGTTATCACATAAATAAAAATAGACACGCTGGTATCACACGTGGCATTTTGCCTATAACATTTAAAAAAAAAACAAAGTTTGAAAATACGCTCAAGTTCATGTAAATCTGCACATATGCAGTTAAGAACAAGGTTGGTTGCTATTGAGTTTGACTCAGATTCGCAATATATGTCCAGGGTTTTGAAATTTGTATTTTTTAAAATGTTCGCTTCGTTCATTTTTACCAATTTCGAGAATATAAGCGTATGTCGTATTTATAGAAGCCTGCAAAGTAGAACTTTGGGCATTGCTTGATCGTTATTTTCTATATTTCACAAAGCTGCTGATATGAGTAAGGCAAAATTGATCAATATACTTTCATAGAGAGAGGTGGCTTTGCGACAGGTAGCGGATGTTCTATTTTCCATACTTTTTGTGAACTTGTTTTAACGTTTAAAGCTTTTGAATGTATTGTAATAATCATCGAGCACACACGTTATAGTAATTAAACCGAGTAACCACGTAGCTGATCCAATAACACGAATATACATAAACGAGCGATGAAAAGCTAAAGTATAGCTATAATACCAGTAGCGATTAGTTGAAATGGTCCGATGGTTTTTTTTTCGCCAATTTCAGTGGAACATGAGCCGATTTTGAAAAGCTTTGGCTTTCGGGGTACATTCAGTGACATTTAATTACCTATCAAATGGCAATTTCAATCAATGAACGATGACTGCATGCAAAAATCGCTTGTGCATTATGACCTCAAGAAGTATATTTATCTGTTATGCAAATACGATTATTGTTTACGCCGACAAACCGGTGAAATGATGGAACTTGTGTAGAATCACGGCAAAGCGTCATGATTCCAGATATAGAAGACAATATAGTTAATCGTAAGAGTAAATATGAAAGTCAAAGAGTGATAATAACAGGCAGAGAAAATGAGCCACAGACTGAATCCATTGGCTTTTGTCCCTGTGAATACAGTCAGCTCGCCTGTACAGCATACGAGGTGGAGGCGAGCGTGAGTAAAATACTAAATGTTATTTGTTCGTTGATGAAAAGTTGACCGAAGCTCGTCGCCTGGTAGAACAGAACGTAATTACAACCAACCAGCGAGACACACAGCTCGTACTAATTCAGCCATAGGTATCCCCTCCGGAAAAACCTACATGCAGGATGTATAAAAGATACAGTTTTACAAAAACTCCTCAATATAGTTTTACAACAAATTCTATATCTCAGATATATTTTAGGATATATACGAATTATATGCAAGTGTTATCTCTGCGACATATCGAAAATATACATGAAATGTATTTTTTTATATATAAACCAACGAAAAATTGGATATGTCGAATATATTTTTCAATATATTTCTTTTCTATACAACACGATACGGATATGGATAATAGAAAATACGTAAGTTGTCGATTGAAAAAAAATATATATAGTTTGACAGGTCTGTGTCTCTCATCGATATTCTTTCTTATATTCTCAGCTTTATATATCTCACCATTCGGCACGGTTATCGATCACTGACCCTCTATACATGCTCATTGAGCGAATTCCCACTGGTAGGTTTGACTCATGGGCAGCATGCAGAGCGAAAAAGGAAGTAGCAGGTGTCGGCATTTGACACCCCCGCGCGTCATATTCTATTTTACAAAAGAGAACATCTTTGACGCGAAACTGTCACGTCGAAAATCGTGTCATGTCCTCTCGCTGAGCGTCGCTCGCTTAACGTGAAAGGGAGACCGATAAGAATGAAAAACAAGTTCAATCTCGATGTTCACCCTACGCGCGGCTGTCTTTTATAGGTTCCGCGAAAGCCAAGAAAAAGAATATGAGTAGAAAAAATTTCCCTTTTTCTCATTCCTCCCACTGCACTTGCCAATGGATATTCCAGGATGTGCGCAATAATGTAAGACTGCGAAACGCGTCGTAGCCCCGAGCAAAGTATTCCGGAAGTATTCCAATGCTCGGCGCATAACGTTCGAGCGCACCGGGAGAAAGTAGAAATCTCGGCAATTTTCGATAACGAACAAGGAAGGAAAATATTATCATAAAAAAAAAAAGAATAGGAGGATAAAAGAAAACATAAATTATTCATTTGTTCCGAGCTTATCGAATCCAAGTCATAAAATGCTCCTAAAGTAAAATATTTAACGAAAGTTATACACTTCGCTCTCAACGCGATATGTCTCTTTTTATATTTAGGTGTACCAGCGAATGAAATATACAGTTTCCGTTTTACGCTAAAGCGAAGGATAAAAGTAACACGTCAAACCAGCCAATATTCCCTGTAAGGCATTTCTGGTTAAGAACGTCAAGGTTCGCTTAATATTCATAAATTTCTTACACCCCCTCCTCGACCTCTTCTATTATCTTCATACGCATGGTATATGGGTTAACCGCTTCGCATAAAATAAGTTATCTTATCGACGAGCTGGTGCCGTAGATTTTTGATCGAACAAGGTATGGACTTCAGAGGTACCTGCTGTATAACATACCTGCTATAGGCGCATAAACTACATTTCAACTACGCCTGCAGTTGCGGTACAGTCAAGTGGGTATAGTGCACAGCAGAGTAGTATTCTTCGAATATCTATTTTATTTATTGCTACTTCGATTTTCCGTTACGTCTACTAACTCAGTTCAATCTTCCTTCCATCTATCCGGTATGCTTTCAACTTTTATCCACCAATTTTTGTTCGTGAGACTTGATTTTTTTTCACATTGAATCTCGAATAGGCAGCCCACGCTACTCACTGCTGAAATGGATGAATGTGATCTCGGCACCTGGGGAAATCGTTTGGTGACCGTTGCAGCGAAACCTAGCACTTTCCAGAGAATCATATCAGCAGTTCTATCATGACTTATGCGACCATGTGACACTGCTGCATCACTTGCGGCAACTACTATACCGTTCCAAGCTGCGTAGGTGTCTGGGGTAATGAAAAAATATAATATGAGAATAACCGAATGGACCTATAGTATATTTCCTCTGAGGTTCAACTGACTCTTGTTACTCAAACAAATTTCATTTCTTCTATTATTTTTATATTTTTGAGGAATATTTTAGATGTTGGAACAAATTCTGCGTCGTTTAATAAATTTTAATAGAGAATTTTCTACATCATTGCAATCATTCGTTCACAGAAAAAAAAAAACAACCAACCCCCTTCAGGAAGTAGAGATCATCAAGAAACATTTTCAAGCTATAAATCTTAGAAATTGTCGTTTTTTAAAAAAATTCTATAAATGTTGGGTCACCCCGGTGACTGATAATCGCCTTTTTGAAACGAACAAAACAAAATTTATCACCTCGTCTACGTAATGGTGTGCGTCAGAATGAATATCATTGGCTAAAAATGAAAAGGAACAACCGTAGAGTCTCGTGCAATTCGAAATAGTTTCGCATTGTCGAGGCTTTGCAAGGAAGCGCTGTATTTTTATGAGCGTTGTATTTGCAGCTGGCATCATATAATCCATTTCGCATTAAAGTACAACACTAAAGTTTGATTATAAGCCATTCATATCGCGCACTCGCGGTACTACAAACATTGCAGGATTCTCGCGTTCTCTCGCACTCGTTCTGACCAAAGGCTCGCGACTGTACAACTCGATGAGTTACGATTCCCCAGGATACCGTTGCCGGATATCTGTGGGAGGATCGTAAAAATAAGTACAAAGTGCTCGTAGTCATAGCGCGATAATTATTTAGTACTTTTTTTTATTTTTTCACAAGTTAAAAATCCCCATAACAATTCACAATGTAAATTTAGTTCAACACCGTCGAGTCGTGGTAGAGAAAACAGTGCGCGAAGAAGAAATTTCGTCCTTTCCTTTGATAAAAATCTTAAAAACTTTCTTCTTTTCATTACCCTCGATACGAGCTCTATGTAATAAAAATATTTAACACTTGCCAACACTCTTAAAATTACTTTGACAATGATGATTGCCGTTATAAGATTATTAAAAATTATATCAAGTGCCAATCAACGAAATTTTATAACTGGCACATACGGCTTTCACGGTGATAAGCTGTGGTTATAAATTCCACTAACTTAAATAGCGTCGGTTGCAACGAGTTCCTTCGCTCGAGCTCGTTCTCTCTGCACTATATCGATTCCTGTTGGATCGATGAAAACTCTCTTAATCAGTTGTTACCGCTCTTTCTTCCTATCTCACCGTTCCTTTCGAGAAATCGTGGTACATAAGAGCTACACATTTAACAATACAGTTATCTATCTGGATCAGTGGATGTATAGGGTCGAAACTAACATTCAATAATGTTTACTTCCTTCCGAGCCCGAGACTCACCGTCCACATAACATCGTCATCAACCCCTGTAGACCAGTTTCTGGGTTATTGCGTTGGTGAAACACACTCGATGATTTTTCTTTTTTTTTATCACTTCCTATAACATAACTACCACAAAAGTTTCGATGCTCCGATTCTTCTGACGACCTCGTTCTAACCTTCCAACTGTCGGTTACCGATCCCAACTTCAATGGAAGAGCTATTGATGTTCGACAGATTCCTCGAACAGAACTACATTTCAGGCTGTTTTATTGTTCGTTCTTACGATGGAAAAGTTATGACCCGAGGAATCGAACAACTGTCGGATATACAGTAAGATTAAACAGGGTCCATAGTAAATTAATAAATACAAATTTGGGACTGGAGGAGTCATCGAAATGGTTGTGTATCCGAATTTCTTCACTTTCCGAGACCACTGTGTACGCGCACAATAGTGAAATGGTTGCTAAATCCATGTTTACAAGCTTTCCTAGATCATTCGACGAGTAATAAGACGCGGTCTACATCCTACCATCTATTTTTAACGCATAAAACCTTTACGCCCCTAGTATACACGATTGGGTTATTCATATCCAACGCGTTTCTTTACTTTGTAATACTAAGGTCCGTTGACTGAATCAAGGTTTCTGTCCCTTGCTTAATAAAAATTTGGTAGTTGGGAGAAAACTTTGTTGAAATATCAAAGAATGGGAAAGTTCGGTAAAAAAATTTGTTGACTTATATAAGTAATAAAAAAAAGTGATTTGGACACGCGTGGGCCAATCGTGTGCAGAGAAGGGCACGAAAAGCATCGTGTAAGGGTTAAATTAACGGTAAATTATTTGCAATACATTTCACCAGCCATTGACAATTTCTGAAGAGATGCATTCAAGCACTTTTTATTTAAACCTTTATAAGTCACACCCCCCCAAACCTTCTTGGAACGGGAGTATGAAGAGCAGAGAGTAGGGGTAACGCGTTCATACGGTAGAGCCGAGGAGTGGGGACATTCTTGTGACCTATAAAGCGTTTATTTCCTCTATTATATTTTAAGAGTGCGGTTAAAAACGATATTTTGCATTTGGCACTTATTTGGTTAGCGAGATAACTATCTTAACGTTTGTACTATCTGGTGGACGTGATAACCTTAAGACGTTCGTGAGGAGGATGAGGGGATAAAAGCAACCTCCCAAGCTCTGCCCTCCAAGGCTTCGAGATCCAATACTTGAATACATGTAGATGACATATGTACATAAATCTTTCACTGTCGTCGCTTTATTCTTTACTTCCCAGTCGTTAACCAAATTGTAAGCTGCCAATAAAATTTATTTAGCTAAAATCACAAACCCCGGTATTCTTACGTAAGAATATTGCAGCAAACTTTGGTAACTAACGAAATACAATTCTCGTAGAGAAACCCATGACCGAGAGTTTCCAATTTTTGTCTGCGAACGAGTATAGATCAACAGATAGAAACAAAACAAAATTCAATCGTAAAATGAGAGAGAGAGGGATCTCCTTTATATTCTGTCTATTCAAATATATCGATGTCCGCGTATATTCCTATGGTCGGTGAACGTGGCTCGAATGACTTTTTTTTGGCGATTCTTTCGATATTGTGAGCCGTCACAGCGCCATATATGCATCTAAACGTCCTGAACCGCGATGATAATCTGCGTGAAGCATCGCTGTTTTCTATAAATCAGTTCCGTCCATTCTAGTCCTGTGCACACATTCGATGAGACGAAAAACGGTGCAGAGGCTAAAACCGCAATATAATTGAATAGCACCCTCGTGGTTTGATATGAAATTGAATTCTCCAAGAAGAGGTTGCGTGCGACGAATGGAAATTTATTCATGAGAAAGCTTTTAACGTCAATTGAAAAAATATTTCTGGGAAAAACGTATCGTTCTAATGGATTATTCGACGAATCATCAATCGTGTTATATATATTTATATATATTAAAATTCGAAAGATGATATAGTTTGTATGCTAATAATCTCACAAATCGAAGCGCGTGTGGGAGTTCATTTCCCCTTGTAAGATACTCGCTTAAGCATTGGAAATGAGCAACATGTACATACATACAATGCGCCGGCAACTAGCCTTTCTTGCTTATACTGGATATCGTAAACAGTAACCACACTCACCGCGAACATTGCTCTGTGGCTTTCTGGTTAAATTACCAAACAATCGAATCATTATTATAATGGTTTCTGTTCTTTCTTAAGAAATTATTTCTAGACTTCGATAAGCAGACCGCTGTTATATTACTGCAGATAAGCGGTGGTTGTTTGCATACAATTAGTTGTATCTACTCACCTCTGTCTGGGTTTCCATGTTCCTTATGATTTGTAAGCTTCCAGTAGACTGTATCCGTTGCGAGAGCTTCAGAAAAATCCTTAGAGTTTGTTAGTCGGTGATGAGGGGTCGCAAACGAAGTCGTGAGAAGACGGTAGACTAGACGAGCCTCGGAAGGAAATGAAACTCTGAAAAGATGAAAGGAAAATTAGTTTCATTTCTGGTTAAGATGATGTCTCTGCGTTGAACGCATCGACCAACATACCACCAACTTTGCGCGCGCGCGAACGGAGAGAGAGAGAGAGAGAGAGAGAGAGAGAGAGAGAGAGAGAGAGAGAGAGAGAGAGAGAGAGAGCAGGATGTATGTCTTCCCGATTCTGCTTCGACTGCTCTTACCTAGCTTCATCTATATTGTATTTACTTCCTTTACTTTCAACTAACTACGAAATTTATGTTCCACGAGCTAATGGAACTGCTTGCTTCACCGCAACTTATTTCTACGTAAGGAATGCGATATTCTCTCTAAATGAGTCCAGCCCTACTCACTCTGCCTCGGGGATTCCTTCAGTAGGAAACGGTTTTTGCTTTGACAGGTACGTGTCGAGTCTATGTGGCGATTTTATTTATCTTATATTTTAACTAATTCTTTCAAACTGCATTTCAAACTATCTTCGAAGGGTAGTTTGATACGACTAGCACCGTGAAACACGTGGCTAGTTGCTCAAACTTGAGGCCAATTAATTGGTTGGTAAAGATTATAATTGAATAGGACACCTAATCTTCTATCTCTGTGTTAAACATAATAAAAATTGAGTGGTGTTTCTACTCAACTCTTGTCTGACTCTTTCGAACACATTCAACTCTATTTCATCGGTATTTTCGTCAATCCCTGCAGGTTTCGTTGCCCTGTCTAACTAATTTCTTCACATCTACGATGCGCTGCGAAACTTTTGGAATTAAATTCGCTCGTCGTTCGGGTGTCGCTCACGTGACGTGCGAACAAATGAAAGATAGGAAAAGGGAATTGAGAATGGTTCGCTTCGGCTGTTCGTTCTTACTGTAACGTTTGATGGCTCATCGTGTAATGGCTAATGGTTAAAAAATATCTTTTAGAAGTGCATATATCTCTTACGTGCCTCTCAATTTAAAACACGATCTTCCAATTGATCCAACTTGAACAAAATTAGCTTTTAAATACGTCATCTGAACTGTCAATCAATGTCCATACTCAATGTCTGATAATCTTTATAGGAAAACCGGATGAATAGTCTATTTGCGTAATCAGCTTTTCTCTAAAAGGAGACCAAGACAATAGTAAGGCTGGCAAATCTTATGCCCATCGGTCTGTGAAAGACTTAATTATTCATAAAAGAATTTGGCTGCTGTCAAGTCCAGTTATTTATGTACAGTTGGAACAAACAAGAACCTTGAGATTACTGCATCTCAGTCAGAAATGTTTTCTCTCTCATTCCTTTGAATCCCGTAATTCCACCAGTGTCTGCCCTGTGCAGACCATCCATACTGCAAACTACTCTATTACATGCGCAACAGTCAAAACGTTGAATGCGCTTAACGTGGCATGTGAATGGAGAAGCAGAAAATGAAAAGATAATTTGCCTATGACTTACGAGAACGCGTGTGTTCACTTACGTACAAAGAACTGCGACAGCGAAGCAGCCTATGCAAAACATAGAATATTGCAGTGAATTCTCTCTCATTCTCTTTCTTTTTTTCTCTCTGACTCGTGTACATATGCACATAGTGGAATGAACGCAAATATAATGTTTTGAATATTGATAAATGGTTAAAAAATATATTTTATGACCATTTTAGATTACTTGAAACAATTCATCAGTAATTCATGTTCGATGCAGAATGACATTATCTGCATCATCGTCGTAATTTCACATTTGGTTTAAAATGCTGCTCCGCGCAATGTGCAGTAGTAATACTAAGTCATAGCGTGATAAAAAAAAAAGAATAGTACAGAGTTGAGTACGGCCTGTGAGTCTGCATGGCGCTGTGAATTTGCGTGCCATTTTGATTTATTGCTCGGTGCGGCGGCTGTTTCTCGCGAGCGTCGTGGATTTGCGGTTTTGCAACGCGCATGTTTGGCCTTCCGCCAGTCTCCGTCTCTCTCTCTCTCTCTCTCTCTCTCTCTCTCTCTTTGCCACTGACGCCGCCAAATTAACCACTAACCACAACTTTCCAATACCAATCTACCATTCAAGGATCGTTGCTATCGGATTCATGCTGTTGGTGTTGAATGTCTGCTGCCAAATGTGCTGGACTCAGGTACACAAGAGTATAAACAGATCTGCTTAACGTGTGGTTTGCCGGACGTCAAACCATGTTACTGACCCACCGGTAGAACCAATAGTAACACCAGCCAGAGACAGGGAAAGAGAGAGAGAGAGAGAGAGAGAGAGAGAGAGAGACGCACAATTAAGCAACACCTGACGTCAAAACCTGTAGAAATGGACACAACAAGCCAATACCAGTTAGCATGATTCTTACAGCAAAGATCGAATTCTCTACGAGAGAACAAGTCAGTCACTGTCAAAGACGCCAACTGCAAATCGTGTCGAAAATAACCAAGACAGTGTATTAAGGACTTGCGAATACAGCAATACGTTGATCTTATCGCTATCGTTAAACAACAGAACAACATTACGTCTGTGTATGCATATGTCGAGCATGACGTTTCGCAGCTAGTTTCTTGTCTGGAATATGTGCCAGTGAACAGCACAAACATCGCAAAGTAGCAAAGCGAGAGCGGTATTACCGGGAATCATCTGGCAAATCTTACTCCCTCGATATGTTTTCTTACAATGTGCAAATAACCCAGGGAATACAACGCTGAGAGTGTTTAATACTGCGGATGCAGCTTTCGAGTGCTCGGTATAGAAGATTCGGCACGGGCTAGATCATGGATCACTATGGAAACAGTGTTATCTGATATACCGTAAGGGAGATAAAGCTACGCTCTTGCAATGCTGCTGGTACAGTGTGTGTATGTGCTGAAGCCTTATAGAATATCGGAAGTACCGTGCCAAGTCTTCTCTGGGTCATCGATCAATCAAGCAAACTAAAGCAAGGCTGACTGACACTCGCACTCCGCAGCTCGCACAAGTTTCGTACTTATATCGTGGAATAAATTTTCCATGATTTTATCCAAAATATAACTCTGCAACCGTGAACTTTGAGGACGATGTGAATTTAATATTATTTTAACAAATAATAAGTAAAGTTCGAGGGCAGCTAAATCGGTTCAAGGATTTTCTGCAGCTTTTTACAAGTGAACGATGGACCAATGTATAAATGAAGTAGTTGCACGCGTTGGTGAAGCTTAAAGGCTTGCTAGATTTTATTTATGTCTCATAGACGAAGCTTTGTTTTAAAACTAAAAGACAAATACTCGAGCTTTCATCTAATATTTGAGGGATTAAGATTTTAGAGAATTCTATAATTAATATTTTTCAAATAATTCGAACTCTCATTCGAAAAAATCTTTACGTATGCAGATGAAATTTAATACAAACGTTAAGCACATTGGTATGATAACAGATATGGAATATGGCACTAATCTGTAAAGGGATTCATAGTTTATGAAACTAAATTATTGTTTTAAACCCCAGAAACTTGCTCGTTGCAACCTCATTATTTTCTATTGTTAACGCAAACAACTTGTTCCACGAGTCAGCAATGTTAAAGTTCCGTTGCAGCAATTTTTACAAAGCGTCCAGAATCCTCGCTGTTATTGTTAAACATGAATACATTGAATGTTTCATTTTAAATTCCAGCGAGAGAGAAAACGAGTAAATGCGGTGAAGTTCGCAACCGAAATAAACATTTTTCTTTATTCACATTTTTCTCCGCAGACTGGCAGTTTTGTCGGTAGAAGAGACGCAGATTTGTAACCACAAACAGGCGACCGTTGAAAAACCTTCGCCGAAAATTGAATTTAATTTGACATCTCGTGGTCCGCATCCATTCTTTCAAGGCCTACGCAATGATTTTCTCGCTTTCCGGCTCATTTCCGCTTCTACTTCCGTCGTTGCTCGTTCGCTATTGATAGTGGTATATGGAGCACTATATATCGCCGTATGGTGGCGTACTTCGTGCCGAGTTTGCCAAGCGAGTACAAGAATAAGCGAGAACGCGTTTTACTCTCCTACTTTCCTTCGCTGTCAACACGCAGTGACGTGAACAAAATATATAGCTTAAGTCGGGAGAATGTCACATATCTTGGTGACAATTCCGCAGGGCGATAAATTATTTTTCAAATGCGTGTAACATACCCCATAGTACCTCATTGATGTCGTAGCAAACTTTATCTATGAAATATCGTAAATTTTAGGTATTTGCAGCGGTAATGGAGAACTGGGAGATTTAGGGTCGAGTCTCATTACGAATGCCAACGAAATCGTTTCGTTTATGACCCTCGTGTCCATACCGATATAGCATTTATAATAATAGATACATATATACGTGGCACGTTAACAGGCGAAAATATGGGGGATATGAAGTGCGGTATGCCACAGAATATTGCATTTGCTTATCCGATAATTCGATTATATAAACTCACGGGCCAACTATTTTTATAGCATTCCAGACTTGCCAGAGCATGGCCCAGCGTTTTACATCGAGTGATAATCTTTAGCATTAGAGCCACGGGTGGTTTTTAACCTCCTACTGCGCTAGAAAACTCATAATAACCTGGCCACCGCTCTCAAGTACTGAATTTCACTACAAGAGCGTTGCTCTTATCACGCGTAACTCTTTCATCCGTAGCCAAATCAACCGATCTCTCGAATAAATTCATCATTTTATTTGCTTAGCAGAGATAAAGATACTTGTTAATCATCGAAGCATCAGTCTCGCCTCTTGAGTATTTAAGACTGTAACAAAATTGAATTTTTGCGATTGCGGTCAATGACGAATGCATCACTGACTTTGGAAAATTCATTTTCGAACATACGCGAGTGTAGAATATCAGAGTTCTCTCGAGATCGTCCTGCATCTTGACTCGCTCCCTCGAGATTTCGTAAATATTTACAGCATCGCCGGAGGACGGTGCTCGTAAGGAAAATCTTGCACAGTGAAGCGCGACTACGTAAACATTCAAGCGAGACGAGCGAGTTTCTTCATCTCGTGTCGCGAGCGAAAATCGAATCTTGGATCTCTGTGCCGAGTGTGCTCGATCCTCTGGATTCTGAGAGGACGAAATCGAGAAAGAAAGCAGCATCAGGCATCTCAAATAACGTGCAATGCGCGTACACGAAATAAGTATTTATATTTTCTTTGATGATTCACTGGATTATCTGACTTGGAATTTTTTTCCATCATACGTAATCGGAGAAAAATCTGCAAGAAATGATATATTTTCCTAAGTACCGTTGCATTCATTTTCCCATCGTTAACGAAACCACTTGGCGCAATGATTTTCATTTCCGCGTCAGGGCATCAAACTACTAATTACGAATGCGAGAACTATCCCTATAACGTCGATTGACGATATAGTTGAAAAAGGTTACAACTTTAACAGCTGGGATTCAACGTATTTAGACTATAGTTAGCACTATAGTTAGCACCGTTACAAAGGTCAAATGTACGGTCAAGTCTGAAACTCGGGAAAGCCAAGAGAGATAAAACGTCAGAACATTTCCTTCTCTCCCTATTTTGATGAGACTGCTGCTACTCGTCTCTCTGCTCGATGTCGATTTATTACGGTCAAACGTCATTCATTGGATCGGCCTTGTGCCGCAACCCAGACCGGAGAATAGTACAACGCGATTGGTAATAGTAATAGCTGACGGCCAGTCACGGCATCAGCAGTAGAAAATACGTGTGTGTATCGTTATCGCAGACTGCCTTTATTGTTCCGAATGCCATAACAGGTACCGCGGTATTGCTGGAGTAATACGTGACGATCTTGCTGTTTCGCTCTCGCAGCATCGAATTGATCTCACCTACTTTCGTCTGACTATCGATGCGATAATTCTACGGCTGCATAGTGTATGTTGATAACATGTACAGTACTTTTTGGTAGTTGTGAGGCGAATAAATATTTATCGATAAATTCATCAACAAATCTGATAAAATCAGTCGTTTTCTACCGCGGGAAACTTTTCAAAGCATTTAAAATCCCTCGCCTACTATCATTTGGTTGCTAATGCAGCAAAACTACATCATTTTACTACTAAGCCGTGCTTTTGGTGGTTTTGAGGCAGATAATAAATATTTATCGAAAATATTTAGCGACGATATAAGAAAAAGGGAAGCGAGAAGTGATTAAAAAACAGATAAAAACGCGCAACTCGGGAGTATTATATTATTTATTTCGGCAAAGGAAGATGCAAATATCCAGAATACATGAACGTCAACGAATATATTTACCTTGTCGAGCAAGACTCGCTAACTTTGCATTACGAACAAGCGTCTAAAAACAAATTGGCAAATAATGTAATAGAGATAACCCAGGAGAATAAATGGGAGAGTCAAAGTCGCACGTGAAAATGTTTTCTTCATTAAAAATAAATCTTATTCCCAGAGAGTAAGTGACGAGGATATCGCGAGAGATACGAAAGTTTTAATAATTCGAACGAACGAGATACGTGACTCTTGACATTTCTCTCCATCTCCTCGGATCTTCCGCGGTAGTTTCTTCCAGAACCGCGATTATCCATGCGGAAAAGTCACTCTAAACCTGACGGTCTGTTCTGCATCCATAATGGACGCGCAGAGGTTATCCCGAGCCATAGACAACGGATCTAACAACTTTTCCCTGTGGATGCGATTCGCCAGTGGGAGGTTATCGGCCTGCAAATGTTTATACCGACTGTTGGCATAGAAGAATGAATGCGCACGATTCACGCAGCGTTCACCCGCTACTGGGTGACAAGGAAACGCATCGTGACGTTTTTAACTGGATCTCTCGCTTTTGCTACATAATGCGTAACGGATATATGCGATGTAGACAATCTCTTTTGCTTGAAAATTCGTTAAGACATTGTCGTTCCTGCTTCGCGAGGCGGAACATAGAATTGACTCGTACCTTACGCACTTGAGGCGCGGTGCTCCAACTTCTGCGGATCTAAACCGACGATGCTAGGGAACTCAGGCATTAATGGTACCCACCGTTTGTATAATTCAAACTGAGGGGGCTTGTTTACACAGCATACATCCACGTTAGACCGTCGTATCTACAATTTTCATAACAACATAGGTGCATACATCTACAATGGAACAATACAGAGTCTTCGGCACATTTAACCTCTGGTTAATTCACTACGAGGCGGTGTACCCTTGTACCTCGTGAATTTTGTACCGGAAGGTCCTTTGGTAGTTCCTTCCTTCAGATTATATTATGATAAATGAGAATATGAGAGAACGAGACGAGTGTCACACGAGATTTATGACGGGAACATCGATCTTTAAAAGATACGAAATTTGTCTTCATTACAATTATGGTAAATACACCAGTTGTATCAATATATATTTTTTATTAAATTAAAGATAATATAAAGTACGAGAGCTGGCCAGAGCTCGTGCTTATTTGGGGCTTCTGCTCACTGAACGCATCACGCCTTGCGTCAATCACTTCGGCCAATGAGACACAACTTTTCTCGTAGTAAATTCGATAGCCAATACTGTACACCGATTGGCTGTAATATTGTCGTGACGCGTGACATGTTCGGTGTGCAAGAACCCTTTCTCTAAATCGCAATTCGCTTGATTATTCGAAAATTTGCTGATTATGTACGATGTAGAACTTTTGTGTTACAAAAATGTATACGTTACTGAAAATTTTGATGACTCTAATTCTGTTGAGGCGAATGCGAGTCCACAATGCAACAGTAGACGAAACATCTCATCGTATTTTTGAAGCTTATTATGTAAACGCGCAATCGATCGATACGACACAGTTACTCGAAAGACATAAATATAGCACATACGGTAACCGTAAACCAAGAGCTTCAAGGATAATTGCGTATGACAAGTGGCTCGGACACGTGAGCTTCAATTGTTAATTATACAACAATCAATTCTCTGGGATTTCGTCGACGAGATAATGTCCCAAGTTCGTAAAGTTTTTTTCGTTTGCTTTAGCTATACGTTACGGGTTAACGTCCCTCACTTGGGATTTAACACGCTGATGAAAATAGAGCATAGCATGAAATACTAGAAGCGTAATACACGCGACGTGCTGGTATTATTACGAGCGACACGACTGCGCGCCTTGAATTGCTGTTGTTATCCAGAAATTCAACGGCTATTAATCTCAAAATAGTGGGCTTTAAATAGAAAAAGTAGAAATAAGAAGAGAAAACGTGACTTTAAGGTATTTAAGGATATAAGGTATATTTAAGGACTTGAGGCATTTCTACTACACCTGCTTAGAAAATTCCATTGAGACCGATTGTAACTGATTCAATGGATAGAAATATCATTGAAAACTAATCTACGAATAGCACTTTCTTTTGAACGCTATCTAATGGAAATATGAACGTAATTCCATAATACATTGTCGATTTAACAATTCATCTAATGCCTGATAGTACAAGACGACTACTTTAAACGTCACGAGTCACGACAGAGATAGGAATAAAAAATTATATACAATTTGCTACGTCAAGGGTGCGTGTTCGGTTCAATCGAACGTCACGACGTGAGATACGAGACGGACGAAAGTCACATAGCAAATCTTACGTAGAAAGCAACAAGATCCGTTGAGGGAAGAGAAGAAACAAAGCATCACTACCATGTGCTATGGATGGGTTTCCTGCCTGTAACAGAAGAAATAAGCTAGCGTGACGTCTGCCTAACGTCTACGAACTATAACGTCTCATGACCAAGTCGATCACAAAGCCGACGATTATAGGAGGTAGGAGGTAACATATGTATAAAAGTATGTACAGTGCTGCACTGTTATCGATTTCTCTCTCTCTCTCTCTCTCTCTCTCTCTCTCTCTCTCTCTCTCTCTCTCTCTCTCTCTCTCTCTCTCTCTTGTCAGACGTTAAGAATGAGATTGACATACGCTGCTCAGAGACTGAGCTATACTTACTTTTCTAAGTAATCACGTGTAATGTCGATGTACCAACGAGTATAAATACTTTCGTGTATGAAGGCGGAATGAAGAAACATACTGACACATATAAATTGTGCAAGCTGTACTAAGGGCGGGGGGTTAATTTAATAATTAATTAATCATCAGTCGTTGTACCTACAATTTATAGCCATTTCCTATAAACTCATTGGCATGATTTTCGGAACTTCAAGCAATTTGATTAGTTCCCTGGCGATGAGGCAGATGCTCCAGATGATTTCTGAGCAGCTTAAGTCGCACTTTTAGAAGATAAAAAACTCAAGTCTTTACGTTTCTCTTGATTCTACATGGAATTATTCAGTTTTGGATAGACACTTTAAAATAAATCATTGAATCAGTTATAATAATTTTATCTACATAAAAATAATTGTAGAAAAAGGACGCAAAGTAGAACTTTGCATGTGGCCTTTCCATTATATTCCACAAAAGTTATTTTTATAAGCAGGTATGTTGATCGCGTTAGTCAAAGATTGGAAAAATAATAAAATATTTAAGTAAAATAATAGCTAGATTCGTCAGATGTTTAAGAATTAGAAGCAGTCATCTGAAAAATGGAAATTTATATAAAATCTTAACTCTTTTTACCCATTTTCACCAAATTAAATCAACACTTGAATATACAAAAAACTAAACGTTAATTTATTTCTGTACACAGTTTGAGTTGAATTAATTAACGTTTCCGTAAGCTAAAGCCACGTGAATTTTTAAATAAATTAAAAATTCCCGAACCTCTCTATAGATTCGGCTTAGATTCAATTCCAAACGTCTTTGAATATTATTCGATTTGTAAATAACTCTTAATAGCTTTAAATGTGCAATAACTAGAGTAACTACAAAACTTTTTTACAAAATTCTTACATTCTTGTTGCAAATTGTACCAACCAAAAAGACGTTACTGCTTCACTTATGTGGTAAATTTCATTTAGATCTGTTGTGTAATTAAGGAGATACATTTGAATTTTTCGAGATATTTAACATACAAACATCCATCCAGACATTTATTCTAAATCACTTTTCTCGACGTTTTAGACCATTCTGTGCGTCCTGATATGAAAATGTGGAAAAAAATGTTTCATGAAAACAAAGCTTCTTTATGAGGAAGCCATACGCGATTTGTTCTAATTTCAAATTTTTATCGATAATATATCGTTTATCCTCGCTGATGGAATTTATCGAATGAAGGTGATACACGTAACAGTTATTCGAATTACTAAATATGCTGACATACAGATCGGTTAATTAATTCGAGAATTATCGTAACGAAAACTTCGGGAAAGTTTATTTATTTACATAATATGCGCGAGACATATTCCTATTACGGACTAGCCAATGATGACAGATAGAAAGAGCCACATTCGGTTAGAACGTATCGAAAACCACGGCAAACCTACTCCATGTTCATCCAGCTAGGTCGATTCCCCGCCGAGATCCAATGTTCACACGAACTACCTGGCGCAACTTGCACCTAGTGCGCTGATGCTCACGGAAAACATTTCACACTCGGCAGGAGTCGAACACGAGCCTTGAAATTACAAGTTGTCGTACTGGACTGGCGTGCTAGCCACTACACAACCGTTGTTGTGGTTTATCACGAGATAACAATTCCTTAGCCCGGGGGAATCGAGAATAATCGAATCCTGCTGGCATGTATCGCCGCGCATCTTCCAGTCGCCGATGCACTGTACCTCAATGCGCATGATATTCTCGACCTCATCGATTCACTGAATCGGAAACGATGTGATCGAAGGGAATCGTAGCAACCGCTCTATGGGTATACTGTATATAGCGATGCTTGACTTCTGCCGCATGTTCCGATTTTCCGATCCAAGTTTCGCAAGTCATCCTCCGAGTCGTTCGATCTGAAGGTGATGCGACTACCCCTCCCCACAGTCCATCCTGGGCCCAGTCAGTAACGAAAAAGTGTAATCCAATCTACTCAGAGCCGGTTAATATTTTAGAGAAAAAGCAATTCGGTTTCACTGCAGAGTAGATAGACAAACTTTCTTTTGTCTAAAATATTCATCGGTTCTGAGTGAATTGGACTGCATTTTTTGTAACCCAATTTCTCGAAATCCTGCCATCTTAAGTATAGTTTTAATACTTAAACTATAGAACTTTATTATTATCAATTGTTATTTTTAACTTTTCATAAAAATTTATTTTTAGTCGACAATTCTCCAGACTGAAATACCCTTGAGACAGCCAAACACTGTTTGAACGAAATTACGTACAAAATCATAACAGAAGACAAGTGCAAAGACGACGAAGATGTAGACGTCCACCACTCTGACGTCGACGCGCGTCGGCTTTTCTCCATCCCCGTTAGTCCAGAATTCTTCCTGCTGGAGTAATGTCGTTAAGGTTTAGGCGTCGTTGACTCGACGATGTTACGACTCTCCGTACAAATATAGCAAGGTACGTACGCAGTAGAGTCGCAGTTTTAGCGATAGGTAGCCGTTCTAAACTCGTGCAGTTCGGTAGTGGAAACTGGTTGTAATTTAGCAAACGAATCGTCGTACTCGTGACCAACACGATGGTTAATTTGATTACCGACGAACCCGACAATCACCCGCTAACAACAACACGGAATTTGATGTTATCACTTTGGTGAAAATTGCAGAATTTATATCAACGGAACTTAATTATTTTCACTATGAAAATATATAATAAAAAATCCTCTTACAGAAAAGGTAAAAATAACAAACGAACAGCTCTCTTATAAATCCACGTTATTTTAACTGAAGAATTTTTTTTTTGCAGATTGCAAAGATAATTTTTATAAGTACATCAGCTCCGATATATTGTTTGTCCGGAATTAAATGTTTTTACATATAAATTAAACTCGGTAGCTTAAAGGAAGGAAAGCTTAATGGGTTAGCGCCGACCAAGTATTACATCCGGCCATCTTAATTTAGGCCATTCTAAGAAAAATGTGATATTACAATCACTTCTACTCTATATCCTACGGTAATTATTAAATAAAGCTATGCGTTTTATCATTTTTTAGCGACAAAAAACTGGAGGACGAATAAAACAATCGACCTTTGACTATGTAAAAATCTCGGAATTAACTCAAGAATTTACGTCAATTTACAATGATCGAGATAATATTATTAGACTTATTCATAGAATCGTGGGATTTGTTTATTTTAATTTTAAGTGCGTGTTTAATTTGATATCTCATCGAATTCTATGTTTAAAATCGTTGAAAATAAAATTTTCTCATCGATGGGATTTTTTCAGAAACGATCAGTTTTTGTAATGTACACAAACGCTCTTAAGTTCGGGATTACGTGCATTGCAAGATCAGTATTCGTGATAATATTTAACGGTTATTTAACAAAATGCCACACCAGTTTAATTATAAAAATATAACACATTGCATATGTCGTTTGTTGAACAGAAATATTTGGTTTACGTTAATGCATTAAGAACGACCAAGTTTGAAAGTTTCGATAATCTTGACAAAAATATTATTTGAAAAAATATATTTTAATGTCATTATGCATAATTAAAGAATTGAAGATTGCATTGTTAAGAATAATGGCGAGTGTTACAAACATTTGACCAGCGTTTGACCCATTTGGTGTCAATTTGAACAATTTTCACCGTGTTAAATTCCTACAAGCGATTGTCTTATAATCTTTAGGTCCCACCTAAATATTTACAGCATACTTATGTTCGGAATGAGTAGATGAAAATCAATAAATTATCAACAATCCATACAAAATGATGCCACGAATACAATGAAAAAATGTCATTGAATTTTATTCGCGGATTTTCAAGTAAAACGTGGTAAAAGTTTTGAGGCTATAATGTAAATCGACATCAGGTTCGACCATTGCACCGATCGTTTACACCAGTTGTCAGTGTGAACTCGTATAAACATCGCGCGGAGGTTAATTTTAACACTGTGTTTTTAACAGTGTAAGTACCTGGCTGGTATTATTCAATACTTTATTTGTATTCTTCAATACGAGTCAAAACCAAATTGTTCTAATCATTAAAACCAGAAAACATTTGTTAGCTTAATCGCATAAATCGTTCGTATAGGTATAGCAGCTACTTCAAACTCTGTACTCGTCATCATTTTTTTTTTGTAGAGATCTGAATTTATTAAAAATATTTGAGTTTTCTCTTATGTCGTCGGTACACGCCCATTCTTCACTGAATTGATGACTGGAATAATAATTTAAAAGTAAACAAAACTATGAATTGACTGCAAAATATGAGATATATTTGTCACGTAAACTTGGATTATCTGTCGTAGAATTAATTTGCATACGTGATTTATATTTGAAATGTGTCGAGCGGTATGGATTCTCCGTTCGGCCTATCATTGGTTACCGGTACCCGCAGAGTGTGACATCTCGTTCTAATGGTTAAGCGAAGCGGAGAGGAAAGTTGCCGTTACGTTTACGAGAAAAGCTGGGCTTGAGAGAGAAAGACGAATAAATATAGAAAGGGATTGACGTGACCGCACAACGGGCATATCCTCTCGGTCGTTCCGCACGGAAAGTGGATGATACCGACTGAGCGTGGAAACCACCGATCCCAAGCCTTGGTCATCTATGTGCAAATCATTGGACTTGCGCCGGTGGACACATGAAAACTTTCGTTCTCGAGTGAGCTGAGTGAATTGAGAGATTCCCCCGAGACAAGAGGAGAATGAATATCCCGACTTTGAAGCTAAATTACACCAAATGCAAATCCAGTGACAGTGAAATATATGCACCACGGCTGACACTCTGACTAAATTAGCGAACTCACAATTACAATTAACCCCGTCAGTGTCGACATATCGATATTGACGTATAATATATGTGTCGATATATGCGTCAGTGATACTCAAGAGGTTAAACGTCACGTGATAAAAAATATGATTACGCAACACACACTATAATCGCATCTGGGACGTAGAAGGCCAGGCTAAAAATATAATAAACACAAGGATGCCTTGAGCATTGCTTCCTCATTATTATTTATTTTTCACAAAACCTGCCTCTACGAGGAAGTATGTTCTATAAATTCAACATTTTTTCATAGATTCGGGTTAAACTCAACATCAATCATCTTTGAATATTACTTTATTAATGAGTAACATATTAGCTCGACAGCTTACAACTTGCGGCAAGCATAGAGCCATTGAGACGTTTCTGACAATATTCAAAACGTCATAAAATCCCAATCCAAGCGTCAATTTTGATGAAAATCATACCGAACGGAAGGGATCTCGCTGCTTTACCTATTCGGAAAATTTCATCACATCCGGTCAAGTAATTCGTGAGATACGGTTCTTTTTTCTAAATACACGCTAAATCGAATTTATATGATTTAACGTGTATTTCGTTGGAAAATTAGAGTAACTTTAGATATTTTTGGAAAATTATGATGACTTTAGATGTTTGCAGCCAAAAGTTACTTCATTTTTGCGTGTCTTTAGCGTAAATGAAAGACGCGCATCGATAGAGCGTGTCGATCTCAGCTTGGAATCAAAATTGGAACCAAAACGCACCAAGCGAATCTTAAGCCTTTTCGATTTCTGTTAGAAACACTTTGAAAAAGAAATCAATTTTCGACATTGCTTCAACCATCCGCTACACCGTTTAATCTTTTCATTTATAAATTGATTAAAATGTTTCATTTGGGTCACAGATTATCATGCAATAAAGAGGAGGTGTCTTCTATCTTACTAAAATATTCTCATTTTGCAACAAGAAATACCGTTCTATATTTTGACACACAAATTGATACATAACGTGTAAAATAGAAGATTTATATCGTTGTAGACAACGTTTATGTTGGATTATAGATTATATTTTAGTTTTCAATTAGTATTAACGGGTTGTATAAAGTATTACAGGAACTCGACTCACTATTCGTATAACGCATATATAGTTTTATCTTTTTCGCAGTCATAAACGTTGCGCATTGCTTTATTAATTTAACGTTATTTTTAAATATTTCGTATTAAACACCGATGCAGCTATATACGTTATATACGCTCGCAGTTGCAGCTTGCGGCCGAAAGATTAAAGATAGAACCACGATACGTACATTTTCGATGACTCGATCGTCATCATATTGCATCATAAATTTACCAATAAAAGTTGTGTCATCTCATAACTGTGGATTTTACTACTTTTTACGGCGAGAAATTAACCATAAAAGTTGCGATCGCGATTGTACAAAACAAAACGTTGAAAAAAATATTTTTAAATACAGTTATTCTACTTTAAACTAACCCGCTACATGTTTTACAGTATTCCCTTATTTCTGTCCGAAACGATGGTTTCGAAATATTACGCGCAAGTAATTTTCGAAATATGTACATTGGTAACGAATATAGCAAGAGTAGGTTAAAATACAATTTTTTCATATGGTGTCTGTCATGGATATATGAGAGTCACGCTAAATAACGCAAAAGGCACGAAGCATTCGAGTGAATTGTAGCTGCATACATCTAGAGTCACGTAATTTCGGATCAAAAATATTAACAGTTATTTTTATTTACGAGGTAAATATACATTTTGAATTAATGTCAATCGAATTAAACGTGTGAATAATTGGCACTCGTGTGCCAATAGCTACAGCGAACATAGTAAATGAATAAATAATTGAGTAACCGACACTGAGTTTTATTTTAGATTGACCCACTAAAAATTTATAATCGATAATAAAATTTCTGCACTAATTCCATGTAAAAATAATTCAATAATATAATCGTTAATGAAACGATTAAATGAATATTTGATGACAAACGATTATATAAAATTTGAATAATCTAGTAAGTAACTGTCAACCTCATAATTTTAATAATTCAGATAAAATATTCAAATAGACTAACCGTTATTTTAGACCGAGCGAAAATCTGGAGCATGCTTCCTCCTCCCTTTCCCTTTGCCTTTCCCACTGAAGACTTCCTCTTCTACAGACTTCCTCTTCTACTTCCTCCCGGATAGTTTTTTCGTTCGTAACAACGTAATTCAACAACGTACACGAGCACACCCACTGTCCTCTCCTAATCGATTACATGCTAGTCCTTCTGATGGATAATCGCACAGTATCAACTTAGTATTCGATCGTTTTTTTTTTTCTTATCTCTCTTCTTATTCTCTTTCACGGCACTGCAAAGTCAATGCGCTCAGCGAAACTTTACGAAGGAGCAAACTCAAGCTCTACGGGTTCCGTACAGCAGGCTGTAAACCCAACAAACCCAAAACACCTGTAGGATCTTGGAAAAGTTCTCCTCCGATGAAGGGATGTCCTTTGCACTACTGCTATAACACCGTATTTCGATAACTTTCACAAAAACTCCGACTCTCCTATACTTGAACAAGTTTATTTCAAAGCAACAGAGTTGTTATTATTATTTTATTAAAATTGACGCCCACTTGGCTCTTTCAATATCTCCGTTAAATTCAATTCCCCAGAGATTCGAGTAGCACGAAATGTAATATTTCTCTAAATTTATGATTATCGATGTTATTATTACTATTAAATTATCAGATTAGGCTTGACACCATTATTTCATGATAACTTTTCGAGGAACGAAATCTTAACATTTCGATTGTCCATGGTTTTTCTTCTGTCACATCATCTTGCTGTGTCATCAAAATCCTTGTATTAAATTTTTTTATTTTTCTATACTTCGTAGGCTACTTCGATCAGGGTAGAAGCATTTTTGATTATTTCTTTCGAAAATGTCTTGAGCGAGTACGTGGCTGCTGCCGGTTCGAGTAAACGACGTTTGTGGAGCACGCGGGCAACTGGATGCGAGTCCAGAGACGAGGTTCGTGAGAAGCGTGGTTTTAGTCGGGGCGCGCGCCGACGCGCGTACACTGCGGCTTCCTCACGCAGGCGCGACGATTCTTTCATGAACAACGCGATGTCACACGACTCGAAACCATAAGCGAGACCATAGAGGTAATAGGAAAAAGGGTAAGAGAACAAGAGGAGTCTATGTAGCCGAGCGCTATGGGAAATAAATATTTTCGACGGATTTTCACGGCCAGCCCCGCACCCTCGCGTTCCTTCGTTTATCCCAGAGCGTAGATAAAATTATTATGTCCAGCGAAGGTGATTATACTTGACTCAACGATCGAGAAAAAGTTGTCGTCTCGTGCGAAAAATTCACTGGTTGAGACCAAGTCTCATAGCTGTCACACGTTGACGCCACAAAATTTTAATAAAATAAATTATTAGAAGGCTGTAGGATTTATTTAATTGACACAACAGTATTTATTTATAGATTTCGATATACGACAAATCGAAAGATTGGAAAACGGAAAGGCGGTCAATCAGATAGTATTCATAGACCGAGTCCATCTACGCGATAATATTTGAGAAGCTTCGGTTTCTCATCGAAAAGCGTCTATTTCCACCTAAAAGTGGATCCAATGGAGTCACGCGAGCTGTCAACACCCGCAGGTTATGAGCTAAATACGCGTCGGTTGAGTGCATGGCTATGTCATTTTGCCTGAATTTGACATTTGCGGTACTCCGTGGCTGTATTACTGAAAGTACTTTAGTAAACCAAGTAATAAAAATTAACGAAAAATATTAAATTTGCGGAATATTCAACGATTTTAAAACTTTTTGTCCATTCCATCCACCTTAAGGTGTCGATACACGGAGTCTTCTCTTAATATATATTTATCACCGATTTATAAAAATACTATTCAGCATATACCCTCACCGCCATAGTCAATATATTTCTAGGCAACTTGAATGGAAGTCTCGTGAGAAGAAAAAAAAGTTTAGTCACATAAGTGCGAAGCCTGAGAAAGCATCGGCGAGAGCGTCAAGCTCCGCAACATGAAACAAAAGCAACGTGACATAAAACTACATAGCCATCGAAATAAAGTTAACGCGCAAAGCTCTGAAAATTGGGTTACGCACTTTCCGGACTCGGGCGTTTCATAAAAAAGCTTGTATCATACGAGATTTGTGTACGAGCTAGTCCGAGTGCGAGGCGATTGGTTTAAAAAAAGAATAAAAATCTAGGCATTCGGTAAAACGGAGAGGCTTTCAATGACACGCTAGTACGGAAATGCAGTAGACGAAGAGCTGTTGATGACGCTATTGCACTCCAGCATTTCACGTGCCGTATGCCGATTCACCAAAAGTATTATCGCGTATAGTAGACTACGGAAAGAGTAAAAAAAAAAAAAAACCTCACGCGTGTACAGGACTTTCGAATGTATTGCAACTCTTTCGTACAATCGTTGCTCGTCGATTTTTCAATGCGCCAAGGTAAACGACTTGATTAGTGCACTTGTAAGAAAATTCTGTCACTCAACCGTGAAACTCATAAGGATAATCAAGGATGTGACTGTGCACCGATTACCGACGACCCGTGGCTCTCCGTTCGTAAGGTGGAAAAAGCTAATCGTGTTAAGGATATAGCTTACCCGTAACTAATTGATACACAGTCACCGACCGGTTTCTTACTTGACCGGTCATCTTACTTTGGTTTTTATATAAACACCATGGAATACATTTTTTGTGCACTGTTGTATCACACTCGAGAAGCTTAATTGATATCATTCATCGTACACACCGGACTTGGTACGCAGCTCGATCAGATTCGCGAGCTTATTATTTTCGAGTATGTTCCGTCGAAGCAAAGATAGTGAGCAACTGTACTGATACTGTCGAGTTTAACGAGAGTGCGGTGGGTCATACAACACGACACAACTTGACTCGACAGAGAACCTAAATTACGTAGACTATTCGGAGGGGTCGCCCGAACGTACAGCGGTAGAAACGTTTCACCGAGCTGTCGTGAGAGGATTCTCTCTGAACGCGTACACGCGTTACTCGCTACGTCATTCAGCCCTGCACCGGCTCCGGTTTTAAGCTGGGTTCTCCATTGCGCTCAATCCTTCTGCTACTGAACGAACAAGTAGATTTGAACGAGAGTCTCGCCGCAGCCGGATATGGAAGTACCAAATGTGCTGCTGGAGGACGCAGTTATGCTCCATTGTTGCCATCGACTCCGTCCTCCGCTGGCTATCTCAAAGCCAACTTTTATCATGCATCCGTCCCGTTATGACGCATATACCACGTAATAGTTTTGATGAATCATAAAGTAATCGCTGAAACAATTTTTTATTATGAAAAGAAATTTTTTTAAATTTAAATCTGCTACAGTCAAATGTATGGAACGTCTGGCGATTCTTTTTTGCTATTTTATTCTCATGAATGATGGAGTGTCGAGGAAAAAAGATGTTGCCCACGGCGAGAGCCAACATGGAGACATGCTATTTTTAAAAAGGTATTGCTGTGAATTACGATATTTTTCTCGTATATCTCTTTCTTCTGTGCTTCACGGCTCTTGTCGTCGATCTCTTTCTTTTATGGTTTGCGGCTCTTCTGCCTCTCTTTTCTTTTATCCACCTGAACCGCGACTTCGTAACGAGCTGACGTATGCCGTTCACACATGTGCAGCTGTTGTTAGTCGCACCGAATTGTACTATTGTCGTATATACGCAGACTCATTGGACTCTACATTTATTCTTATTATTATCAGATAATTATTTATTATTCATTCATTCATTCATTCATTCATTCATTCATTCATTCATTCATTCATTCATTCATTCATTCATTATCATTATCATTATCATTATTATTATTATTATTATTATTATTATTATTATTATTATTATTATTATTATTATTATTATTATTATTATTATTATTATTATTATTATTATTATTATTATTATTATTATTATTATTATTATTATTATTATTATTATTATTATTATTATTATTATTATTATTATTATTATTATTATTATTATTATTATTATTATTATTATTATTATTATTATTATTATTATTATTATTATTATTATTATTATTATTATTATTATTATTATTATTATTATTATTATTATTATTATTATTATTATTATTATTATTATTATTATTATTATTATTATTATTATTATTATTATTATTATTATTATTATTATTATTATTATTATTATTATTATTATTATTATTATTATTATTATTATTATTATTATTATTATTATTATTATTATTATTATTATTATTATTATTATTATTATTATTATTATTATTATTATTATTATTATTATTATTATTATTATTATTATTATTATTATTATTATTATTATTATTATTATTATTATTATTATTATTATATCAAATTAATAATATTTTTTTTTCTCATAGAGAATACTCTGTTTTTATCAACATTTTTTTCTTGTCACCGTGTTCAGTGTTCCAAAATATTAAGAAATTATATTGAAAAGGAGGAGGGGAGCGTTTGAGCGAGGTAGACGCACCGTTTCGTAAGCGGAGTTTTCTTTTAGTAAATTGCGTGCAAGTGTGCATCTCCGGGTACAAAAACCATACGTAAAGATAGAGGACAGCGCGAAGCTTCGCTGAAAGTGTTGGCCTACAGCGGGGTGACACAATTGTCGTGTTTGTTGGCCTTTTACGTGGAAAGGGCGAATCTTTGAAAAGTCAAATCTTTGGAAAAGATTCAGCATGGCGGCGGGCGGAAATTCGCAAGACCAAGGCGTGGGGGGGGAATTTCGTGAAAGGGCCGACAGAAGGCGACGGCGCCTTAGACCCACAGAAGAGTGAGAAAAAATCTCGAGGCCGCCCAAAGAAGGTCCCGACCGATAAATCAGAGCACCAAAAAATCGACATGTACTTGCTTAAAGGAATGGAAACGCCACTGCCCAACCCATTCAAGGGGGGAGGCCGTGTCAACCGTTCGCCAACGAGCGACGCGACGAAGCCGACACAGGGCAACGAAAAAAGCCTAACCAAAAACAAGAAAAAGGTGGACAATAGCGAAGACGAAGAAGGCGTTCAAGAGTTCAGCCAAGAACTAATGGGAAAAATGGCGGGGGGAGCAAGCGAAGCTGATGCGACGCCCAATCTGAATAGTGTCAGTGCAGTGGCCGCCCATACATCTGAGGTACAAGTGACGTCAGTGATAGCAAAGGTAGTAGGCGCAGAAAGCGGGGCCGAGTACAACGGTTATGACGAGCTAGAAGATGACTCGGGAACAGACGACGAGAGGGCCGGCAACGGCGCGAGAAGTGCAGAAACGGAAGAAAAAGAGTGGGTCAAAGTAGTGAAACAGTTAATCATGCACGCTGAGGAGAGGATGAAGAAAATGTGGAAAACAGAAGTGCACAGAATAGTGAAGGCTCTTGTAGCAGAAGCCGAAGACGAAAAAATACTCAGAGCTAACGAGAAAGTAGCGCACGAGGATGCATGTGAGTGGTACGAGGGGCAAATGCAAGGCCTCATAGGGCAAATTCAATGCCTCGAAGGCGACATTACACAGCTAGTGAAGGATAAAGAAAAGCTGAAAGAAAAACTAAAAGAGAAAGATTAACTTTTGCAAAAATAAAAAGAAGAGAGGACGACGGCCTTTGCGTCAGCAGTGACAGGGGAAACAGATAGCACTATTAGCGAAGAGGGGCAATCAGATTGCAATAATAACGGCTGGGAAGTAAAACAGACGAAAAAAGTAAATATACGGAACAACAGCGAGAGGGTAAACAACAGGAGGGAGGAACAGCAAGAATCGGAAAGACATGAGGAGAAGCGAAACTCTAGCCAAGAAGCGCTACGCGGACACGCAAAGCCTTCTGCAATGCTGGCAGCAGAGTGGGACTTCGAAAGAGAAGAGAGAAGGATAAGAGGAAATAATATCGTGGTCACAGGCGTAAAAGCTGTTGGTAGAGGCGTCCGAAACGAAATCACACATATAATAAAAGAGAGACTGGGGATTGACCCGAGGATTAGAAAACTGCAATTGCTCAGCGGGGGTACAGTGGCATCGACCGGAAACATAAACATAAAGAAGGCGATAATGTCGCGAACAGCGGAATTGACAGGCTCAATAATCTGGATCCGAGACGACTACACGCCGAGGGAGAGGAAAATACAAGAGTGGATAGAAGAAGAAACGAAAAAGGCAAGAAGAGCGAACCAAATAGTTAGGGTAGGCTATCAGAAAATGTGTGTGTGGTGTGTGGTGGCGGTGGAATGAGAATGAAGGGTGAACTAGAAATAAGAAACAATTTTTTTCGTAGATAAATGTGTAAGAACGTGAAAAACAGTGACGTGGAACTGTGCGGGAATAAATAACGTGTGGAAAGCGTGGGATTTCTTAGAAACCTGTGATATTATTATAATTCAAGAGTCGTAGATAGAGAAAGAGAACGAATCGAGAATATTAAGTAAACTTAATAAGCAATTCCGGTGGTGGACAAAAGCGGCGACGAGACAATGTGCAAAAGGTACAGCAAAGGGGGGGGGGGGGCAACTCGTGGGAATTCGCAAAAACGCGGGAACCAACTGGAGCGTGGATGAATGGGATTTTGGACTAATAATTAAAACAAGAAGAATGATCGACGAAAGAGAGATATGAATGATAACAGTGTATAACAATGTTGGTGTGAGAGTGATTGGAAAAAAGCTTAAAGAGTGCGTGGATGATGGAGTGAATGTGAGAGCGAGTGTAATGATAGTCGGGGATCTCAATGCAAGAATCGGCAAAGACCAAGCACTTGTAGAAAACGAGGGTGAGGGGGGGGCAGTGGGGGCCTAGAAACTTCGAAGATGAAATGATTAACCCTGAGGCTCGTTATTTACTCAGTATATGCGAGGACCTTGGTTTAACGGTGTTAAACGACAGATGTAAGGGGGACGAATCGGGAAAAATAACATATATCGGAGCAGGCGGCAGCTCGGTCCTCGATCTCATAATTCTGATAGAGGATGACGAAGATATCGTTGATAGCATGGAAATAGTACCAAGAATCGAATCAGACTACTTGCCCGTTGTCTTTAACATAATAGAAAGCTGGAGGAAAGAAACTATTGGGAAAATAGACACCAGTAAAAGAAGGAAAAGAGAAAAGTTAATTTGGAACAGCGCAAAAGGGGAAGAATATGCTTCCGTCCAAAACAGAAGAAGGCAGGGGAGAATATAACAAGTAAACAGTGAGTCAAGCATTTCGGAAAGTTACTGGGAGCCCAAACAAATGAAGTAGCGGGGGGAAATAGCCAGGAGAAAGAAGTGTGGGAAAGAGAAAACGAATCAATGCCCGCCATTGAGGAATTAGATAAAGAAATAGATGCAGAAGAACTGAGAAAAGTGTTGAAGAAGAGCAAAAACAAAAAAGCGCCAGGTGAGGATGGGTTAGTTGTAGAGTTCCTGAAAGCAGCTTCGAAATAGGGAATAGAGGAATTTAGGGAGATGTTGAACGAAATATGGGAAAAGGGGGAATTAGCAGAAGGGTGGGAGACTGCGAGAATAATGCCGATACATAATACGGTGGATGATGATATAGCAGATAATTACAGGGGGATTTCTCTATTAGATATAGGGTATAAAATAATAACAAGCATAATCGCTAGAGGACTAAATACGTGGATTGAAAAAGAGGGAATCTTAAAAGAAAGCCAAGCGGGATTCAGACCGGGACGCGGAACACGTGACCACATCTTCGTGCTCAATGTACTAATCAATAACAAATTTAAAGAAAAAGGGAGGAAGCTGTACGTAGCGTTTGTAGATTTCAAAGCGGCATTTGATAGTGTGGACAGAACGCTGATGTTAAGAAAGCTATGGGAAAAGGGTATAAGAGGAAAAATGCATCGATTTATCAGGGGTATATACCAAACGATAAGATAAAGTGTGCAGGTGGAAGCAAGGAAAATGGCAAGAAATTACATGCTAGAAATCCTAAGAATGAAAAGAGAAAGATGGCCAAGAATATGTTTAAGGGAGGAAATAATGGAAAACCAACGCAATATGGGAAAGAAATGCAAAAAGCAATGGAAGAGGTGGGAGAGGGACGCCTTATAAACTTAATATGGAATGAAGGGGAAAGGGGGGGAGTAGAAAAGATCCTAGAAGAGGGAACCAAAATAACAGACGGGCAGGATATACAAAGTTACTGGGGAAAGGCAGAACGCTCCTCTTTTTGTCGCTTCTACACCGAGATTAAGGCCGGGGTGGAAAGAGAAAAATATTGGGACGACAATAATTTACCCGGGGCAATAAAAGAGCAATAGGCGAGGTTGAGGTGTGGGAACATTGGGAGAGTAGGGAAAAAAGGGTTTGAGGATTGGATGTGCAGAGCGTGCGGGCTAGAACAAGAAAGCTTCAAACACATATGGGAGTGTAAAAGTGCAAGAGAGCAAATAAATAAAAAGTGAGTCGAGGGGGTAGACAGATGGAAAGACGATGGGCCAGGGCAGGACGTAGAGATCAAACTTATTGCAAGTCTATCAGGAAAGCGAATAATAGAGTTGTGCCACTATGTAAAAGAATTTAGCAGAATTGTGAGATCGAGGCCTGAAGCTACGGAATTAAACGTAAGCAGGAGTTAAGTAACCAGTGCAAACGGATATTAAAAGAATGTAACGGAGCATTATAGCGCGAATGATAAGTGAACATGCAGAAGAGTTTGTTTAAAGAAAGTAGAATAGACGTAAGGCAATATGCGAATTACGCGTAATGCTGAAAATTGGACAGGCATCTGGAGCAATTACACCCCAATGTTTGTTGTAATTAACGTAATGAAAGTTTATATTTCCATCAGGCTAAAATTTTCTACAGAAATGGACTCGCATTAAATGATATTCAATATTAAATTTGGCAAGAGTCGGTCGATGGTATTAGATTTCGTGATAATTTGAATATTTCAAAATTTTTATTAAAATTAGTACGAAGACCATTTTCGACGCTGAGTGCTATACTCGACACTGCCACTTTCTTCAGTTACATCACTAATAGTAAATTGTAAGACTCGGTACTTAAGATTGTATAAAATATAGAAGCACGGTACCTTTAAATGCTTTTAAAAAGCTGCAAAGCAAAAACTGACACATTGCTTCCTCATTTTTTTGATCGACGATATACCAAGCTGTGTGCAAGATTCTTTGAATTTTGATACGAGTCACCGAAGCTTCGGATAAAAACAATTGTATAAGACTAACATCGTGGGAGAGAACAAGTGAGTTTGATAACAGAATCTGACAATCGTACGTAAAAACTTGATAATACCGCACCCTTTCGTCTAATCTATGCTCCTGAAGACTCTACGGCAAGAGAATAGAGATCTTTGAGAATAAGGTCACGAGGGAACAAAAAACTGGCAGAAACCGTTCGCAACATTCCACTCGTCTCCGTGTACGATAACCGCGCAGAGAGCGACGGGTCGAGTCTACACAGCCACAGAAATACCTCTCCTCCTGCCTCTGGAACTCTCGCAATCTAATACGCCCCTACACGCTTGGGGGGCAATACACCGCAAAACCGATACGCGGCATCGTAAACGAAAATCATCTCGTTCTACGTTTTCCTATGTACATTCCGTACCGCAGATGTGTACACACGCGCAACCGTACACAAGAGAAAAATAGTATACGGAACATCGGATAACGATATGCCACTAGACTGAATGTTTATAACAACGATACTGTGCTATATACTATCTTCGTAGTGCATTTTTGCACAGTACGACTCGAGTACCAGTATTTTCCTATACACTTTGCTTCTTGAAATACAGCACACACCGCGAAACGCCCAGAAATTCGTTCAATAGTTACTCAAAAAATAATTAAATTAAGCTACGTCAACAAGAGTCGCTACAGAAATTTTTTTACAAAATTAAAAATCTCACATATATTTAAAATCCGTTAATCAATTTTGACGAAAAGTATATCGCACGTCCCACTGGTTTACATATGTTTCGAATTTCAGATCGATCGGTCGAGTAATTATTGAGATACATAGGTTTGCATTTCTCTAAACTAATTTTATCGACGTTTTAAATAATTTTGAGTCAACTGACATAAAAATGTCAACAATAAAAAAAATGTTTTTCTCGTAAAACAAAGCTTCTTCTATGAGGAAGCAAAAATGAATGAATTCGTAATGTTGCAAAGTTTAATATAAAAATTGGTCATAAAATTGGAATGCTTTTTATCGAACCTCGAGGTTCTTAACTTTTTCAGAACGTCGGACGCCGTCTCCAATTACTCAACGATTCCGGAGGAAGAAGAAGAAGAAGAAGAAGACCAAGACCGCGATCGGACGTCGCGTTGATCCTGCAAAAAAAGTCGACAGCCGGACATGAAAAAAGTGAAGCGCCGGTCTGTTGTCTGCGGTTCCCGACCGTGAGATACCTTAAATATTTGTTGTATTAATAGAAGATATTTACCCACCTTACATGCGTGCATCAGTGCTTGTACGAATACACTATATATGTGCTTCCTGTCTATCAAGAAGCCTCGTGCGAATCGTGACCATCTTACGTTCGTTAAAGGAGACAAACAAAGAATGATATAATATTTTTCTCCCGCATGTAATGAAAACGATTATTAAAAAAGTAAAAATGTTGATAAATACCAAGCAGATGGATGTCTTTTTGAAACTTAAAGGTTCCCATTTTATTTTTAACCAAAAACAACATTCTCTTGTTAATATGAAAATAGATATGTGCTAGAGTCAAAGAACTTAAAGAATTTTACAATTATCTGTAACTTTTCTTCTTTTTTCAACTGTTTATTTTTTTTATATTAAAATCTTAAAACTCCTGCATAATTACACCCTTAAAGTGGCACCAGCACCACACAAGTTAGACATGCGTTTTAAACAATCTATAAATTCTACCAGGCAGCGGAGTGTTGCCATTAAACATCGTTGACATAACTCATAAAACACTGAAACATCGTGTATACGAACCGTATCTGCCCAATGTATCAACCGCCGGTGTCTGCGTGCTGATAATTGATACGCAATTAATGGGAATCACGTCGCTCATGCTCTTCGCACGAACAGCGTGAGCTGATACGGTGGTCAAACCTTTGTTCCATGCACATATTTATCAGAGTGCTCCTTTAAATTGTGCGGGGAATGAAACTGTCTAAGAAATTTTTTGCAGCGTTCGTTATCCAGCTACTTTTACTCGTTCTCAACTGTTTGAGAAGCTGAAAGTTACGTGACGATGACACTAACGCGAAGATAAATTCCTGATGCAAAGGGAGGATGTTATGTGAACGCTCGTTACATCGACCGAGCGCCAATTGACTGGAATTAATTTAATCTACCGCCGTGATCATTTAATGCCATTAGCTCAATCCGCGAGACTGTGGCTGTGTTCATGGCTCACATCAGAGGTGCACTGTACCGGTGAAGTATAGCGATTTTCATTTCGCCACACCCCTGCTGCATCGTATCAGCTCACATTACAGATAATGCACATCTGCATCGAGCGAGTTAAAAGCCTTCGTCCATCAAAGCGTCGTGGATCTTGAGTCCGGAATTTTACTCGGAACTAATTATTTTATAACGTTTATTCGTATCTTTTCTGCTTTGCACGCTTTATACATTCAATAGTAAATAGTTAATGCTAATAATATTTATTTATATATACGAGGCAAAATACGTAAATTCGGCGCTCTCGTTATTTCATATTTGCAATAATTTTTCACAGTTGTTTAGAAAGTTTTACGAACTACCAAAAAATTCAATAATTAATTCATTATTAAAAACTAAAAACAACCCTCGTTTTTTACACGAAAACTATTAACGGGATCTATGGAAAGAAAATGTACATTTTTTGTATGTTTGATGAACAAAAAATGGGCTGGCTGACTTGACATACTTTGCCTCATGTATCAAAACGATTGCATCAAGGTTAGAGTTTTAATTACCCTCTGAGATATATTTGCATGTACCGTTCGATCGACAACCTACTCAAAATAGTACCAGAACCAATGGATGAAACCTTTGTAACTGATCACAAGATAATTTAAAAAAAAAGACACAAATCTATCGAAAAAAAAATCTGGACGCATTACTTTTACATGGCAATCCACCTGAATCCTTCAGTACTTGTTTGCAATGTTAATTATAACCTAAATAATTATAACTCACTCACTAATTGACACACCCTCGTAACGAAGTATTTGTTACGCAAGTAAATCCAATTAAATTGTGTGGGTGGCTTGTGGGCTGCGTAACCTTGTATTTTCCCCTTCCGATCGTTTGTTCATCCCTATAGATCGCTTATGGTGCATGACGAGAGGATACTGACGAAATCAGGAGAGTCCAAACGAATACACGATAAAACAAAACGACAATTGTCACTGGCATCCAACTTTGCTTTTCTCCATTTTCGTTGTCTCTCATTCATATTACAAATATATTTATCGACATCACAGCACCGATTGCGGATTTCTGAAATCTCTCACGAACCTCATCCATTCGTTATCTCGCTCGTTGAAGCTCGTTCATGCAGCACGATATACGCTTATTTAATCGGTTTACTCAGGCGCGCAATAGTTTCAATCATCCTTCGTGCGGAAGCGATGCAATACAGGTTGTGCTCGTCAAACTAAAACATTTGTGGATAGTCGATCTATGCGTTAGCCATTGAGGACAAATGTTTAAGTGCCGAAGGTTGAAGGAAGGGCACTAATACTTTTAACCAGACGACACGCATATTATTCACGAATTTTTTTACATGTGGAATTTAAAGAGGAACAAATAGAACATCATTTTATTTATAAAGCGAACTGGGTCGAGCTTACGAGCTATTCATAGCAGTGCCGAATGTCTTTTTACAGTGTCGCGTGGTTATATATTGAAAAATGTTGCTTCGCGACGGGATACAAGAACCGTGAAGTAGTCGATGAAATATCGATAGTGGTGGTAGCAGTTGTATAAATATATCAACCGAATGGAATTTATAATCGAGCAGCGTAGTATCAATTGAATTTATTAATGTGAGTTTCATTACTTTTCGGACCAGATGTGATTGGATTACTTGGATTGTACACCATTCAAATGTTCACACGTTCGTTCACCCTCCGTGATAACTTGAAATCATATTGACCGCATCGATTACTGTGTTACAATTGCAATCAAATTAATCCAAGTGACCAACGCGCTTGTTAACGTGTACATAACAAAAGAAAAGTAACAAACGTTCGTAGAAACGTACAAGTGTTTACTTACAGATTAAAAGGCTATCACAATTACAGTGAACATATTTTGACAGTAAGTACATTTTACTGTAACACTCGCCGTATGTATATTACAGCCATTGAAACCTTTACAAAAGCAACGTTACACTGGAGGGAATGAAGTGGGGATTTCGGGACGAGCGCACATAATAACTGCACGCTGTTGCAATGGATAAATGTTTAACACTAACGCACATTCATTTTATTTATTTTGTTTTATTTTATGAAAGTGGAATGGAATAGCCGTTGATAAAAATAATAGTAATGGCATTGGAGTCGGCTGCATGAATCAAATGGAAGAAATTAATATATATGAATTAAAATAACACAACGAATATAGATGTAGATATTACTGTAGAGTGAATGCAAATGCAGACATAACAATGGTAAACTGACCTTAAAGGTAACTCAACAAATTGTTAATTCTTAAGTAATATAATTATATTTACATTGGCACATTAATGGTAATATATTGATTAAGTAATCGTAGAAAAGAGTTAAAGTAATCTAGTTAACTATTTCGATGAGTTTTAACATAAAAAATCGCATGGTTACGAACATTCCGCGTAGGAACAGAAACAGTGACCGAAGCAAGAAACTCTGGGCAATCGATAGCACTGTGTACAACTTTGTAGAGGAGAACAAACTCTAACTTGAGTCTACACGATGAAAGAATCAATATTTTAAACTCACTGTGCAAATACCGAAGTTAACGTCCATCAGATATTCTAAATTTAAATAATACAAACGGCTCTAATTTACGTTGGACTCTCTCGATCACACTAATACGATTCAGGTAGAAAGCATACAATGTTAAATCATTGCAAGTACCATCCGTAAACAGCTTTAAACGTCTGATTGAACTGTTCAGAAAACCGCGCGTTTTCCAAGCAAGTTTGAAATTAAACAATCATAAAACTCGTGTCATATTTCAAATGTAACACTTCACCTATATTAGAAGCGGCTAGGTCGACCACCGTAATAATATTGTTGGTTTTTAAATATGTTTACTGTGAAAGATTAACATTTTTAAGATGCACTGAAATGTCAGAGCACAGCTTTTAATCTGTAGACAGATCTGCTCTTATTTATATTTGAGGCGGACACTCGAACGGTTTTGCAAACGTTTGTTAGTTTCCTTATTTCTATGAACAATTTAATTCTGTTACAACTTATGCAACACGTTTCAACCTTGTACAATTGAAGGTGCCACGATGAATTGATCAATACTTGCGACATCGTTCTCTTTCACGGTTAAATGACCACAAGTAATTAAATTAAGTAATTAAGGAGTTTGTTCGTCGAAGGAGATCCGTTCTACCGACCGAGAATTAAATTCTTGTACTTTCAGTAGATATATGGCCAATAGATGGAACCGCTACACTAGTTTTCTACGTTACTTACTAACGATGAGCTTACAGTCGGTAATTCTTCTTGATATTCTTCTAGTTGACGTGCAGAGCTCGTTGGAATAGTTCGCCACCTTGCGACAAAACTTCGCAATAACAACGCAAATAATATTTTCTATTTTATCAATGTAATTCAATGAAATTAAAAAAAACGAAAGTTACTGAGTTACCATTATTTGCTAACAACAAAAACCTATTGTCTATATTCGGTAACAAATTTTACTGGTTTGCTAAGTAATTTACAATTTTAATTAATTCCTCAATCATAACAAAGCAGATGAACAATTGTATTCTAGTCTTTTAAAGGGTGGTTAAATTTTAAGGGCCGATGTTGAATGTGAACCACACCTAAACGTCAAGTTTTTTTCTGCATTTCATTTGACATTTCTCAATTTCAGACTAACTCAATTTGAACCATGGAAAGATACACAATCGAGCAACGCGTTAAAGTTATTCAGGCTTATTATGAAAATGGGCGTTCAAATCAAAATGCATATCGTGCACTTCGTGATTTTTTCGGTCAATTTAATCGTCCAAATGTGCGTACAATCGGAAAAATCGTGCAAAAATTTGAGGAAACCGGGTCTGTAGGAGATATTAAAACACCAGTGCATGCTCGTACAGCTCGTACTGCAGAAAATATTGCTGCTGTTCGCGATAGTGTGGCTGAAGAGCCGTCCACCTCAACTCGTCGTCGTGCCCAACAATTGCACCTCTCACGCTCGTCGTTGATCAACATTATGCATAAAGACTTGCATTTACACGCTTATAAGGTGCAATTGACTCAAAAACTAAAGCCTCTTGACCATTCGAAACGTCGTCAATGGTCAGAAGGGTGGCAAGAAATGGCAACAGTGGATGATCAATTTTCGAAGAAAATCATCTTCAGTGATGAGGCACATTTTCACCTCAGTGGATTCGTCAATAAGCAGAATTGCCGCATTTGGGCGAATCATAATCCAAGAGTGATTGTCGAAAAACCAATGCACCCACAAAGAGTGACTGTTTGGTGAGGTTTATGGGCTGGCGGCATCATCGGGCCGTATTTTTTCCAAAATGAGGCCGGTCAGGCAGTTACTGTGAATGGTGTTCGCTATCGTGAGATGATAACGAACTTTTTATGGCCCGAATTGGAAGATATGGATGTGGGCGATATGTGGTTTCAACAGGACGGTGCCACTTGCCACACAGCTAACGAAACAATGGCTCTTTTGCGCGACAAATTCAATGGCCGTGTTATCTCACGTGGTGGCGATGTCAATTGGCCGCCAAGATCATGTGATTTGACACCGTTGGACTTGTTTCTTTGGGGTTATTTGAAAGAAAAGGTGTACGTCGATAAGCCAGCAACAATTCAAGTGCTGAAGGATGAGATAATTCGGCACATTAACGGCATAGAACCTCAATTATGCCTAAGCGTCATCGAAAATTTGGACCATCGGATGGAGGTGTGCCGCCGAGGTCGCGGCGGCCATTTGGCCGATATTTTGTTCCATACATAATTGAACCATACCATATTATCATAATAAAAAGAATTGACGATAATTTCCTAAATAATTTGTGTTTTATTCAAAATCAACATCGGCCCTTAAAATTTAACCACCCTTTACAAAAGTGCCCCTCGTATTATAAATTATAAATAAATGATTAATTATGTCTTAAGATAATTAAGTTAATGCTATTTTTTTAAATTAAATAAAGCTAATTCGTGTATTAAGATCTTTAAGCTTTTACGGAAAATGTTCAGGTATCAAATGCTCACGAGTACTAAATCTCAACGACAACATGTTGAAAATCGTGGTGGTGTCGTACAAGGTTCGCTACGTTCGCCAGTATAGACCACTCGGCCTCTTCCAACAGCTAATACCAAGTACCTGATGCGGTATATATCTTTTAACCAAGAGGCACTCGTCTTCAAGGTGGCTCTTTAGGCGAATCTACTTCGGTATAGTGGTGTACCCTACGCCCCTCGTTATACTTATTGTTAGCCAAAGGACGAAGAAACGTGTGCTCGAGGGTATGCGGACTTTTCGACAAAAGTCTAAATAAGAATAGGTATAGAACCAACTTTATTTATTCTCGGTGATACACCACACCAGCTTGTCGTCGTTATTCATTACCGCAAAAGATGCATTTCCGCGCGCGTGTTATCTGTACTTCCCCTGTCCCCCCTGTCGCAATTTCTCATAGCAAAGAGCATACAAAGATGCAGGTGCACGATTGAATTTAATTTGCGAATATAATATAACGCGAAAATAACGCGCTCACCCCTTACAGCAGTAGCACCGAGCAAATTATATTACGCGTATTAACATATGCTGCTATATAAAAGTGTAACGAGACACGACGGATAAACCACGAGTTCCACCTTCCCAAGCTTTTCTACGTCACAAAAAATAAAACGGACCTAACCGATATAAAAATGGTGTAGAGATTTTTTTTTAATTATCTCAAGACCAGGAATTGACGGAATATTCAATTGACGGGTTTTTAGTAGAATTGCAGTAATTTCTCACTACACCGTAACGAGCGACACGAACAATGAATCGCTTTGCTTTACATCATCATTTAACCCAGAAAATTCGTTTTATCTCACGATTCTCTTCATCCGTCTCATGTAGACAAAGTTGCAGAATCTTCCTGGTAGTCATTTCGCAAAGATTGGTTCAAGGTCCGAGCGTATCTGTCAGTGAAATTGCGATACTGTAATATGTCAATTTCGTGCAGCAGTTATCATAAAACGTATAACAATTATCAAGATATGGTTGTTTTATTATTGAAATTCACTAAGGAAGTAACCGATTCAGATTCTGTTAACGCGACATTTGCTGACAAACGCGGACACATCTTGACCTGATATTTGCAGTATTTAATTGCAGATGTTTGTCAACAAAATGTTATCCGGTCGTTACGCACCAGACTCTCGCTCAAGCTAAAGACTCGATTAGGAAAAGCGTATATTGTCGAATTCAACGTTATAAAAGAGGCATGTCGAAGCAATCTGAGAACTAGCAAACGTGGAGCACTTGACAGGCACTCGGCATAATAAATTATATAAAGAGATAAAATGCAAGGAATGTCGCGTGACAGCACTCGAAAGTTTCGAGTGCTGTCACGAGTTCTATATTCGTCGTGTGTGGTCATTGCCATTGACGTCGTTATCGCACAGTCATGTCTAAATAAATATTTAATTGCCCACTGTCGCTATCATTCACACCCCTCCCCCCCTCACTGCCACGGCCAAACGTCAAAATGCGTAGAATCATTATTTTGCAAGTATGAATTATGCTAAGGACTGGACATGCTTTTGCAACAACAAGAACATTCTTGACGTACACCATAATATTTGCTATCGCCGTTCACCTCTGTGCATTATGTTAGATACACGTACGAGCCATATTCTCATTGAGGGCTGCGTACAGACAGAGTTTTGTGTAGCACTCGTACTTACGTTGAACACGCACTACACTATCGTATTACAGTAGTAAAATATCTACCTCGCTAACTTGCTGTGTTGGTGGACACCACTCTTTAGCCTCGTGTCTTTTGCGTTCTTGTACGCGCGTCACGTTTGTGTCTCGATGCGTTTATCGACTTCCGGTTGACTTGGCCAATAGACTCGTGCCCCCGGACGCTATTTTGTATCGTGCGGACAAACTCTTGCGCATCGCTTATGTTGCAATGCCATATAAACTGAGGTTTAGAATAATATCGATTTTGCCAATAAATTTTTCTTTTTTAATTGGATTATTGTTGTTTGAATTGTTTTTTTTACGGTGCATGAGACGTCCGAGCGATTGAGAATCAAATTGTATTTTTTATGGTGGAATCGCAAAACAGTATTAGAATAATTCCCATACATAAAATTATTTTGGTGAAATATCAATTTCAACCAATAAATTTGAATCGTAATTTAAAAGCCAATGTTAAGAATCTATATACAGTGAAAGACTATTCGGGACAATACTACCGTACATAAACGTTTACTGATTTACAATTGTGCGCGCCATTTTAATGTTCGTGTCAATATATAGCGCATCTTATGTTTATTTTGTGTTTATTTATTATTTATAACAAACACGCCCCTCACCAGCCGTGCCCCAATCCCGAGGCAGCACATTCTGTCTCAAAATGGGGGAAATAAAATATTATTCCGTCGTTGCGTCCATTCGTTAAAACCCAGGACGTAACACCCTCTTTTGTATAAATTAAAAACTGTAACAAATGTTGCTAGTAAAATTGAAAACAAGAAATATCACTTTTTCTTTAGACGTTTTGAATTAGAATATCAATTAAAAATAAGTTTTTTGTCGATCTAACTACAATTAAATTGTATTAATGAAAAATTCCACAAGGAACCAGCATTCTATTTGTTGTCTTAGGGAAAAACCAAAAGACACGGGATGGCAGAAATGACGGAATAGTTAAATAATTCTTAAACAAATTGAGGAATCGTGATGCCCTCTAATGTTTTATAATTAAATACAAAATGATTTCCCAAGTTCAATTATCGAATAAGCGAAATGAATTTCGTAACTGTACTGTAAGTTGGCTCAACTTACAGTGTCTTTTGTTTCATATTCAAACTCACCTGAGATTGGATCAACTCTATTCAACAGTTATGTGTAGATTCAGTCAACTATATATATTCAGTTAAATTGAACAGTTATTTTCTCAGGGTGAGCAGACACAGTGTGTTTGTCGTCATATGTTGCGTCAAGTTTTAAGGGCACATTTACATCTCTACCAAAAAACAAGTCTCTCGGTCAATCTTTATTATAATACAACTCTACCAGATTACAACTCTATCCAAAATAACAGCTCACACATCTCTACCTAAAAATATCTCTACCGTATCACAACTCTCCCGGAATACGACTCACCGGGCGATATTAATTCATTCGGATCAAACAGATTTGGGGTGTCTGTCCAAAATCTCTAATGTGTAGATACCGGAGGAACCGCCATGTGTATACACCCACACCGTCAGAAATATACACATTGGGGATTTTGACAGACGCCCTGGATTAACCCGTCGACATTGTCCTATATCGATATTATATATCGACATAAAAATAATTTCCATGTGCGACGTAGGAAAATTTTTTATTTGAAATTCGAAAAATTTGTAAAGCTGATGTACACGGTATTCAAACAAACTTGAAAAGTTAAATCTTGCATAAAAAATTTGTGATACGGGATGATGAGAGATGTTTTGCGGTAAAAATTTGAGATCTGTTTTATCGAGATCTGTTATCTGGTAGATTTGTATTATGGTAGAAATTGAGTGAGAAACTTTTTTTTTTTTAGAGTCGTGTTGTGGTAGAGGTGTATCCGGTAGAGATGTAAATGTGCCATTAAAAGTATACAGCAGAAGTTATAATTTCATTCTAAATACATTTTTCTTTTATTATTCCATCTCTACTTGTTCCGTCCAATCACTCCTTGAAAGTTTGTTCAAGAAATTCTTAAAAAATAATTATTATGATAAGTTCTTCATAGTTATAAACGGAAGGCCATACTTATTGAAAGCTTCGAGGATCGCCTAAAAATATCGAAACCAAATAACATGTCAGTCGGTTAAGAAAAAGTGTCCCATCCCTTTTGTCTTTTTTACTCTATGTGTATAAATATATAATTAGCGAATTATTTGTTGCGTTTGCAATCCACGACCGCTTAAGATTGCAGAAAATTTTCTTAAAACAATGTACGCCTTACAGAATGTCTAGCTACTATAATACAGAATTGAGAATTGCGCATTCGTTATTAGAGAAATTCGGTCGCAAGCTTTTTGCGCAATGCAGAGGAGCCCCGTGCCGCACACGCGGTGTGCGGAACGCGTTGTTTTGTGCGACGATAGGGTATAACTGGGAGAGCTACCAGAAAAGCAAAAACGTATCAACGTAGCACAGTTCTATGAACTCGGAGGAGAGGTGCGGGTGTGGGTGGGTGGGGTGGTGTGGTGGAGGGGGGGGGATCCCGAAACGAATCGGTCTTTCTACTTCCTTCGACTCCAAAGTCCAATTGATCTAGTCCAAAGAAAAATCAATCATCGTATCGGGTAGCTCTTTGATTCACACTTGAGCACCTGGTGAATGAAGACAAGCAACGAAAACCCCGTAGAAGCAGGTGGAACGAACGACAGTGGAGTCGTATAACCTCGGGCGATGCTTGTCAACCGAGTGTTTTCATATCTATACGCTCTTACATTCACATTTCGATTTCAACGCGGATATACAGATGCAACGCTGCTATATACGAAGATATCAATCGTGCGGTACGAGTCCCGCTATCGTCGAACCCGCCAAACGGATAAAACGTCAAGATATCTATGGCAAAATGCCAGAAAATTTTCAAAATCATCTCAATGGATTTTATTTTAACATGACAATTTAATATGGCACTACGATGCCACTAAAGGTCATTGGAATTACTCTGCAGTTCATTGGAGCGAGTGTTACCACGAGCTAGACAAGTCTGTAAAGATAATATGACATGAGGTATCTATATACATAACATTTTTATTGCAATGACGCGGGTACATTAATCAATGAATTACCAGTCGCCGAGAGCATGACTAACCGGAAGAATCCGCCCGTTCGAATATCCCGCATCCTGCTCGTGCAATATATTAATATTTTCAATAAGAACTCGCTGTTCTACCACAATTTTTTTTTCTCTTCCAACGATGAGCCTGATGCGCTTTTCTGTTTATATTTCACTCGTAAGGTTGCCAAACCCTTTATCAGAAAGTATTCTTGACGTCGAATTTTCTTTTTTCCAAGTTCTCTTGAGAATATCTATTAACTTAACATGTTAAACACAAATAGATTGTCAATTATTATAAATATTTGACAAAATATCTTCTTTTTTTTTGTAATATGTGACACATTAAAAAAACGTTTTGAAAAAAAATTTTCGTTGTCCTTAATAGATCTCTGGAAATAAATTTGTTTGCCTTCTTAACAGCCAAGCCTTGAATTATTTGTTTGGTAACTTTTAGAAATAAAAGTTATCAAAGTTATATCGCTTGTTAAAAATAGATAACCGCTTCACGTTTATCTAACGGCTCTTTATCTTATTCCTGGAAATTATGCGATACTAATTGATAGATGGGTCGGAATACGTTTTTCCCACCCAAAAAAAAACTTCTTGTCACGAACGGAAACCTGTAAGTGGACCATTCTTGTTATCTTGTTCCTAGAAATGATGCCATCGTACAAAGTAGAAGCTACGTGAGAATATGTTATCTCAGTGTGCGTTACCGATTAAAAAAATCTTTTTCATATTTCAATAAGGAACATATTTTTAATGAAAATTTTGCAATCTGCTACTTATTTTACCAATAATATGGATATGCAATATAAATATTAGTTTTTTTGCGAAAAATTATCTCATGAAAATCCAATTTTTTAAATCCAAATTCAGCAATTTACGTGCCAAAAATAATCTCTGTGTATTGCCAGAAAGTGGACTGCAAGTTCTCATCAATTTCAAGGTGCCCTGGCAAAGATGTCCTCTAATGTCATTTAATCCACCAGTTAATCGCGAGTGTTTAAGCGTAAAAATAATAATCGTTAAAACGACAGATTAGATATAGAAGAAACAAAAATGTGTTGTAGCCAGTGGCCTTGAGTGACTATTTCCTCTGGCACAATTCCCGCGTCAATAGTACCCGCACAGAGCTCTATATACAATCGCGCTCTCTCATTCGAACTAATACTATAATTTATCGCGTGAAACGCGCTGGGGAACGACTCCGTCTGGAAATAACTTATGCAACTCGCGCACTGCAGTCAGTCGTATATATGCAGATAAGATATCTACTGTGATCGTAAGAGCCACTCTACGATAATTTACGTAAGTACAATAAATAAGGATGCAAAGTAGAAGCTTGCATTGGTTTCGAATTATTTTTCACTTTTACAAAGCCATCATCTTTATGACAAAGTTTGTTGATCAATTTTGTCTTCATCGTGGAGTAAGCTTTGTGAAAGATCGAGAATAATGTGTAAGCAACGTGCAAGTATCTACTTTGCATCTTTGTTTAAAAAATAACGAACCAACGGGCAAGGTTCGACATTGCGTCGTTGTCTGTAAAAAATTGAATATGCAGCACCGCTGAATATTGTTACCTTCCTATAAAAAACAATTAGTTCAACTGGTGAACGTTGATGTGATCGATATCGTTTATTTTTCGAAAAATTAAAAAACTTGTTAAATCTTAACAGGTGTTTAAATTATTGCATAAGTTGTAACAAACAAAGGAGCGTAACGGCTCTTCTTGCGTGTTGAATATCAGTTGGATAGATAAAGCCCATTCTTTAATTACAACCAGTTTGTTTGTATGTCGTGGTTGTGTATACGTTAATAATTATTCAAGTTCCGTCATAGCGACAATTTTCTATTAGATGGAGTCTTGGCTAGTCACCACTAGGGATCTGAGTACAGTGCCGCCGAGATTCCTACGTTATCGATTATCCTTTACAGGAAGTAAAGCTAAAACCGTTAACTTGTAATGGTTTGAATTTTGCAAGTCCGGCACACGCACATACTAATATCCATCAATTTATTTTGAGTATCCTGACATGCAAATCTCGATTTTAAAAAACAAAATCTCCTTGACGAGGAAGCAAAATGCAGAAAATGTTGAAATAATTATAATGGCAGGTAGGTGGTATTCTCATTAATTCATCATAATCAACGCTGGTAACACAGAGTACATGTATCGTTTTTTTTTTGTACATGATCCTTTATCGCAATATAATAAAGAATACTCGTTAATCTGTGAATTTTTTAAACGTATTTAGAAGATTTTTTAATTTACCGTCAGCCATAATGATATCCGTATATCGAATTTGGCGAAAACCCTGACGTTGTACCAGCCGATGTGCGATGCAGCCAGCTGGTGGATGTCATAATCGAGCGTTGACGCACCATGGAGAACGTCGCGTTGCTTCGCCCTACCCCCAACCCCCAAGTACGCAACTCTTCCTCGCTCGTCATCGGATATATCCAGCGTTCCTTTCCACGGATATCACGCGATCGGTATTCCCGAGCAGCGAAACAACACAGCGAAAAATCGAAAAGGTCCGGCATCTCTTTCATATTGCAATCGGTGAGTCCACGAGCATCGAACCTGTGGGCAATATCTTTGGTTATTGCGTGAAACTGTACATAGGATGTACACACCCACGGCTACCATCGAATATTCGTGGGTTATACAATTTTAATTGGATTGATTAACTTTATTCCTTTTGATGAACATTTATCCTCTAACGGTTGTTCGTTATTTCTTTAATCCTCGGAAATCGTACGAAAATATTGGCAATTAATAATTTTTATTACTTACCCTATTATTAACCCCATAGGTCTTCGATTGAGCACAATTTCAATTTAAACTCATTCATTTCCATGAGGAATTTACTAAGTAAGATTCAGTCTTGTTGATGCCAAGTAAATTTCCGATGTTTATCAGGGATAAGCAACGTTCGATGAAACCCATAAAAATATTATTTCGACGAAGTAAAAGTTGAAAATAATCTTTTATGGAATGATGACTCTTATTTCGATGCACCAGCTTAGTAAAATTCTTAATTTTATACATCACATCAGGACAACACAATATAATTTTTAATTATAAAATAGTAATTGTAATGATATAATATAAATTCCAAGCAGAGTTATCTTTGTTATATTTTATCAGCCGCATTAATCTGGCATAAATTCCAAACCTTGTGGCAGCAGCTCTGATATTAAATGTAATATCGGTGAGCTATGTATATCTAGCAGGGTGGAGCACACCTGTACGAACCATCGTGACGCGAATACACAGCGGAGCACCGTGCTTGACGTCAGAGAATCTCGATGAAGGAGGATACTCGAAGAGAACGCAGAAGGGACGTCCGGGGAACTCAACGATATTTCTTATCGACTAATCACCACGGGGTCCATGCCCCGCATTCGACTGCAATAGCGATTGAAATTGTCGTTATCATACGCTACAGCATTCAACGTACTATGAATCTCTGATCAAGTACCATGCACGGCAATCATTCGAATTATTTGTTGATACAATATTGCGGTGTGACTTGCTACTTATCGAGTTTTCCCTTGAAACGATGATTTATAATATTATAGGTTAACAAAGTATTTGTACGGCGAAAACTACCTTTGTAAGACCTATAAATTTGTTTTTTCTTTAACACATGTATCGAAAATTTAAAAACGAACTAATTTAACTTATCGATTACAATTTCGAAGCGATAATTTAAGGAATATAGCTTGACAAAGTATTTATACGGCAAAAACTATCTTCATAAGACCTAAGATTTATTTTTGGATAAATATATCTGTCGAAAATTGATAAACGAACAAGCTCGACTTATCGATTACTATTACGAAGCGATAATATAAAAGTTGTAGCTTGACGAAGGTAAATTTGTGAATATAGAAAAATAAAAAATGTCATGCCCCTCGCTTAAATCCAATTGAGTAAAATCTGCCAATGTGTAGAATTAACGGAGGCTACGAATTGCAGTGTTGGTGGACATTCAAATTGCGAATGAGGATAGTTGACGGAGAGTACACGGAGGATATCCAGAGGATACAAGCAGAACGAACGGATGGTCAGCCAAGTATATGAAGTGTCACCCTTCGTTGCCCCTTGTGTGAATCTGAATGAATAAAATCTGCGAGTTTGAAGAGACGACGGAGAGTACAAATTGCACTGTCGCCGAAGATTTAAATTTCAACTTGGGGATTAATTATGTAGATCGTTATAGTCTTGAGGAATAACGTTCCGAGGAAAGAAATAATTTGTGACGCAGTATTTCCGGGCATTATAACATCGAAATAGTCTTCTATCGTCGGTCGTATAGGTCGGTTGTTTTAAATTAGTTATCAACGTTCATCTCATCGGTTGTGAAAAATCTTGCACTACAGTCAAACGCACCGTAATTTTTTTCACACCAAGGAAATGTTTAAAAAATTCATGAGCACGTAGCGGAAACGCATTGTCGTAACTCATCGGGTAAGCCGCGTGCGGTCTGCATTCGGTCTTGCACACACGCACAGCTAGTGCGAAGCTCCGCTTGCTGAAAATGATCGTTCGCGAGAATGATGACGTAAATACTCCCTAACCAAGGCCACGGATATTATGCCAATGTGCCGCGTCGCGCAATGCATAGCAATTAACGCATTCAGACGTTATGAGGAGGAATCTATGTGTCTCCGGTACAGCCCACAACCAAAGTGCATTATCCACTTTACTTCTATTACCGCATAAAAACGTGTTGAAGAGAAATAACAACTTGACACGTTAATTTTTCTTTTTCTTCTATTTTTAGCACGATGATGAATCGAGAGCTGCTCGAACCTTCAGCATTTGGCACTTGTTCTTACATTCGCGAAGGAAAGACCGATTTCTGGATTAAAGTGGCAAGGATATACGTACGTACTTGACTGTACACACTTAAGTACAAGAACCGCGAAAGCAGAACATGCTGCTAGCGTCTGTCGGTCTTGACCCGGTGCTCGAGGCTTATCGATTGTCCCGGCCCTATCTATGTATTTTCTCCGATATATTCGACACATGCACCATCCTGTGCCTCTACGCTTTACTATATATTACAGTAAGGTGTACGTACTTATATGCGTGGTTGAAGAAAGGTCCGGAATTTTCTGCCATTCGTACCTTGACAGGCTCAGTACCAGAGGAAAATTGATTTAAGAGAGAAAAAAAAAAACAAATAATCGCAAGGATACAACGCGAGTACCAATGTAATATATCGAGTGACTTTAATAGCGTTTTCAACTGATGACACTGGTGTACAAAATAATACACCGACACGTGCTTTTAACATAACATATTTACAATTGTTTTATAATATATTATCCAACGCATATGAAAGACGCAATTGATGGTATCACCGATTCACTGTGTACGAGCGCGATTGCGGCTGGATACGCTATAAATTAAAATGCTTGGAAGCTTACGGCATTTTTACGTCGTCGAAAAATTTTCCTGCCTAGTGCCGCTAATGCGACCCTTGACCGCGAGTAAAAGAAACCAGTGAGAGGGTTAGAGACGGTTTTTTTGTTCCTGGTTAGCACGTTCCAATGTGCGCCCGTGGGACCTCAAGCTTTTATTCGCTCCGCAACTCAGGCTTCTACTTTCCCGCTTCCATTTGTCTTTTTTTTTTTTCTTTGTCAAGTGTTCCAAGTGTACTAAACTGCGAGAAACAACGGCCAATTGTAACGAAGAAGGGAAAGGAATCTTTTCACTTTTGTGTGCCAAATTTTTAATAACGTTAGTTATGAGGAGCGGGTGACTAATTATTGAGGTTTCGAAATGGAACCTAATGATCCAGTGACTGTAGTAACTAATTATTGCTCTTTCGATTTTAATACTTGATTCAATAGAAAATATCTCAGCTAATTACGAGTTTAGCCAAGTTTTTGTTGAAAATACAAAGTTTTCATACCGAAAGGATGAAAAAAAGATAAAAACTATAGTTTCTTTTACACAAGTAAAGTTAAATTCCTCAGCGGTAAGGTGCATCTTGAAAAATTCATACAGAATAATAAGAAACAAAGCAACGATCGATCGATCGACTTGGTGGAAACTAAATATCAATTTAGACGAAAATGATTTGCAAAACTGTATAAAAGCCTTGATCTCAGGGTCGAGTTGATATTTAACTGTCATTCACTATTCATAACCTGTGAAAAAATGTCCACGTGTGCACGGAAAGCCATTGGGAGATGCTTCGGACAGTTCGAGCTCAGCGTACGATCAATTTATCGTACAAAGGCAAATATATTTTTCTACTGTCTTTTATCAGAGCTTAGAGTATACACGATAGATCAATCAATGTGGTAAAAGTCTTTTTTCCCCGGAATTACATCGAATCACGACATTCCTAGGTAAAAAGAATTGGACAAGCAAATATTTCAAAAGGTATTAGCCAAGAAGGAAAAACTATGAATTTCCAATGTCCACAATCAGTTACAAAATATTGATGTATCATGGCGAGATTTGGATCTGATGTTTCTATTAAAATTTCAAAGCGACATCAGACTCGGCGTTAAAAAAAAAAAACACGCTAGGATGATGAAACTGTTTATATATAACCAGCTCGGCAAGAGCTTCGCAACGGGATATATGTCGAGCAAATATTTCAATTACGAACATGATTGAGCGTGACCACTCTCACCACTTCCCGAGTCAGTGGTGCTCAAGATCCAATTGAACGGATAGGCAAAAGAAATCTCGTATTGCCGGTCACTTGCGCACCGAGTAATCCTGTTACTTAAATCCTCTCGTATCGACAAATTACCAGTGCGTTCTGATGTACAGGTTTTTCACACACAACACCCCAGCAAACTGCTTTAATCGACTACTCGTCTCTATATTTATTGTATTATTATTGCGATTGTTACAATGACAGATACGATCACTGTCAGTGTTTTTAAAATCTGCGACCAAATGGGTCACGCTATGCCATAACCACGCAACTCGATGCAATAACAAGGATGCCATTTGTCGATCTTTCCTTCGTTTCTTTTTCCATAATTTTTTTCTCTCTTGGTATTGTTTGAACATAGGTCGATGCATTGAAATACAAAAGTCGCTCGAGATCCGAGGTGCATATTCGAAATATACGTGCTGCCTTAACTTTTAGATGCATCAGCTTCGCTATAATGGACTGTCGCTGTATCGTCGTAAGCTCAAATAACATCATAAATTGTTAAGCTACGGTAGAATTATGTGTGCAGACAGATATACATTTATTGTAGAGCAGTTGTAATTTCCGAGTGGTTAGACGCTGAATAATATTCCCGCGCGATAAACGAGCCAGTGGACAAGACCAAGTGCAAAGGGAATGGGAAGGCAAATTGGTGTTATAAATTTGGCGGATAATCTGCCTTCTTTGTGCGATCGTTCTCCTTAGGGTTCGATGTTTGCACGCATCAACTTGAACGTCCTGCCGAATAAATAATAATTTTCGGTCGAGGAAAATCGATCGATAAATCGACTTGTCGACTTACCGTCGACGAACCAAGGGAGATTTCATCATCCATGTGTAAAGAAAACAGAAATTGAGGGACATACGTCAATCGAAAAACATAACTTGGACCAGGGATGGGCCATGTTATTCGATTAATCAAAAACAGATTTTTCTTCACTTAATAATCGATGTTTAAACTATCGAGGTAAAATTTTATACGGTCGTCGTGACGAATCTGGTTAAAATCTGCATGTCCATTGAAATTATATGCAATTTCGGATTCCATTACATAACATTTGTATTAAATATGATCACTGTAGTACATTACAAAATCTACAAAAGAAAAGTTATAACCAAGGTCGAAAGATATTGCATTTCGGTACAATTAACAAAGAGAGGTTAAAACCTTATGAAATTTTAATATGTTGCGTCATTTGTTGTTGTTTTTTTCTAAATTGACAACGCATATGACGCGAAGACAGTTTGAAGCGATGAGCTCAAAGTGAGCACACGCGTGGAGCAATTACTCAAATTAATTAAACTCAATTTAAAGTCATCAACGATTTATTAGAGTTAAAGATTTTTTTCTTAAATATAAAATCGCGTAACACACCTAACGAACTGATACTTTCTACACAAGTTCAGTTACAAACAAGGTTGGTTGGTATTCAGTTTGGCTCGCATACCCAATGGGTATGAAAAGTCATGACGTTTATTATTATTTAAAAAATGCTTCATTCGCAAAGTTTTTATTTCTTTCCGTCAAATAAAGAAATTTTCACTTGCTGCTTGTCTGCAATTTTATAGTCAAAAGTGGAATTCGTATCTTGGACAATATAGGAGACTATAGCAGAGTTTCAATGTCTACCTCTTAACATTGATGATGGATTATTTGAAACAATCGATTTTTCGATTCTATAATTATCGATTATTTATACATTCATTTTTTTTATCAGCATCATCACTCATCCTTGGTCGAGACTACACACCGTGCAAAACACCATTTCCGTACTTTGCTCCGTTATCTTCGCACAACTGATGAAAGTCTCAAGGCCAAAGGTACAGCTTCTTCATCAAAAATTGTTTCTTAAAATTCAATAAAAATTCAATTAAACAGACTAATAAAGTTAACTACATGTAAAAGTACGCTGTGAAAAGTAAGTATTTATCTTATAAAAAGGATTACTTAAATGACGTTACTCCCAGTAAAGTGGTTTGGCTTAGAATGAATAAGGTAGAGAATTGTTCTCGCATCACCGGTAAAGCAGGGTAAAGTTCAGGAGATTTTGCGTCCATCCGAGTGTCGAGTTTGCAACGAGATTGCGAGAGGTCGTCGTTTACCAGAGGATCAAAAGACAGCAGTTGCAGAAATGGTGACCAGTGTAGTTAGTGGACTGTGATGTTTGTATACCGTAAATGGATTATCTCCAGATCGCGTTTAACCCGATGAGAGTGACTCAAGGGTTACACTGGAAAGGGATTTCCAGAACGCGAGCTTGGAGAATTTGATCTGTTATCGGAACGTTATTTGTTCTGAGAAGGTTATCTGTAAATGTTGTGAGAATTCCTGGCAAGAGACTCACAGTAGCGTGATATAATATATTAATGAGACTTGTAACGTACAATATTTTTGAAGAATTTACTTGTACGTATTATATATCAAGTACGTGAGCGGTATTCGACGAGTCTTAACACAACCCGATCGAAGTGACGGTAATAGATATATTCTTCATAATCGCTGCCTACATACATACTCTCCTCGCAAACTTCCAATCGCGAGTGCGGATAGAGCTAGTTGCAACCTTGACCGATTTATAACGCACGGTTGTCGAACGTTTATCATACGTATGTCGCTATATATCGTGCGTTAGGCGTACCATCGTTAAACTTGATGCCATTTCAGAACCATTTTTTAACTATTTATACTTTTTTTTTCGTTTTTTCATACAATAAGTTTTGTTAAATAAATCTGATTTTTGAGTACATTGAATTTTTTAATTTCTTCTTCACTCATATTGTCGTTAAACCGAAGTTTTTATATCACTTTATTAAACAATTGCGAAATTCCTCTCTGAAGAAGTCAAAAGTCATCAACATACGTCCCCATAAAAGTGACTTTGTGAAAAATAAAAAATAATTAAGAAGCAATATGCAAGGTCTACTTTGTACCCTTTTACCGTACTTGAATATATCCATCAAAGTTGCGTTTGAAAGTGTGTTTAATAATCTTCTTCTCAAGGCCCATACATATTTTCCCCATAAAGTACATAAATTAACGATGATCCTCATCATTCTCTTATCATTATTATCCGTGGAAGTCTATTGTTAGCTCGAGCGGGAATGAGAAACGAGCTCCCCGGAGTATTACTGTCGCGGTCGCCGTCGTTTCGTCTCGTTAAATCCAACGCAACTGACGTAAGTTCAATTGGGTTTAAACGAGGTCTGCAGCAAGAGTGATTCACTCGTTCGTGAAAAGCTCGACGCTGGACTAGATGCTGTCTATTTTTTTTTAATTCACCCCCAATCGAAACGCGTGGGAATATCGAAATTGTGAAAGCTAAAGTAAAAAAAAAATCGAGTAAAAATAATTTTTTTCGTTAAATAAAGATTTTTAATGACAGTCATTTGAATTACAATTCACGCTTCGAACATTCTCTCTTACGTACGTCATAGACACTAGCCACGGTACGGTACACAACTCTCTAAATTAAATACATTTTTTTCTTGCGCAACAAACCATAACGGAAGGTTTAATTCTAGTCTCTGGGTAAAACCTGGCAGCGACAGCAATCTCCGTTATCACTCAATTTCCCGCGACGCGATAGGAAAAATCTCATCGAGATTATCTACGATTACGTAGCGATAAACGTGATATCGACCGAGCCGTCTCGAGTAGCCGATAATAAAAAAATAGTTTGATGAGACATAGTCAACGCGGATGACGGAATGAATGACAGTCGCTCGCGGGGCAAGATACTCGTAGATGAAAAAAATAAGCTCCGTCGATTACTCCGGCTGGTGTCTCGTTCCGACCGATTGACCAATCAAAATCGGTCGTCGTGGTTACCTCCCGAAACCGTTTAGTATATTTTTATGTTAAGACCCATATACGTCGTCCTTGATTTCCTGTACATACTCGTAATATCGTAACTATAGGTGAAGCTACCTCTGCTATCTATACATATTAGGATATCCGCGCTATGAGAGCCAGTAACCGATCGGTAGTCGGCTGCTGCGGTGCTTTCGTCCTTGAGGAAGTCGTCAGGTAAATATAGTAATAGGACTTGGTCTACTCCTACCAACACGATTCTCTGCACTGGCCTCCTGCCACCGCTGCTGCTCACGCTCCCTGCTCGGCATCGCAAACCCGGGAATCCAGCGAACCAAATGGCTGGTTGTGAGTGCACCAGCACGGCGACACACGATACTTCTCGCGAGCAATAAACCTAGCGCAAGGCCATACCGCACAAATCTTTCATTATTATTTTTTTCCCCTCCAAGATGCTTTTTTTTCTGCGGCATTTGATGACACCCGCGGCCTCGATATTCCTTTGGAGACACAAATTGATGAAATACGAGCTAAATCGTTGGAAATTTCATACTCGAATTTTTATTGCACGTCGATGAATCGTTTTGTACAGGCTGCCAAGTTTTATTAATTGACAATTTTCGCGTAAATGGAATATCCGCTTGCAATTTGATTGGAGCGTCGGATGACGGGAGGCTATCGGACGAACAAAATTTGACAATGAAAAAAGACAGAAAGCTTTCTACATTGGATAAACTCAATAAAGGTTTTCAATGGGATGTTTCCCATCGCTGAAGGCAATTTACCAATTGGTTGCAATACAACCGAGGGAATAAAAGTCGAGTATACCAGCTATTTCCTTGTCGAATATTCCTGCTAACCTTCGGGGACTGCTGCTTTTACCGTTCCCGCATGATCTTCATCGCCTTTAGCCTCTTTATTTTCTTTTCCACTACCTTTCTCTTGTACCTTATCTTTCAATCGTGCACTCTCGTCAGTAGGCAACTACGTGCGGTGACTCCTATCGAAGAAACCGAACACGATACTGGTTTAGCGTTACACGAGCTTCCTATGAAAAAAAAAAAAAAAAAATGTTTGCGGTGTCTATTAAGATTGCAGTTCTGTCTTCAGCTGCTCACGTGGAAGTTACTTGTTATTTTTTTTTATGACTGCAAGGGAAAGAGCATGTTGGCACTGCGATCGCGAGTCGCGGTCAAAGTCTCCGTCAAAAGTTACTAGCAAAACGTGATTCTCAACTGGCAACGTATTACTCTACTCCTAACCTCGTACTTTGCATACGTGCGACCTGCTCTTCGTGTCCCGGGATACTGCAGTATTTTTACCCTTGAATTAAATAAACCTCTTGCAAAGTAAATTTACGATTGAATACCAAGATTTTACAACGGCAAGAGCTAATACCGCTCGAGCAATCACAAGAAGCCTTTCGCATTAATTCGTTATATTTTATTACCGTGAAATTATTATATTTTAATCTGCCATGGATGCAATTACGTAATTCGAAAATTGTCCGAATGTTCTCTGTCATGATGGTTTGAAATGAATTTATGAGTGTCGTAATCATTGGTTGTCGGCAGTGTCGTTCTCATTGTCAATGTATTATCTTTCTCGAGAGTCGCGTGCCTCCGCGTGTTCATTTTCGTGAGAGAGAAACGAAGGTGTTTGAGAGAGTGCGAAAGGGAAATAAGCGGCGTCTGAGCTCTCACTCGCGAGAGGGTCAAATGTGTCAACGCGAAGCTAGAGCGACCTATCACCTCAGAGTTTCGCTCCACTTTTCTACCGCAAACCACGATCGATGTCCTCGGGGGAGAGCCTAACAATTTTCAAAGTATTGTCTTTGAAAGTGCCAGCACGAGTCTCATCTCGACGCGCCTAACCAACCCACAAAAGAGCCGAGCGCGGGAAACACGACGGGGAACGTGTGTCGCGCTCGTCCAACCCACCATTTCCGCCACCCACGTGTTTCTGGGCCACCGCGACATAGCCCTAAGGGCATTTGTCGACATTGACGTCGTCGCGAGCGACACCCGATTCTCTCCGGGAATAAAAATCTCGTCAGATTCGGGTCACGTTTACTATCGATTCCGAATAATTGCCCTGCATACATCAATGGTACGAAGCAGAGCGGACAAGATTAGCGTTTCGCATGCGATGCCGCGAGCCATGCGGGAAAAATGATCTGAAAAGAGAGTCGGATCGTGCTAGTAAATGAAATACCGAATAGTCGACTCTGGAATTGGAAAAAACCGCTCGAAATCGAATCTCTCGTCCGCAACCACGAATCAAATGCTCTACGTGGTTAGCAAAATAATGGCAGCTTGTCACGTGTTTGTGAATTTCAATTTAGCGATGGTTCTGCATTGTACAGTGTATACTGTGCTAACCTCGTCGTGTGTCAGTTGCAAGTTTGGAAATTATATTATTAGTTGTCTTGCTCTGCTAAATAAAAAAACGTTACTTTTTATTATTCTGACCACGTTTATTGCTACGTGAAGTATCTTGTCATCCGTTATTTCAATTGAACAGAAAGCTCTCATAGCTTGCATCCTACGACGGTATGGACGGAGAAAATATGCATTTTTCATTGAACCAAAGAACGCGCGGTCACGAGAACAAGTGAACCAAGTCCGTCGTTCCACGTAAGTAATTGACTATTCGGTTACCCGCTATGAGAGATTCCACTGTAAACAGTAAATATTGCATTCCTCAAAAGATAGTATGAGAAATTAATTAATAGCTTCTAACTATATGGAATTTTTTTTAAGGGTATTTATAGGTCAATTTTTAAGTAAATCGTCATCTACAGGACGTCGACGTTCGTCATTGAGACTGGTAGCAACGAACGTGTTAATGACAATACCCACGAAAAGCTGAGTGGGCTCACATCAAGCGGGTAACCGTCTGTGTTTTACCTTTGAGTGCCTAAAAAGCCCAGCAGGACGTGGACTTTGACAGTAAAGTAATGAACTCTGTGTACTCATTCTGACTCACCGTTCTACAGATTTCAGCAGTTTCAACGAGTTTCAACGAGTCGCTAAAGAGTCGCTGAGAGTTGAGCGCCGAATCGCGTCTCAAATGCTATTCCCCTCTTGCATTTCAATGACCGGACGCGTATTGCTTTCACGCCCAGTGCACTGTTAACCGCACTATGTCCTTCGCTCTCATTCGTACTCATGATATGACGCGTGTACCGCGCTGTCCGCTATGTTGTGGCTGCTGCTGCTGCTTTCGTTCACTTGGCGTCGATCGTTTAACCGAGTTTTCACTGGCACACACGAAATACACGACAAATTTAAGGCCGTCGCATGACGAGCCGACTCGTACCTTCTTTACAAAAAAAGAGCGAACAAGTAGAAAAAACGGGAAAAAGCCGAGACGTAACGTCTAGCGGACATCCAGTAACTTCCAGAGAATTAAGCGACTAGCGGCACTTGGTGCAACTTGTGAGTTCTGGCTCGTTTGAATGCTCCGATACTCACCCTTGTAAAGTCTCCTCTTCCGGTTTTTCTCTTCTTTCCGACCCTTTTTCTTTCGTCGCACATACGAAAGTCTCATCGCTTGTTCTTTAAACCAAGAGGAACCTTTGAATGTTAAAACTGTTTACTTTCAGGTTAAAAATCAAAGAATCTTTAATTTTGAATTGCTACTTTTTGTTATAAAGTTATTACTTAGGTTGGGTTGAATATGAATATGGGTTACGATCTTTAACCAGTCTTCTACTGCATTTACGAACCATATTTCCAGATATGATTTTAGCAAGCCTCTGCCCATACTCATTTTTTTACGTGGGTTCCTTCAGCTTTTTTTATTATTTCTTTTATCCAGGTCGAACGTGCTGGAGATTTTCAAAACAAGTTTTTAAAATGTATTGTATCATTATATTTGTGAGTAAATCAGGGATTGAACTAACCTGACGGAAGAATTTAATGCCGAGGGAGTTTATAGTTTAGTGCAGCTGTCATCCCGTTTAACTGGCGAGCTGGCTGAAGAAACTCTTCTCAAGTGAGAGCCAAACCCTCGAATTGGGAAATCTTCGCCCCCGCACGACACCCGAGAGCCTGCTCGAAGTATCTCAAGTTCAACTCTCTCATCGAACGAATTTTATGCATAGATCGTGGCAAAGTAAATAAATTTTTGTTAAAAATAGCTCAACGGATGAAAAAAGTAAAACTGATCCCCTCACTACCGAACGGATAAAACTGATTTGTTAAAAAATCTTCTAAAAACGAATTAAACTAGTGGAATAAAAATAAGTATTTGAAAAACCGGTTATACGAGTAATCGAGTCATGCGAAAGCACATCCGAAACTTTAACAGTCGAGGGACGGTCAAAATGAAAAGAAGAGAGTGAAAAGCACTTCGCATGGTAATATATGGATCGCGAGAGAAGGGGAAGTGAGGAAGGATGAAATTTCCGTCGTTGACGCGTGTAATAAGTGACGGGATCTAGAACTTGTATCCTTTCGCTCGATATATAGTACGCCCAGTGATGGTTGTGAAGAAAAATGTCATCTCTTTAGCTCTGCAGGGCGCGACAATAAAAGTACGCTCGATATCTTTCTCTAATGTTCTTATATTATCAATGTTCTCAGTGTACATAACCATCTATGTTAACAAGACATTGTCCGCTTCTACTTGGCAACCGAATCACCTCGAACTCTTAGAGGCTTTGTCCTACAGACGTATTCTCCGTGCATGACGTGGATATAACATATCCGAGATCGATACGATATTCATGCGTCAATATCGTGCAGAATTTGCAGAGCCGCCCAGCAAATACCTTCAACGAACAAACTTCAATTTGTTTGGCTGAATTAAATAGCAATGTGTACAATTATAATGAAACAGAGAAGAAAACAGGTTGGAAATTCGATACTTTTCAAAGAATATAAAATAATTTAATACAAGCCCATCGTTGACGTAAATTTCAATCGAAAATATTGCACCGGTATTGCCAAGGAACCTGCAAATTGGATAAAGCACTTGGGAGTTTAATGATCAATTAATCATGGCGTACCCGGTGGTATCGTCGACGTCGTCGTCGTCATCGACATCGTCGTTAGGAGAGACGCGTTTGCTGCAACTCAATACACCAATATTGATCCGTCCACACCTAATATCTGCTGCACCGCGCTTTATACTATTCTCAACTTTTACAAAAGTTGCCTAGCTGCTATATCGCCGTGACGTATCTAAATTTTCGAATCGTCTCCAAAATTCAAATATACTTTATGCTCAATAAAATAAAAATAATGTAAACGACCGAACAACGGGGATCAAATGCTCAAAGTGAGTCTCTTTGCGTCGTCCAGACTACCACACGTGTTTGCAGTAGGAAAAGGTCACCTGGGATAGTTGGCAGGCAGAGATTGCGACGGCGTCAACGAAGGATCAACCCCGAGCACCATCACCAGAGTTTTGAAACAGAGCATCGAGACTCCGCTCTTTGTGCACAAACTCGCATACTCGAACCACATATAAATCGTCATCGTCGTTTTTTTTGTCATATGTTCCTGTTACCGCTTTGAATCGCTGTCTAGAACAGTTATTTGTATACAACGTCGTAAACGGATGCGCGCAATGATCAAGGTGCAAGAGCGATGAAGGAAGAGTGAACCTGCGACAAAGTGTTCCTCTATCCGCTGATGCGGCTGCGACCATAAATAATGCGCTTACCGCGATGCGTACGTTGCGCTGCGCGATATTCAAGTGTAATAAGCACACGTATACGATGTCCGTAAGAGATGGGAAGAGGTAGGAGCGCAAAAAGCCTTAAGGCGATACTCGTTGCAGCACCGAAGTCTCACAAAGTCCTTTTACGTTGAGAATTTCATCCGATTATCTCATGCCGTATAACGTGTACCTACAACGAGACTCGAAAGCGCGCTCGTAGTCTTGCTCTGATCCGATTTGCCGGCAAAGTAAAACTCGCGTATGCGTTTAGTCGCTTGAATGAAACATCCACCCTGATGCAAACACGGTTGATCCACTAACAGCGAACAATTCACGGCAAATTTACGACATGAAGTAAACGTTAATATTTTTATAGTCTTTCGCTGCACGAACTGCAAAGATGCAACTTGTTGAATTTCTATAATGACTATCCAAAACAATGCAGTTTCAAAAGTTGTCAATTCTCTATTAAAATAAAATAATAAAGGCCGTGGATGCTGCAGTATTTGCTTTCAAAATTCGTAAGAGAAAGAGAATCGACATATGCAGACCGAGATGCTGTTTCTTCTCGCTTTCGAGACATTCGACCCGGGCATTGCTACTACTCGCGTCAGCAAAATTCACGAGTATCCGACACCGTGAAGATACATTATATTATAACGAAAAGAAGTTGCAGAAAATTTTTAGCGTACACCGTAGATACGAAAGATGATGACCAGACACTTCGAGGCTGACACACGATACCCGTGATCGTCCTGATATCGAATGAGAGACCGCACATTCCGAGAATTCTCTCTGGCAATACGCGTTGTATGTGTTTTACGGTTGCCCGAATAGTCGTAGCGAGTAGAAACAGAATAAAGGGGTAAGAATATGCGAAAATATGAAATTATTCGCACTTATTGTGCTGATTTTACACATATCTGCCTGATAAAAACTGCAAAGGTCCTAAAGTAACTGCAATATTGTGTCTCAAGGAAATATCTCGTGTAAAATAAGACATAGACACCTACACGTGGAAACATCTTGTATAATAATCGCAGGAGATAGTATTCTCAAATCTCTCGAGAGTTTAAGGCATTTGAATAAATATTGCAACACTCTGATTGAAACAGTCGGGAAGAATAAATATAAATATAAGAAAATAACAATAAGACAGCTGATGCGTTGTTGTGAGAATTGTTGTAATCATTTTTTACTCCTCTCTTCTTCATTATACACAGATCAAACGGCTTCGAATTAAAGCGTTCAATATTGTAAGTTATAGTAAGTATATCGTATAATTGGACGAGTATTTGTCGCTGAACGGCCTCCGGTATTCTTCTCTTTTTATTACATTTTTTTTATCTCCGCTAATCCTCTTCTTCTTCACAAAAATTAATCGTCATCATTATCATTATCAACGTTTTAAGTTACTTAAAAGCTACCGAGATTCATGGTAAATGACTAGCACGCTAATAAGCCGGTATAGAAACGAGAGAGATAATTATTATGTACGTAATAATGATAATACTAACGATTTTTATAATTACGAATGATAACGATGGTAATAATAATGACATTAATAGCAATGACAATCGGGAAAGAATTTTTTTTTTTCATTTTCTCTTAAGCGCATAGGCTGATCAATACTGGCTATTTACACAATTTATTATAATATTAATAACAAAGACGAATATACACGCATGGTCACAATTAGACGCACACACACACACACACACACACACACACACACACGCGCGCGCGCGCGCGCGCTCACAATGTAATAAAAATTCGCGTTTATCGCGAGTACGTCTGCTAGGCAGATCTCGACTGTGTTTTATATCGCTTGGCCACGTTTTGGTTAGCACATTTATATCTCTGCCATTTATTTATCTACCAAAAAAATTATTTTAACACGATTTAACTTCGTGAAACATGTTCAACATATTACAACACTACCAGATGAAATTTAATAGTACGGTAGCTAGTGTTGTTGAATCAGACTTTTAACATTCAGCAACACCATATAATTGTCTAGTGATGAGAGTCGTAGTGTCGTAGTGTGATTAGTTTTTGATAGAAAAATGAATGAAAGAGTTATAAATGAGCTTTTGGACTCTCTCTCTCTCTCTCTCTCTCTCTCTCTCTCTCTCTTATTTTCTCATTATCTCAAATATAATTACACGTTCTTACATTCCCCACACTTACTGTCTAAATCGTTTGTATCAAACGAAACGGGAAACACATGATATTCGAGGCGCAAGCGTGCTCCATATTATTTTAATATTTCGAGTTATATTTATTTGTATCAATTTCTTATTTTTGTTGTTCTGATAACGTAGGTATACTATTAATTTGTTTCCAGATTTGTATGTCGGGTATCCGGCGTTTTTTGTTCCCCATACGAGCACAACTCGCGCCTCACGTCAAACAGCAATAATTCAACAAAGAAAAACAATTTTAATAAATATTCGAAAAAAAAATATTTTTTTAACATCATTTATAAAGAATAGTCCACAAAGACGGATAGAAAAAAAGGCCAAATTTTTTACTGCGCTTGAGGGGCGTACGGTCTGTCTCCGCTCGACTTCTTATACAATTTCTCATATACTTCCACACAAAATAACACGCACTCTCGCTTGCACTCGGTACAATAAACCTAAAGCTTAGCTTACACATCATCGATTGCAGTTTATATTTTATTACTTACAGCTTTCGTCTTTCGTCTTTCGTCTTTAGTCGTCGTCGTCGTCGTCGTCGTCATCATGATCGAAATATACGCACGGATTTTGTTCGACCCCTTTCTCGCTCTCGCTCTCTCTCTCTCTCTCTCCACCACACACGCACACGCACACGCACACACGAGAACGCACTCCATCACGTTTTATGTATATTTATACATTATCTATTTAATTTTTTTATACATAAATTAACATAGCAAAGTTTTGTTGTTCGTTTCATCCTCCCTCGCGTTCTTTCAATAATTTTTTCCCTTATAACGAATTAGTAACGATCCACATAATTATACACGGACATTGATATCGTGTACGAGATACGCCTGGACATACGAAAATTGATGCGTTCGCTCAACGATTGTTTTTGTTTTTATATACAATGACGTAAAAGAATGATTTTTCTTTTTTTTTCTTATACAAAGAAATAAGTTAACGATTCTCTTCCGACAGATTTAATGCCAAGGAAGCTGCGACATTTTTTTTTAATCACTCTTTACATTCCATTTTTTCGTTAAAGACCCGATGGACTATTTTCCCGGGTTTCACTTGGCTGACCTTACAATTGATCTTCAATCGAAAATCGTTTTGCGGGTTCATTGATTCGCACGATTATTCCTCTTACTATCACGAATTTTCGAGTCCCCGCTTGCGATTTGTACGAGTGCCGTCGGAGGACGCGCTTTATCGTACCGGTAATGGTGCAATTATGTACGTAGGCAAAACGAGAGACCCGTGTGATACAAAATGTTTACGGTTGATCGACCGTTTTTTGTTTTTATACTCGGAAATCGAGATTACGCGAGAAGAATGTGCGCGCGACTGTGAATTGCGTCGCATGTTGATCTCTCGCGCTACATAAGTACGTCTATATATCTATCTATCTTTATGCTGCCTTTAGTCATGGGTTCCCGTGCTACCCGCAAACCGGCAGGTTTCGATGGTACTTGACAAAGAGCCGGTGGAACGTACACGGCTTGCTTACCAATTGGCACTACCCGAATGCGTATTCGACTCTCGCATCCGTTCAACATTTTGCATTTAACTTTTATACCACAACCTCTTCCGTCGTTTGTCATTCTTGCCACGACTGATCGACACGCGAACGCTTATACCAAGCGAATGAATTATTTTTCTCCCTTTTTATCTGAAAAATATCTAGCCGTGATACCGTAGGCCCTTTATAACCTTTTTATGAGTACTCTAACGTACTATTATTGTTTCTTTGAATCAATCATCGTTTTGATAAGCGTCATGGCAAGATACAAGTACTCTATTGACAGATGGACCGAGAGACGGAGAAAAGCTGTTACAACGAACGTGGGAAACCCTTTCGCAATCTTGAAATATTCGAGAAACGGCCATCTCGTTTGACGCTTTTTCGATTAAACGAAAGGGAATTTACGACGTGGGTTGACGCACTTCTAATGATAGCAATGAATAGAAGATTAATAGAAAGATATTCTGAAAATAAAAAATTATATTGAGCTAAACTCATGGCAAGATTGCGCGATATTTAGAAGGTAACCATAGTCAAAGGAACTACCCGTTTCACTATACAATGAAATTAGTTTTGTTGATTTACCGTCCGAGTACGGTTGCCCTAACTTAATATTTCGTGGTATCACCCGCACGGATAGTCGAGCCAACGTCGTTTTGACCGCAGACGGTTGAGCGAATGAATATTCCGTTGGGTCAATCACATCAATGACAATTAGATGTATCGTGATCGGAAGTTTAATGAAACTCGACTATTAGTTTACTTAAGCGAATTCTAAGTTTAAGGCAACGTATATGTATATTGAATAAATTAAATATAACGTAGATCGGACTTAATAAAGAGTAGCAACCGCTACTTTTTCACCGCGGTGAATGTAATCGAAATTGGTTCTGTCCTCAATTTTTTTTCTCAATTTTTGTTTGACATGAACAATTGAAAAAGTGATGTCTTACACACAGTGCTAGACTAAGGCACACAGTGCCAAAAGATCTGAATCGTATCGCTAATCAATCTAGCTAAATGCTAATGATAACACACGACAGTATTTTACTATGTTTTTTGATCCCAGAAAATAATTGTTTATCCTAAGATTTAAGTATTCCAAAGACTCGAGTTAATCAAAGATTTAAGTTTCCAAAGATATTATTACAATATGATTAGTATAAGATAATAGAAATAACATTGAAACATTAAACAAGTTTGTATTTTGTTTAAGTTCGATTTCTTTATCTACTTATTATCTTAACATTTTCAGAAGTTCTTGCGGTGACGGAATAAATCATATTATTCGGATATTTAATAAACCGTCTGCGTAATAAATATAAAAAAATCAGTAGCTTATTCAATTAAATGATTCTAATAAAATGATTCTAATAAAAATCGATTGAACTACAATGGAGAGTGCAATTAAATTTATTTATCACTGAAGCAACGTTGCCTTGACTGTTATCAAAGATGCAGTGTGATTCACACACTTTACTCTTAGTTTCATTTAATTATCGATATAATAAACTCAACTGCACGTGAATAGCTAATAAAACTCGTACTCCGTTGAGGCAACCGTATCTTAATTTCAATCGGGGATACCGAAAGCATCTTCCGCTTAGTTTCATTCGACTATCAATGCAGTTTACTCAATCACACTGGAGTGGCGTATCAAATTTATTTTTCGTTGATACGAATGCTTTCGTAGTTCTAATACGTGCGTTACTCTATTAATTCAAGTGCGTATCAGAAGTTCATTCAACCGTCCGGGTAATTGAACGCATCGAACGTATCAATCGTGCGATGTGGTTGACTCAACCACTCGTGACTATTAACCGTGTGCAAGCCTCGCAGTGAGGTTTGAGTCAACCGAACTTTGGTCAGCTCCACAGAACTTGTTTCAGTGTAAGATGTGTACGGAGCACTGGGTGGGCTGTGCGTCGCCGATTATCACACAAACGATCACAGACTGAAGATAAAAAAAGAGATATTGTTACATATACAAAGAGACGAGAAATAAGATGACTGAAGCGTTGGTAAGAGTTCGAGCTTTCGTTAAATTCTTTTACTAAACTAAACGTGTTTCTGGTAGAGATTTCAAACGAATGTCAAGCTAACGAGCGCGCCACTCTCTTTTATTTAAACATTATACGCAAAGTACCCGTAGAATATTTATTTTTTCGTCGAAAGCGAGCATCTTCCTATTCGAGATATATGCGAATCGGATAGAATACAGTCTCAAAGTAGAATTATATCGATAAGTTTCTAATAGTGGACTTAAAAGATGAGTCACCGGATAAAAATTTAATAACTCCTCATGCCACAGCTCAACGTGCAAATGAATTTATTATGCGAATGAGATTATTACTGATGTATCATTATTATCGAGAGTCGAGCCGGAAATAGTTTCTTTGCATAAAATAACTCGTGATTCTCTCTGTCGCTCATGAATGTAAATTATACAAATCTCGAGTTTAACGCTTGATAGTTTGTTTTGCAATTACACTTTTTACTACTTGTCTTATAAAAAAACGAACTTTTGCACATTATGATTATGTAGAGGGGTCTGACAATTGCAATGATAATGACGTTCGTGATTTGATTTGCAGGTGAATACACCTATATCTATATTTATAACGTTCATTTTCCTAGTGTTGGTCGTTCCACGAGGCCACGCGAGCCCACCTAGTCCGTTTCTTTCCGCTTTTTTACACCGCACACCTTATCGCAGCTTGCCGATCCTTATCACGTGTAACATTTTTTCTCAGCTTGCAAGTAGAATCCCAATTATAATTGAGCGGGCTTTTCCATTATTGAACTGTTTAACAGGCTTCCAAAATATATAAATAAAGCATGCAACGATAAAAAAAAAGTAAATATATTATGCAGACGATTTCATTACACGTTCGAGTAAACACGATTTCTCACAAAGTTTGCTTAAAAAAAAAAAATATGCGAAGAATTGCGTCACGGTGGCTCATATTTAATAAAATATAATCATACAATTGCAAACAACAAAGATGCAAATAAAATTATAAAAACGGGAAAAAAGGCATTATTACTTTTGTTTTATTGTATTTTTTTATAGAGATACGCGGGATGAAACCGGTCGCCTTGTGTCTCTGACGTCGCGTTCGATACCTAGAATTTCAAGTACAGAGACGAGGATTCCTTGATTTTCTCTACTAATTTCAAGAACGAGTGAGATGTGAAAATTAGAAGAAACGAGATATAACATCTCGAGGTTTGTAGTTACGCAAAATATGTTGGCTTTTTTTTTTAGATCACCAATCGGCACATTTTTCTAATAATTATTATTATCGTCATGTCTTGAAATTATTATAATTATACTCTTGCAATGACATTTCTTCCGTAATTTTCTATTTCCGTGCAAAGGCCAGAGTCAAAAGGAAATTCGTTTGGTGCAATAGAAGCACGATTACGAGTTTACTGTGCCAAATACTCGTAGCAACGATATGTAACAAATGTGTTATTACAAATTGCGCGAATGCCGAGCAGGTGTAACGTCCCAGCATGTACCATCGCAAAAGTTAAGTCCGAAGTCGGTTCTTGACATAAAACAATATACGTAATGAATTATTGATATAATTTTTCTCAAGCGTCGGTTGTAATTACTTGGTAAAAAAAAAATAATAAATAATGCCAAATATAATTCCAAGAAAATTGAAAAGCCAATCCCGGGAGCTCGGGTACGGGGTTAAGGTTGAGTGCAGAAATCATCGAGCCAAGTTTAACAGAAGATAGAGAGGTGAACCGTACATGCTGCGCAAACAGTTCACGTCCAAGTGTCCGTACAGCGGTCGATATATTTAGACTCTCGGTGAAAAGACCGCGTCACCTTCGCGAGGCCTCGTCAACTGCACGCCGATGTACATAAGAAGACCGAAAGAGTGGGAAAAGTGATGAGAAAGAGGCGAAGCGAATAAGAAGGAACGTCGCTCTAGCATTGTTACGCGAGAACGTCATACAAAGTCAATGTCGTGTATACCGAAAGTGGAATTCAGTTCACGCCTATATCTATGACACTCCTACATTTCCTCTTAACCCTTATGGAAATAAAGTATCCTCGAGATATATACATGAAATATTATAATATATAACGGCAAATAGATCTATATCTTCTATATATTCTAAAAGATATATCTCAGATTTATATAATATATTTAGCAGCGAAAGGTTCTAAATCTTGTATATATCGTTAGATATATTACTTTCCATGTGGGATACATCTCCCTCCCTTTCTTTTCCCCTTTAGGTTACTGTCCGCAGTTGATATCGATCGAGTACCACCTCGAATATGTCCTGGCATTTTTTATTTGTTTCCCTTTCTATTCGACTTTTTTTTGGCCACGAGCCTTTCACACCCTTGTGTTTATATTTCACTCCCTTAGCGCCATTTATATTCTCTGTTTGCCGAAATCTGAAAAAATATCGTACTTCCTTACCGTCATCGACTCTCGAGAGAAGCAGCATTTTCTACTGTACCAGAGACAACGGAATAAAAGTTGCTACTGTATATACCCGAGCGGTTGCACTCACTGATTGGCTGTACCACCCGGGAATCTCCTCACCGTTATCGTGACGCGTCGAGAAGGACGCCCTCATATTGCAAATGCCGGTAAACAGAACAGAACCGAGTCGACGCGAAGGCGCGAATGATCGTCTTCTCCCTGTTTTATGAGTAATTTCTTTTTTTTTTTTTTTTTTTTTTTGTTAAAACATCAAGTAACCGCGATATCACCACTTCGTTCATTTACCGATTAAACATTCGTCTCTAATGATTGTTACGCCATATTAATTCCATAGCAATCCCAATTAAGTCACAAAGTAAATAAAACTCTCAAGTATTATGCATTTTTTAAATAGCAAGAAGCTCTATTTAATAGAAATTTTAAGATTAACGAAATGCTAGACGTTACGCAACATTTATTCATTTCTATTGTGACGAGAGAAGCCCCGAGACGTCGACAAACAACGTATTATGATAAGTCAATAATTTATTTTGTTTTGACGTTAAGCGGAAGGGAATCTTGTGGTTTCGAGATGTCGATATTTAACCCTACGTAGTCACACTACCGGAAAATTTCACGGTAGTCACACTGAGTCGATTTTACCTAGTCAGTTAAAAAAATTATGGTGAAAAACCTATCCGTCCAATATGGATCATAAAATTATAATTTATTTATAACAAATCAAATGGCAACAGGTTAAAAAAAAATCATAAATAGGTACGCAAAAAGGACAATTTTCACTCAAAAAATCATAATTTTGTCATATTTTGTATTTTCAACAAAAATTTGAAGGTGATACCACTTAGATGTGATACTTTTGAGAAAAAAATAGTAGCATAGTGGGCGTTTCAAAAAAGGTATTTATTCCGAAATGTGAGAAGGTCGATTTTGGAGTAGAAAAAAAAGTGGAATTATGAGAAAATATGATATTTATTCGGAACATGTTGGAAGCAAACATAATAATAATAATAATAATAATAATAATAATAATTATTATTATTATTATAATATAATATAATATTAATAATATAATATTATTATAATATAATAATAAAAATTATCCTCCGAGTGCAGGGGGCCATCGATACCAGCTTCTCAAACTGAAAGGGTGTAGGATGTGGTCGGCAAAAAAAGATTGAAATAAACGAAGCGACAGTGCAGCATTTGCCTACGTCGATGTGCGATGAGCATCGATTAAATGTAGTGGGATGGATTTAATAATAATAATTATTATTATTATTAATAATAATATTATTAATGGATGGATTTAATAATAATAATAATTATTATTATTAATATTATTATTAGTTATTATTATTATTATTATTATGAATTATTATTATTATTATTATTATTAATTATTATTATTATTAAATCCATCCCACTACATTTAATCGATGCTCATCGCACATCGACGTAGGCAAATGCTGCACTGTCGCTTCGTTTATTTCAATCTTTTTTTGCCGACCACATCCTACACCCTTTCAGTTTGAGAAGCTGGTATCGATGGCCCCCTGCACTCGGAGGATAATTTTTTTTTGATAATTGCGGCAATACCCTTTTTGTTGAGAGTCGGTAGCGTTCGTCAAAGTACCGCGTAGTGAGATGTTGGGACAGCTTACGTAAGCACTGCATCGCTGTCATCGCTTCCTTGCCTTGATTGATGCCGGGACATTGGTGTAAAATCCTAGTATCGACGATAGCTTGATCAAGCGTGGTGAAAAAAACTTAATGGTCATCGCCGGGTAAATCGTGCTGTAGAGTACGAATGGCATAGCTGGTTCAACCGGTCTGTACCTCCTTTTGTGCGGTTGTAATGCAATATAACTTTCGGCTTTTCCTGTACTATTTCAGTTGTGTGCAGATCAGTCGAGGCTACCGATACCACCTTATTCTTTTTTCTTGGTGTATGCGTTAACAGGAGGATATTTTTCGTGAAGTAGAATTTAGTAGCTCTTTGTTAGCTACCTTAATTTCTGTTGGTATATCCCTTTTGTTTTTGCGTATCGTATCGATGATTTTCAGCGGGAAAGGTGGCTCCGGCATGTATTCCATGAACGGTACAGAAGTACACAAATTGTCACATGTGACTGATCGATTTGTTTCGTGTATGGGAACTGTAACTGTACGGAAAAAGTATTCCCCCGGCATGAATCAAGGCAAGGAAGCGACGACAGCGAAGCAGTGCTTACGTAAGCTGTCCCAACATCTCACTAAGCCGTACTTCGAGAAACGCTACCGACTCTTGCGGTAATTGTCAAAAAAAAATTATCCTCCGGGTGCAGGGGGGCATCGATACCAACTTTTCAAGATGAAGGAGTGTAGGGTGTGGTTGTCAAAATTTTTTTTAATAAACCAAGCGGCAGTGTAGCATTTGCCTATGGCCGATGTGCATCGAATGAACGTGTGTATTGAATTTGGTGAGACGTATCAAATAATAATAATAATAATAATAATAATAATAATAATAATAATAATCTTTGTTTCCAATATAACATTACGAATGAATACCATATTCTTTCATAATTCCACATTTTTTTCTACTCCGAAATCGACCCTCTTCACAGATCGAAAAAAATATCTCTTTTTGAAACGCCCACTATGTTATTCTTTCTCAAAAGTATCCTAGAAGTATCACCTCCAAATTTTTGTTGAAAATATAAAAAATTGACAAACTCATGATTTTTTTTAGTGAAAGTGTCCTTTTTGCCCATTGACCTCTTTATGATTTTTTAAATATAATATATTAACTTTTTGTACGTAATTTAGAATGTTTAAAGCACGTTCCGTAATTCCTTGATCCACATTGGACAGATAATTTTTTTACGACCAATTTTTGAAACTGACCCAGTGTAACTACGGAGGGTTAATGATGTTTGATTTTCGGAAAAACACGCGTTCAACTTAAAAAACGAGATTGAATTTTCGAAATTATGTAAGACTGTACATCGATTTTCATCCAAACATATTAGATAACGTAGCGGTTGTACTAGTTTAAAACAAAAATCCAGGACCGTAAGAAATCTTATTATGCAGAATTTTTTTTGCTGCGAATCGAACATGATAAAAGAATGACCTAGTCGCGGTGTAACGGTCTGTTACACCGCAACTACTGTTAAACGACTTTGTACCATCAGAATGTTATTCCGCGAAGCATAGGTAACCTAATGCTCGATTTGGCGGCAATGCTCGATAGATACTCATCCATCGAAAGATCCAGTCAAAATCATCAATAGGAGAAGTAATTTCTGAATTCAACTTCGGAAGCGTAGAGGCAATGAACAGCATTAGATAGAAGGAAATTTGGAGGCATCGGGAGATACCTATTTATGGTGTAAGAAAGTTTTTATATTCCGGTGCATTGAGGAGTATTTTATAACTTTTTCGTATGTTGCTCCTGTCTTTAATTCATTTGTAATGAAATATATTCTGCAAAAAGTAGGTACTTCACGGTCCTGATTTTTGAAAAATTGAAAAAACTTGTAAATTATCTAATATTTTTGGCTAAAAATTGGTTTACACTCTCATTTTATTATTCCAAATGATCTCTCGTCATTTTGGATACTCCGCTTTTTGCCTAATTTCAAAAAAAGGGTCCTTTTGATTTATGATTTTTCGGGTTTGATATTTCCCCAAATGTTAAAAACCATTAAGATTGAAATTGACAATTTCTTTCGTTCATAATTTTGTATAGTTAGTTTTACCGATAGCCCCTCTCCCTCTCGCCCCTCAGTCGTTACGAAGTGTTAGTGAAGGTAACATAATAGAGGTAACAAACTTTAGAAACACCTCTTTCTCCCTCTCTCCTGGTGTACCGTAGTGTCCGACTAACTCTCTCGCGGGCTACTAGCACGCGACTATTTTCAATCTCGGCACGATTTGTTACGAGAGCAAGGCTACGGTCCCGAGCGTTTTCGCGTTGCGATCTTAAACGAAGTACGCCCAGCGTGGATCTCGCGAGCTATGATTTATTAAAAGCGAAGAAAAAGTACTGTTTAATAAAACTTAAAACAGAGAGAGATAAAGAGAGATAGAGAGAGAGAGAGAGAAAGATTGAAATAAGATACGCCATGACTAAGTAATAAATAAAGTAGGAAATGTTTCCTTGAAGTGAATGAAAAGTAGGTCCGAATAAATCCTTTAAAACCGTCTCTTTCGAATAAAAATGTGGGGGAATTTATTGGAGTTGATGAAAAGTATGAAACAGTGAATAAATCGGAAGTTATCAGCAACTATATAATGAAAATGTGCATACGTTTGTGTATTCTACTGTATTTATATCTCTCATTTCTTACCTACTCGAGTCATGTCCGTCTTTCTCCCCCCGACATATCAGAATGAAGCTCGCAATAAGTAATGGAGCTGAATAATTATTTTGCGGGAAAAGAAGGAGAGAACCGCGACCGTTAAAACTTTTACTATAATCGCGTCGCAGGATAGACGATCCGTAGTTAAAATGCTACTGTTAAATAGTCAAAACCGAAAATATCTGCATTTAAAAGAGAATTTAACGATTCCTGTTTATTCCCCCCCCCCCCCCCCCAAACTCCGGAACCAAAAGGCGTGTTATCCGATGGACCAAGCTTTCCCAGTCGATTCCACCGATCTCACTGACGCGAGAGCGAAGACGACGCGACACGCTGTGCGGTACTGCTGCTGAAATTGTTATTCATAACACGGAAACGGGGTGGAGCAGGACTGGCTAGTAATAAAGCACACGCCACGACGACAGCGATTCCCGGTTGACTTCCGGCAACGCGACACACGCTTCAACTAACTAACCATTCTTTATACCTTGTTTTCCCTATCTAACTACCTTTAGAAGAGCACTACGGATTAACCGACAATATCGTTTTTTCGCCATTCCTTCAACTAATACTCCTCTTACACGAGTATACTTCGCACGTCTCCTTGCGGTAGGCGATACTTTCGTAATGTTCTTTTACTTGGTACTCGAACGATCGTTCGCTTATAAATATATTTTACGTAAGCTATCGTACACTGAGTAGAAATTGAAAAATCCGAGAGGAGAAACAACGATCAACGCGCTGCAAGGAGACCCACGAGACATGCTCTCACGTTCGCTCGCTCTCTCTCTCTCTCTCTCTTTCTGACGAAGTATCGTGCGGAAATAGATTAATACCGTCGATTAGCATATCGCAGCTACGACGATCCCGCGTTCCTTAGACGACTAACAATTGTAACAATAATCGGTAATATACCTAAGGTAGGTACGACATATTTCCTCACCACTGCATTAAAGTGATTTGTCAATCGTTCGTTGTGCATACCATGGGCATGGAAACGGTGTGTGAGTTTTTTTTCGTTTTCATTTTCTATCGATCATACCTAATGTCAGCTATACATGCAACATTTAACATTCATTCCGTACTATTTATGTATAATATATACATACACACTTATATATACAAATTCATATCTCTCCCTTCTGACTTCTCGTTACTTGTATCGAGAGCGTTGAGTCTTTCGCATATATGTATAGCTAAAAATATTCCCTAGTATTTTACTTTTGCCTTGACTTCCTCCGCGACACCACCCCACCTAAGCTTATAAACTCTAGATCTCCACTGTATTATAGGATCCAGTACAGCCTGTAGAAAGAGATAGGGCCTCGTTGTTTCGCTGAGTAACCAACCACAAACGAATTCCAGTTTGCTGAGCGGGAGTGGACTGTTTTGCACAACGCACAGCAATGTCCAATCAAACATGAACCACAAGAGTATGTGAACAAGATAGAAAACTAACGAGTCCCACTCGAAGAGCACACTGGCGGCCCACGATGCGCAAGCACCCAGCACAAAACATTCACTCAAAGGTTCAAGCAGTATAGTCAAAGGAAGCATGGCAACCCTGAGCTTAGCCCATCTCTTCAGTCTAGCTTGAAACGCGTGCATCTCACAATGTCCGCTGTTCTGCAGTGCAGGTTGCGAACACACTGTTATCTTCCACCCTCTGTCCGTCAGAGACTTTGCATAGAAAAAGTCTTCGGCAAGATAGACGCCGAAAGTTTTGAGTCCACCGACCTCGTCGAGAGGAGCTTTTCTCAGCAGAGCGGACATACCTGTGTGACAGTTTATTCTGAGTACGTCGGCAGTCAGGTACATCCTGGACTGCACTGTACCGAAGTATATCTTCTCGTAGGCTGCTGCAAAGCCCTCCCTGTCGTAGGTGAACGGCAACTGATGAACAAGGCCCACCTTGTCCGTCATGTAGTTCACCATATCCAGCAGTGTGTCCTCCTTCATCCTAATTCCACTGTCGCTGATCAATATCAGCTCGTACTTGGCAGATTCGTACGCAGGATGCATATTGTTTATCTTAGGATTAACACCGACTCTGGAACCTCCGACGAATAGTCTTGCATCCACTTGAGGATAGTTTGCCATGAGTTTGTGAACTAGCATAAGCGCAGGATCGGACTCATCCTCGACGCAGAACAATAACTCGTAGATAGGATAATCCATCATGAAGAATGTCTCTAGATTGTTTAACAAATTTAGATCTACGCCCATTAACGGTTTTATCACGGATACCCCTGGCAAGGGGACCTCGTAAGTCGGCACTGTCGTTGATTTCCGGTGAAGCTTCCAACGACTTGCGACCAGGGCTAATATGTGAAGTATCCACATGCCGAGCCAAAATATCATAAAGAATATCGCGAACCCGTAGAGGGTGTACAGCATGGAGTTCATCTTCGGTAAACGACGAGACGTCAGGCGTTATAGAGGCCCTTGCCGTCGCGTTTAACCTCCTCCCCCCGCTCCGACCCCGCGCGACTTGCCCGGCCGGTCCAGCACGCCGCAACCACTGAACCACCTTCTTCTTCTTCTTCTTCTTCTTCTCCTCTCTCTCACTCACTCGGTTGTCTGGTGAGCCGCGGTTTTTGCATAGCCGAATTTCGATGCCTGTGCTTGCATCGGTGCGTGCCACTCGTCATTCACCTTTTCAGTTAGACTGCGTTTATTCCAATTGCGCGCACTGTGTGTTATGCTGTTATGAGCGTTCATTCACCGTTGCTACTTGTTTCTTGTAGAATTCGATGCGTTTCAAACACCGTAGTTACACCTTTTTCACGGGCTTTAAACATATATGTGCAGAAAATTTGCTATGGGATGTGCGACGGCAGCATGAGGATAAGTCATTGATCTTTATATAGTATTATCCTTTTTTTTGTCTTCTTTGATACGTCTATTCTGCTTGTAATTTGCTTTATTTAATTATGAGCTTAGATGCAATTGAGATTTATAGATATTTCATATAATTTAGTTGTTTTATGTTAAGCATTGGCTCTTTGTGCCTTCTATGTATGTATATTTGCGATGCTTGTATTTCCATTGCAAACAAGGGGGCTTTGCTTCGGAGCACGTAATAAACTCTCTCTCTCTCTCTCTCTCTTTCTTTTCTCGTTTATTTTTTTTTGTTTGGCCTTTCTTTGTTTATTGATTTTTTAATTTAGTGTTAAGTTGTCTTTTTGCGCTGCGTATACGTTAACTTTTCTACCGCTTCTTTATTCAGTGTTACTTGTTCCTCTATTGTCGCCTATCTCTTTTTCCTAATTATATTTTTCTTGGATTTTTATTTAATTTATATACCTCTAAGCTTTCTGGTTTATGCTTTTTTGTAAATTGCTTGTATTATACGGCACAGTGCTCTTAGGGAGCCTGTGCCCTGGATTAGGAAATATACGACGCTTTTACATCAACACCGTCACTGACAGCAATAGCGCCGGGCAATCCCTTTTTATTTAAACCTCGTTATCTTAGGACCCTCAAACCGGCTCGAAAAACACTGTCGTCCTGGCATTACGACCGATGCCAAATTTCCCTCGCGATTTCCACGTTTCGTCCACGCTGGCCTCGTCCTCGTCTTTGTCGATGCTTTTCTTCGGATTGACAAGCGAGGCGGGGAATATCGGCGAAGCCGCGTCTTGGCCGTCAGCTTCGCGGTGGCCGACGACGATCTGACCGGCGCTCCCTCGTCCTCGCCGCAATTTCGCCGCGTCTGCCTCCTCCTCGATGTCACCAACCGGCACATTCACGCGATTTTATCTCGTGACCTCTCTAAATTTCGAACAACACTCGCGCGCGTGTCTCTCACCCGGTGAACGAGAGAAAGAGGGGCAGCCAGTTTAGCTCTATAACGAACACACCCTGCTGCTGCTGTTATGATTATTTACGGTAAAACACTCGAATGACGGTAGCGCAGCACGAGATGGGTCCCACCCGATCCGGATAATTCCAGATTTCTCGCGTATTCCCCCCATTTTTTCCGACGCTCTCATAGTGGTACTTATGAAACGCGCTCACCGAGATCGTAAGTGCCGTTGAATTCGCGTTTAATACGTAGATAGAATCCTCCCGTAGTAGCCGGACAGAGCTGTTCTTGGTCTCGTGTCACGGATGCAACGTTTCACGAGCGAGCGACAAACAGGAACCAAGTCCTTCACGCTCGGCAGATCGATCACTGAGCCTCGTAAGCCGCTGCTGTTCGCGTGGTCGACGAGTTCCATCGACACCGGTCGCCCACAAGCTGCATAATACAGTCGGACGAGACAGGATAGCGCACACTGGAAACACTACGCGAGCTACCGTGCATCACTCCCTTCCCTTTTCTTTTACGGCGGCTTTGACTGCTGCTGCTGCTGCTGCTGCTGCTTCTTACCGCTGGAGCTGCCGATTCCCTGCTTCCCTGCTCTTTCTCTTTAGAGCCCGCGCGAACGAGCTCTCCGCCGCTGACTAACCGACACCTTGTTTACGCGCTGCACAGGTTAGTTGTAACTATATGTGTGATTGCACGACAGTGTAGACAGACGCAGGCATCACTCTCGCCCTCACGTGTATCGCAGCTTAAGTTAATCACCCGGCAGGGTACGTAAACACGGTGAGCGAAACCGGAACGACGCACCGTATTAAATCGTACGTTGTCGTGTTCCTTCCTTTTTTGATACAACTACCGGGTTTGGTTTCCTTTATTCCTAGCCGGATGCAACGACGCCGGCCTAGCTCAAGTATAAAAGCCGGGCTATTTTCCCTCGGATTAGATTTTACCAGGGACGCTGTGAGTAAGTTACTTACGGCTCATGGTACACGGTACACACGATTGTAACAATGTTTCCGATTTGAGCGCCTTGCCGCTCGACCTCCTCTCGTCAATAGTTGTCAGAACGAAGCGTCCTTCTCGTTCTCACTATTTTTACCTTTAATTATGCATCATTCACTTTCGAATTATTATCACAGCGTGCCTTTAAGTGGACACTAACGCACCTATGTACTCTACTCTTTCGCGCACGCAAGTAAGAATAAGCACCTATCACACCACTGCTAGCCCCCGTTTGCTGCTTTTATCATTGGTTCGAGAGAGCGGGGCCTCCACGCGAATCACTGCAGACTGAATATAGTTTTTCACTGACGGCTGGGTAGCCACTTCCTCTCCGACTCGCACCTCTGGCAATTCGAAACGTCAAGTAACAAACATCGAGGGTAGCGTCCACGGGACAACTGACACATGTGACAGCCGGTAGGAGTTGACTCGAACGCGGTCGATTGGACGCTTCCTTCACTTCGAACTTCGAACGTGCACCACCGACGCTGCTGCTACTTGCTTCGTTGTCTGCGAATCCGTCGACGACGCCGACACTAAAGAACCAATGTCAGCAGCGCTACACCCGCAATTTCCTATGCCTGGTAATGTACAGTCATGCCAAGTAACACTGCCGCTCTCTCTCTCTCTCTCTCTGTCTCCCAGATAATTGATAACGATATTGCATCTACGCTGTACGGCTCTACAACACAAATGACTGCGATCTATCGCCCTCGGGCATTCTCGCTTTAATTTTCCAAGACCTTTCAGGATCCGTAAGTTTCACCTGGTATCTCGTAAGTAAGCGACTTTTGGACCTGGTACACGACCGGATAACGTACATAGCTTGCATCGCAGGGCTACATGTAATATTTTCTCGAGATTGAGAATTCCGATTCCCGAAGGTGCGTTTTTACCCGGAAGAGATGAAAAATTCATGACAACCGGGAGTCAATTCCGAAGAGATTACGTTTATTTCTCAAGCCTGAATGGATTCCCCGTGCCGGGTGAGTCACGGCAGACGGAATTAATAGCCTTCGGCTTATCGCATATGTTGGGTCTCTATTCAACGGTTGTATTGTCTGCAGACCGTAATCGCAGCTAATATCGTAACGCAGGAAATGAATCCAATGCTACAGCGTTACATTTGTAATTAGCGCACGCGCGCAATTCATGAGTGCTAAAAACATGTTTTCTAGATTTTTCTACTTCGTCATACAAAGTAGCATGTACTTATTACGTGCAAAGTACACAATTGGTGATGCTGACGTCGTATATTGTCCCCGTCGCGTAATACGACTTATCAGTAGATGGCGTGAACTGAGATTGGACATTGAGCGAAGTCAGTTTTTACTCCTGACGGGAGTAAAACGTTTCACTGACATGGCGCGAATATGCCAGTTGCTATACGTGCGATGTTTTCGAATCGGCTAAAGATGTCTCAACAGAACTGGGTACACAGATTCTGTGCATCGTAACTTCCATTTTTCTCCTAGATTGTATATATTAGGTGAGATTTCCAAAAGATAATTAATGCTGCGTAACTCTCGTATTGTCGAGGTAAAATAAATCTTCCGCGATATTTACGAGGCCCATATTTGTAATATTTATTTGTTTGTAATTCGTAGTTGTCGTAAAACAAATAATAGAACATTTGTGTCACTGAAAAACTACAACATCTAAAAATTTGATACTTTAGGCGCGGAATTTCTTGAATAAGGGATGCTTGTTGGCCGTTGAGGAGGAGGCCGATTTTTTATATTCGTAGTAAATCGCGTCATCGGCTCCGGACAAGGATGCCAAGTTTCCAACTCGGCGAATAATCTGCAAGAGAAATTTAATGTTTCACAATGCCGCTTAACACGGAAGTCACTGTCGCGAGATTGCAATTTTTCGCTTCGGTATACGCCGCTATTGACTAGGTATGTTCTGTAAAGACGGCCTGTTTGAGAGGTAGTCGAGATAACGCGTGAATGTTTGCGAGATAACGCGTAAATTGAACGAGAGATAACGCGAGGTCTGCCTTACAGTCCGACTTTGTCGGATACTAAAGATATGAAATTTAAAAAAGTTTACAAGTAGAACTCACCTGTCGAGGTCCTTCACCGGGAATCCTCTCCTCCTCTGCGTCCATATCGCTGGCAGATAGTACTTGCTGTAACAGTTGTCCCTGCTCCTCTCGTGTTTTGTACATCATGTCCTGTTCCTCATCCATTCCCGCGAGTTTCGTTATCACCTTGTAAGCGTAACCCTGATTCACGAGGAAACGTTGTCGCTTGCGCGAATAATTCATCTCTATCGTGTCTTGAGAAACGAGCGTGTAGAAAAAGGCGTTATACTCTTCGGCAATCGCACCTGTGTAGATATTTAAGAGAACCCAGATAGCTACAAGCCTACACGGCATGGTCATACGGTACGACACGCTGTGTCGGCACGGTGGCAAGTGCGTCTCGGTGAAACAATTTACATCCATACAAGACGGATTTATGCTTACACGGAGTGCTGTAGCGGTACCAATGAATTTAACATGTCGGCAAATCATGTTCAATCTATCACTTAGCTTTTTTTAAAGCTTAGTGAAACTTGATTCACCGCACCGGTATGACGTGCCGCACGTTTATATATTTAGAAAATGTAGATAATCGGAATCCTTTTAAAATTTAAGGATAATACATTCGGACTGACCTTTCTTGGCTCGCAAAATTCGCCCCAATCTCTGAGCCTCTTGCCTCCTGGATCCACCGTGCGACGAAATTTGAATCAGTACGTTAGCCTCCGGCAAATCGAACGACGTATCGGCTACTTTGCTTACGAATATCGTATTGACTTTCATGTTGAATTTGAAGTTTTGCAAGATTTGAATTCTCTCGCTCTGCAAATGTACATGCACTTTGTAACCAACCGGAATACAGCGGCCGATGGATATTTACAGCAAATTCAGAAATTAATTGCATAAGACGTTACCTGGCTAGTTGGACCATAGATATAAGGTTTGTTCATCTTGATAGCATAGTGCTTCAGCGCAAATACGTTATCCGAGAAGACAATGGTTTTGTCGCCTCGCCTCTCATGGTAACGAATGAGATATTGGCAAGCGCGAAATTTGTTAGGATTCATTACGTATAGCAGCTAAAAACGAAAAATAACTTTATCAGATTGATAACAAATCGTGCATCGATCATTTAATAAATTAACTCACGAGTTTTCTACTCATTTTATTAGAGCGGCTGAGGTACTCTCGATAGAATTCCGGCATCATTGGGCACCAAACTTCAGCGCACTGTACTCTAGCGATGAATCCTCTCTTCTGTAACTCGAGCCAATTGGCTTCGTAGAGCTTTGGACCGATGAGGAAATTCAAATCGGCGATTTTGTCATCCTCTCGCAAGAGAGTTGCGGTCAGACCGAGTTTACAGTGAGATTGAACGATGGTCAATACTCTTCGGAACATTTTCGCAGGAATTGTGTGCACCTCTGACGATAAGAATATTATCCATTGTGCGCAAAGGAATATTTTGTAAATGGAAATGGTAACTCACCGTCTAAAACCATTATACCCCATTCTTGTTCCTGCAGCCATTTCATCGTCTGTTCAGCCTCCCAAGATCGTTTCTGGGTATGGGTGATCATTGAATACGTCGTGACTAGGATCGAACATCCGGTTGGCTTGTCTTTGGCTTCGCTGGTGAATCGGCATATCATCGAGTCGTCAGCCGATGACCACATCTTAAATTGCTGCTTCCACTGCTCCACAGAAACACCGGAATTGCAGAGAACCAGAGCTCGCTTGCGTACCGTGCAACAAGCTGTCACACCAACCAAACTTTTTCCGGCACCTTTATGCAAAAAAAAAGAACAATTATAGGACTGAGCCTCAGTGTTATCAGAATTTCTTTGATCTGACAATCAAACTGAATGAAACTAGTTTCTAAAACAGCTTTTAATCCTTAAAATAAACAAATGAGGAAATACCGCAAGGTAAAACGATGACTCCAGATCTGGCACGCCCGTTGCCAAACATTTTCCTCAAGCTTTTCTCCTGATAGGGCCTGAGAACGGCCGAAGGTTTTAAATCGATACTGCAAACAACATGAAATCATTACGACTGAACTAAATATCTGTAAAAATTACAAAAAAAATTCATCAACTTTAGTTGGTATTTGCAATTTTGTATACGAACTTAATGTCTGGATTGCGAGTATCATTCCTGAAATCGTATTCCGCGAGTAGAGGGTGTTCCAATTCGATGCATCTCTTCTGAATGACTTCAATCTTTTCCTGATTAACTTCAAAACTGACTGTCTTGAGCTGTTGTTCCTCCTCCTCATCCTCATCTTCTTTATCAATTTTGTCCAAATAAGTCGTGATATCTTCGGGAACCACCACGGTTTCGGCTGAAACCTGCTCCGCTGTGCTTTCGGGTACCGCCGATGTTCCGGGTACCGCAGGTACAACCGTCACTGGTTTCGCACCGAACTACTCAATATTTTCGTTAAAAATTATCCTCAAGATCGTTTACCCTATGACGAATATCATACCTGCAGAGCCTTTGTTTTTGCCTGAATATTCGTGATGAAACCATCCTTCTCCACTGTCTCGTCAACATTCTTGCGCAATCTACACTCCTGGATCACTGGATCCTTTAATAACTTTTGTAATACTTCCGGATAAGGAGATTCCACAAAGTACTTATTGTGTTTTAAAACTAGCTTGACCTGCAGGCAAATTATAAAACGAAACATTGCATTTTCTCGTTGAAAACTTAATTGTATTCGCTAACAATGTTACACATACTTTTCCATAGGACAATGTACACAATTGTATAAACTCTATTATGCCATCTGGGATACTGGTTTTGCTCAATCTCTTCAGGTACTCTATTATATCGTGAGTTTGCAAACCAACACTGACTGCGGCATACAAAGAATACGCTGTTAACTTGTACTGTAAAAAAATTAATTTAGTTTAGCGACAATTTTTCAATTTTTCCAGTGTACAACATTGTTTAAATATTTTTGGTATCCAAACGAGCATATTTTATACTTTGGAATACTTGCTTGATGAATATGTTCCGGCCTGCAGACAGGCTCTGAGATGGCGATAAGAAAATCATGAGCATGCTTATAGACCGGAGAGAAAGACTCCAGAAATATATGTCCATTGGGTGCCTTAAAATAAATTTTATACAAGTAATTAAAATTCTCTGAACTGAAACTTATAAAATAAGAAATAATAAAAGTGTAGAAAGATGCTCACAACCCACAGAGGTCGGGAGGTATTATCAGGCTTCAGAATCATCTGCGATCTGTAATCCTTAGCCCCAAATTCATCTTCTATCGCGCTCTCATCTTGTTTCTCAACATCGTTTTTGGCTGCGTCAGGAATACCTTCCGTTTCGTTGCCTTCACCGAAATCATCTTCGTTGCAGTCATCCTGATCTTCCTTTCGCTTTTTCCACTTGCCACGATCTTAAATTAATACGAAACATTTTTAATGATATAATTAACGGTGGATGCTCTGTGTAAAATGATGAAATGTTTTTGCAAAAGGTTATCTACCGGTATCCTTCCTGAAACGTTTTGGTGGTCCCATTTTTGAGAATTTTTTTATCACAGTTAATGAGGAACGATTGACATTCGCTGAGTTTAATGAGATACACGATTTTTAAACTGTATAAAATATATGGACATCACTTTCTGCCGAACAACACGAACAATTCATCGCAGATGGCTGCGGAACACAGAAAACTGAGCGGAGCGGCTGAGCTGAGCGCAATTTCATTGTACACATACGAGATTACGAGAGAGTACGGAAAGAGAACATAGTGTATCTCTGTTCTCTGGTAATATGGGCTGAAAGGCGTTGTGATACACGCGGACGCAACAAGAGTGGTTCCTTCCTTAGGCGGTAAGGGTCACACGCGCGCGTGGTTCATTACCGATCGCGCCGCCGGTTCCTACCGTTAGGTGCTGCCTTACGTATATTCCAAGTGTTACTACAATATGTCCCGTTGGGACACTCGAGAAGGCAGGAACTTACATCACACTTCGTGTTCTGAGTTTATGTTTCTTTTGTGTTTTATAGCTTGTACATGGGATTCAAATAATTAAAAGTTTTATCGATGAATATTTATTAACATGATAAAAATGGGTACAATTTTATAAAATAAAAAACGTACGGATGGTATAACGGAATTTATTACATAGGAATAGAAATGATCTGGAAAGTAGTAAATAAAAAAAAATCTACGATCAAATGTTGTTTTTAACGCAAATTTGTTAATAATTCATTTCACAAACTAGACTATTAACATTGAATCATTATATTTATATAAGAAATATTCTGCATTGAATTCGAAACCATATTGATTTATGATCGCTATATATACTTTCGAAAATATTAATCACAATATTTGGATTATTGCTGAAACATAGATCTATCAAAGATGAAACTAAATCTTGCGTTTCTCATTAATTGTAGTTATAATTAATACACATACACATATCGGGATGAGCCTAGTCGCATTTTCTTTGTTTTTCTGTGCTCTTTCGAATGCAAAGAGAATTTTAAATATCGGTTGAACGATTCAAAAGTTATGACCTTTTTTAAGACTACCAAAATCAGGGAAAATCGAGGATCCTGTCTTAAGCTCCTTTTCGCTCTATCTCCCACAGGAGCCGAGAAAAACGCGAAAAACCATTTTTTCGATATTTCCCACATGGGATGGACGTTATCTGATGTATTTCGTCGCGCTGATCACGAATCTGGCCGTGGATTTGCGATATCTCCAACAGAAGCTGAGAAAATCGCAAAAAACCGAATTAACCGAAAACCACCTACTTTACGTTTACTAAAATTACGTTATCTATCGTTTTCTCTTTAATAGCGACTGTTTCCGCTGCTCATTGATTTTCTAACGAACAAGGCTTGATAATACATCAATTTCCATGCATTTAGAACCGTAGAATGATTTTTTTCAATTTTTTTGCGAAAGATAATCGATTTCTTAGTTAGGTGAAAAATGCTATTTTAGAGGTAACATACAATCTGCGCTCTCGGATCGAAAAATTGAAATATCGGGATGAGCCTAGTCGCATTTTCTTTGTTTTTCTGTGCTCTTTCGAATACAAAAAGAATTTTAAGGATCGGTTGAACGATTCAAAAGTTATGACCTTTTTTACGACTACCAAAATAGGGGAAAATCGAGGATCCTGTCTTAAGCTCCTTTTCGCTCTATTTCCCACAGGAGCCGAGAAAAACGTGAAAAACCATTTTTTCGATATTTCCCACATGGGATGGACGTTATCTGATGTATTTCGTCGCGCTGATCACGAATCTGGCCGTGGATTTGCGATATCTCCAACAGGAGCTGAGAAAATCGTAAAAAACCGAATTAACCGAAAACCACCCAGTTTACGTTTACTAGAATTACGTTATCTATCGTTTTCTCTTTAATAGCGAATGTTTTCGCTGCTCTTTGACTTTCTAACGAACAAGGCTTGATAATACATGGATTTCCATGCATTTAGGATAGTAGAATAATTTTTTTCAATTTTTTTGCGAAAGATAATCGATTTCTTAGTTATGTGAAAAATGCTATTTTAGAGGTCACATACAATCTGCGCTCTCGGATCGAAAAATTGAAATATCGGGATGAGCCTAGTCGCATTTTCTTTGTTTTTCTGTGCTCTTTCGAATGCAAAAAGAATTTTAAGGATCGGTCGAACGATTCAAAAGTTATGACCTTTTTTACGACTACCAAAATCAGGGAAAATCGAGGATCCTGTCTTAAGCTCCTTTTCGCTCTATCTCCCACAGGAGCCGAGAAAAACGCGAAAAACGATTTATGGGATATTTCCCACATGGGATGGACGTTATCTGATGTATTTCGTCGCGCTGATCACGAATCTGACCGTGGATTTGCGATATCTCCAACAGGAGCTGAGAAAATCCCAAAAAACCGAATTAACCGGAAACCACCTGCTGTACGTTTACAAAAATCGCGATATCGATCGTTTTCTCTGTAATAGCGACTATTTCCGCTGCGCTTTGACTTTCTAACGAACAAGGCTTGATAATACATCAATTTCCATGCATTTAGGATAGTAGAATTATTATTTCAATTTTTTTGCGAAAGATAATCGATTTCTTAGTTAGGTGAAAAATGTTATTTTGGTGGTGACACACAATCTGCGCTCTCGGATCGAAAAATTGAAATATCGGGATGAGCCTAGTCGCATTTTCTTTGTTTTTCTGTGCTCTTTCGAATGCGAAAAGAATTTTAAGGATCGGTTGAACCATTCAAAAGTTATGGCCTTTTTATCGATTAACAAAATCAGGGGAAATCAAGGATCCTGTATTAAGCCCCTTTTCGCTCTATCTCCCACAGGAGCCGAGAAAAACGCGAAAAACGATTTTTGGGATATTTCCCACATGGGATGGACGTTATCTGATGTATTTCGTCGCGCTGATCACGAATCTGACCGTGGATTTGCGATATCTCCAACAGGAGCTGAGAAAATCGCAAAAAACCGAATTAACCGGAAACCACCTGCTGTACGTTTACAAAAATCACGATATCGATCGTTTTCTCTGTAATAGCGACTATTTCCGCTGCGCTTTGACTTTCTAACGAACAAGGCTTGATAATACATCAATTTCCATGCATTTAGGATAGTAGAATTATTTTTTTCAATTTTTTTGCGAAAGATAATCGATTTCTTAGTTAGGTGAAAAATGTTATTTTGGTGGTGACACACAATCTGCGCTCTCGGATCGAAAAATTGAAATATCGGGATGAGCCTAGTCGCATTTTCTTTGTTTTTCTGTGCTCTTTCGAATGGGAAAAGAATTTTAAAGATCGGTTGAACCATTCAAAAGTTATGGCCTTTTTATCGATTAACAAAATCAGGGGAAATCAAGGATCCTGTATTAAGCCCCTTTTCGCTCTATCTCCCACAGGAGCCGAGAAAAACGTGAAAAACCATTTTTTCGATATTTCCCACATGGGATGGACGTTATCTGATGTATTTCGTCGCGCTGATCACGAATCTGGCCGTGGATTTGCGATATCTCCAACAGGAGCTGAGAAAATCGTAAAAAACCGAATTAACCGAAAACCACCCAGTTTACGGTTACTAGAATTACGTTATCTATCGTTTTCTCTTTAATAGCGAATGTTTTCGCTGCTCTTTGACTTTCTAACGAACAAGGCTTGATAATACATGGATTTCCATGCATTTAGGATAGTAGAATAATTTTTTTCAATTTTTTTGCGAAAGATAATCGATTTCTTAGTTATGTGAAAAATGCTATTTTAGAGGTCACATACAATCTGCGCTCTCGGATCGAAAAATTGAAATATCGGGATGAGCCTAGTCGCATTTTCTTTGTTTTTCTGTGCTCTTTCGAATGCAAAAAGAATTTTAAGGATCGGTCGAACGATTCAAAAGTTATGACCTTTTTTACGACTACCAAAATCAGGGAAAATCGAGGATCCTGTCTTAAGCTCCTTTTCGCTCTATCTCCCACAGGAGCCGAGAAAAACGCGAAAAACGATTTATGGGATATTTCCCACATGGGATGGACGTTATCTGATGTATTTCGTCGCGCTGATCACGAATCTGACCGTGGATTTGCGATATCTCCAACAGGAGCTGAGAAAATCCCAAAAAACCGAATTAACCGGAAACCACCTGCTGTACGTTTACAAAAATCGCGATATCGATCGTTTTCTCTGTAATAGCGACTATTTCCGCTGCGCTTTGACTTTCTAACGAACAAGGCTTGATAATACATCAATTTCCATGCATTTAGGATAGTAGAATTATTATTTCAATTTTTTTGCGAAAGATAATCGATTTCTTAGTTAGGTGAAAAATGTTATTTTGGTGGTGACACACAATCTGCGCTCTCGGATCGAAAAATTGAAATATCGGGATGAGCCTAGTCGCATTTTCTTTGTTTTTCTGTGCTCTTTCGAATGCGAAAAGAATTTTAAGGATCGGTTGAACCATTCAAAAGTTATGGCCTTTTTATCGATTAACAAAATCAGGGGAAATCAAGGATCCTGTATTAAGCCCCTTTTCGCTCTATCTCCCACAGGAGCCGAGAAAAACGCGAAAAACGATTTTTGGGATATTTCCCACATGGGATGGACGTTATCTGATGTATTTCGTCGCGCTGATCACGAATCTGACCGTGGATTTGCGATATCTCCAACAGGAGCTGAGAAAATCGCAAAAAACCGAATTAACCGGAAACCACCTGCTGTACGTTTACAAAAATCACGATATCGATCGTTTTCTCTGTAATAGCGACTATTTCCGCTGCGCTTTGACTTTCTAACGAACAAGGCTTGATAATACATCAATTTCCATGCATTTAGGATAGTAGAATTATTTTTTTCAATTTTTTTGCGAAAGATAATCGATTTCTTAGTTAGGTGAAAAATGTTATTTTGGTGGTGACACACAATCTGCGCTCTCGGATCGAAAAATTGAAATATCGGGATGAGCCTAGTCGCATTTTCTTTGTTTTTCTGTGCTCTTTCGAATGCGAAAAGAATTTTAAAGATCGGTTGAACCATTCAAAAGTTATGGCCTTTTTATCGATTAACAAAATCAGGGGAAATCAAGGATCCTGTATTAAGCCCCTTTTCGCTCTATCTCCCACAGGAGCCGAGAAAAACGTGAAAAACCATTTTTTCGATATTTCCCACATGGGATGGACGTTATCTGATGTATTTCGTCGCGCTGATCACGAATCTGGCCGTGGATTTGCGATATCTCCAACAGGAGCTGAGAAAATCGTAAAAAACCGAATTAACCGAAAACCACCCAGTTTACGTTTACTAGAATTACGTTATCTATCGTTTTCTCTTTAATAGCGAATGTTTTCGCTGCTCTTTGACTTTCTAACGAACAAGGCTTGATAATACATGGATTTCCATGCATTTAGGATAGTAGAATAATTTTTTTCAATTTTTTTGCGAAAGATAATCGATTTCTTAGTTATGTGAAAAATGCTATTTTAGAGGTCACATACAATCTGCGCTCTCGGATCGAAAAATTGAAATATCGGGATGAGCCTAGTCGCATTTTCTTTGTTTTTCTGTGCTCTTTCGAATGCAAAAAGAATTTTAAGGATCGGTCGAACGATTCAAAAGTTATGACCTTTTTTACGACTACCAAAATCAGGGAAAATCGAGGATCCTGTCTTAAGCTCCTTTTCGCTCTATCTCCCACAGGAGCCGAGAAAAACGCGAAAAACGATTTATGGGATATTTCCCACATGGGATGGACCTTTCTGATGTATTTCGTCGCGCTGATCACGAATCTGACCGTGGATTTGCGATATCTCCAACAGGAGCTGAGAAAATCCCAAAAAACCGAATTAACCGGAAACCACCTGCTGTACGTTTACAAAAATCGCGATATCGATCGTTTTCTCTGTAATAGCGACTATTTCCGCTGCGCTTTGACTTTCTAACGAACAAGGCTTGATAATACATCAATTTCCATGCATTTAGGATAGTAGAATTATTATTTCAATTTTTTTGCGAAAGATAATCGATTTCTTAGTTAGGTGAAAAATGTTATTTTGGTGGTGACACACAATCTGCGCTCTCGGATCGAAAAATTGAAATATCGGGATGAGCCTAGTCGCATTTTCTTTGTTTTTCTGTGCTCTTTCGAATGCGAAAAGAATTTTAAGGATCGGTTGAACCATTCAAAAGTTATGGCCTTTTTATCGATTAACAAAATCAGGGGAAATCAAGGATCCTGTATTAAGCCCCTTTTCGCTCTATCTCCCACAGGAGCCGAGAAAAACGCGAAAAACGATTTTTGGGATATTTCCCACATGGGATGGACGTTATCTGATGTATTTCGTCGCGCTGATCACGAATCTGACCGTGGATTTGCGATATCTCCAACAGGAGCTGAGAAAATCGCAAAAAACCGAATTAACCGGAAACCACCTGCTGTACGTTTACAAAAATCACGATATCGATCGTTTTCTCTGTAATAGCGACTATTTCCGCTGCGCTTTGACTTTCTAACGAACAAGGCTTGATAATACATCAATTTCCATGCATTTAGGATAGTAGAATTATTTTTTTCAATTTTTTTGCGAAAGATAATCGATTTCTTAGTTAGGTGAAAAATGTTATTTTGGTGGTGACACACAATCTGCGCTCTCGGATCGAAAAATTGAAATATCGGGATGAGCCTAGTCGCATTTTCTTTGTTTTTCTGTGCTCTTTCGAATGCGAAAAGAATTTTAAAGATCGGTTGAACCATTCAAAAGTTATGGCCTTTTTATCGATTAACAAAATCAGGGGAAATCAAGGATCCTGTATTAAGCCCCTTTTCGCTCTATCTCCCACAGGAGCCGAGAAAAACGTGAAAAACCATTTTTTCGATATTTCCCACATGGGATGGACGTTATCTGATGTATTTCGTCGCGCTGATCACGAATCTGGCCGTGGATTTGCGATATCTCCAACAGGAGCTGAGAAAATCGTAAAAAACCGAATTAACCGAAAACCACCCAGTTTACGTTTACTAGAATTACGTTATCTATCGTTTTCTCTTTAATAGCGAATGTTTTCGCTGCTCTTTGACTTTCTAACGAACAAGGCTTGATAATACATGGATTTCCATGCATTTAGGATAGTAGAATAATTTTTTTCAATTTTTTTGCGAAAGATAATCGATTTCTTAGTTATGTGAAAAATGCTATTTTAGAGGTCACATACAATCTGCGCTCTCGGATCGAAAAATTGAAATATCGGGATGAGCCTAGTCGCATTTTCTTTGTTTTTCTGTGCTCTTTCGAATGCAAAAAGAATTTTAAGGATCGGTCGAACGATTCAAAAGTTATGACCTTTTTTACGACTACCAAAATCAGGGAAAATCGAGGATCCTGTCTTAAGCTCCTTTTCGCTCTATCTCCCACAGGAGCCGAGAAAAACGCGAAAAACGATTTATGGGATATTTCCCACATGGGATGGACGTTATCTGATGTATTTCGTCGCGCTGATCACGAATCTGACCGTGGATTTGCGATATCTCCAACAGGAGCTGAGAAAATCCCAAAAAACCGAATTAACCGGAAACCACCTGCTGTACGTTTACAAAAATCGCGATATCGATCGTTTTCTCTGTAATAGCGACTATTTCCGCTGCGCTTTGACTTTCTAACGAACAAGGCTTGATAATACATCAATTTCCATGCATTTAGGATAGTAGAATTATTATTTCAATTTTTTTGCGAAAGATAATCGATTTCTTAGTTAGGTGAAAAATGTTATTTTGGTGGTGACACACAATCTCCGCTCTCGGATCGAAAAATTGAAATATCGGGATGAGCCTAGTCGCATTTTCTTTGTTTTTCTGTGCTCTTTCGAATGCGAAAAGAATTTTAAGGATCGGTTGAACCATTCAAAAGTTATGGCCTTTTTATCGATTAACAAAATCAGGGGAAATCAAGGATCCTGTATTAAGCCCCTTTTCGCTCTATCTCCCACAGGAGCCGAGAAAAACGCGAAAAACGATTTTTGGGATATTTCCCACATGGGATGGACGTTATCTGATGTATTTCGTCGCGCTGATCACGAATCTGACCGTGGATTTGCGATATCTCCAACAGGAGCTGAGAAAATCGCAAAAAACCGAATTAACCGGAAACCACCTGCTGTACGTTTACAAAAATCACGATATCGATCGTTTTCTCTGTAATAGCGACTATTTCCGCTGCGCTTTGACTTTCTAACGAACAAGGCTTGATAATACATCAATTTCCATGCATTTAGGATAGTAGAATTATTTTTTTCAATTTTTTTGCGAAAGATAATCGATTTCTTAGTTAGGTGAAAAATGTTATTTTGGTGGTGACACACAATCTGCGCTCTCGGATCGAAAAATTGAAATATCGGGATGAGCCTAGTCGCATTTTCTTTGTTTTTCTGTGCTCTTTCGAATGCGAAAAGAATTTTAAAGATCGGTTGAACCATTCAAAAGTTATGGCCTTTTTATCGATTAACAAAATCAGGGGAAATCAAGGATCCTGTATTAAGCCCCTTTTCGCTCTATCTCCCACAGGAGCCGAGAAAAACGTGAAAAACCATTTTTTCGATATTTCCCACATGGGATGGACGTTATCTGATGTATTTCGTCGCGCTGATCACGAATCTGGCCGTGGATTTGCGATATCTCCAACAGGAGCTGAGAAAATCGTAAAAAACCGAATTAACCGAAAACCACCCAGTTTACGTTTACTAGAATTACGTTATCTATCGTTTTCTCTTTAATAGCGAATGTTTTCGCTGCTCTTTGACTTTCTAACGAACAAGGCTTGATAATACATGGATTTCCATGCATTTAGGATAGTAGAATAATTTTTTTCAATTTTTTTGCGAAAGATAATCGATTTCTTAGTTATGTGAAAAATGCTATTTTAGAGGTCACATACAATCTGCGCTCTCGGATCGAAAAATTGAAATATCGGGATGAGCCTAGTCGCATTTTCTTTGTTTTTCTGTGCTCTTTCGAATGCAAAAAGAATTTTAAGGATCGGTCGAACGATTCAAAAGTTATGACCTTTTTTACGACTACCAAAATCAGGGAAAATCGAGGATCCTGTCTTAAGCTCCTTTTCGCTCTATCTCCCACAGGAGCCGAGAAAAACGCGAAAAACGATTTATGGGATATTTCCCACATGGGATGGACGTTATCTGATGTATTTCGTCGCGCTGATCACGAATCTGACCGTGGATTTGCGATATCTCCAACAGGAGCTGAGAAAATCCCAAAAAACCGAATTAACCGGAAACCACCTGCTGTACGTTTACAAAAATCGCGATATCGATCGTTTTCTCTGTAATAGCGACTATTTCCGCTGCGCTTTGACTTTCTAACGAACAAGGCTTGATAATACATCAATTTCCATGCATTTAGGATAGTAGAATTATTATTTCAATTTTTTTGCGAAAGATAATCGATTTCTTAGTTAGGTGAAAAATGTTATTTTGGTGGTGACACACAATCTCCGCTCTCGGATCGAAAAATTGAAATATCGGGATGAGCCTAGTCGCATTTTCTTTGTTTTTCTGTGCTCTTTCGAATGCGAAAAGAATTTTAAGGATCGGTTGAACCATTCAAAAGTTATGGCCTTTTTATCGATTAACAAAATCAGGGGAAATCAAGGATCCTGTATTAAGCCCCTTTTCGCTCTATCTCCCACAGGAGCCGAGAAAAACGCGAAAAACGATTTTTGGGATATTTCCCACATGGGATGGACGTTATCTGATGTATTTCGTCGCGCTGATCACGAATCTGACCGTGGATTTGCGATATCTCCAACAGGAGCTGAGAAAATCGCAAAAAACCGAATTAACCGGAAACCACCTGCTGTACGTTTACAAAAATCACGATATCGATCGTTTTCTCTGTAATAGCGACTATTTCCGCTGCGCTTTGACTTTCTAACGAACAAGGCTTGATAATACATCAATTTCCATGCATTTAGGATAGTAGAATTATTTTTTTCAATTTTTTTGCGAAAGATAATCGATTTCTTAGTTAGGTGAAAAATGTTATTTTGGTGGTGACACACAATCTGCGCTCTCGGATCGAAAAATTGAAATATCGGGATGAGCCTAGTCGCATTTTCTTTGTTTTTCTGTGCTCTTTCGAATGCGAAAAGAATTTTAAAGATCGGTTGAACCATTCAAAAGTTATGGCCTTTTTATCGATTAACAAAATCAGGGGAAATCAAGGATCCTGTATTAAGCCCCTTTTCGCTCTATCTCCCACAGGAGCCGAGAAAAACGCGAAAAACGATTTTTGGGATATTTCCCACATGGGATGGACGTTATCTGATGTATTTCGTCGCGCTGATCACGAATCTGACCGTGGATTTGCGATATCTCCAACAGGAGCTGAGAAAATCGCAAAAAACCGAATTAACCGGAAACCACCTGCTGTACGTTTACAAAAATCACGATATCGATCGTTTTCTCTGTAATAGCGACTATTTCCGCTGCGCTTTGACTTTCTAACGAACAAGGCTTGATAATACATCAATTTCCATGCATTTAGGATAGTAGAATTATTTTTTTCAATTTTTTTGCGAAAGATAATCGATTTCTTAGTTAGGTGAAAAATGTTATTTTGGTGGTGACACACAATCTGCGCTCTCGGATCGAAAAATTGAAATATCGGGATGAGCCTAGTCGCATTTTCTTTGTTTTTCTGTGCTCTTTCGAATGCGAAAAGAATTTTAAAGATCGGTTGAACCATTCAAAAGTTATGGCCTTTTTATCGATTAACAAAATCAGGGGAAATCAAGGATCCTGTATTAAGCCCCTTTTCGCTCTATCTCCCACAGGAGCCGAGAAAAACGTGAAAAACCATTTTTTCGATATTTCCCACATGGGATGGACGTTATCTGATGTATTTCGTCGCGCTGATCACGAATCTGGCCGTGGATTTGCGATATCTCCAACAGGAGCTGAGAAAATCGTAAAAAACCGAATTAACCGAAAACCACCCAGTTTACGTTTACTAGAATTACGTTATCTATCGTTTTCTCTTTAATAGCGAATGTTTTCGCTGCTCTTTGACTTTCTAACGAACAAGGCTTGATAATACATGGATTTCCATGCATTTAGGATAGTAGAATAATTTTTTTCAATTTTTTTGCGAAAGATAATCGATTTCTTAGTTATGTGAAAAATGCTATTTTAGAGGTCACATACAATCTGCGCTCTCGGATCGAAAAATTGAAATATCGGGATGAGCCTAGTCGCATTTTCTTTGTTTTTCTGTGCTCTTTCGAATGCAAAAAGAAATTTAAGGATCGGTCGAACGATTCAAAAGTTATGACCTTTTTTACGACTACCAAAATCAGGGAAAATCGAGGATCCTGTCTTAAGCTCCTTTTCGCTCTATCTCCCACAGGAGCCGAGAAAAACGCGAAAAACGATTTATGGGATATTTCCCACATGGGATGGACGTTATCTGATGTATTTCGTCGCGCTGATCACGAATCTGACCGTGGATTTGCGATATCTCCAACAGGAGCTGAGAAAATCCCAAAAAACCGAATTAACCGGAAACCACCTGCTGTACGTTTACAAAAATCGCGATATCGATCGTTTTCTCTGTAATAGCGACTATTTCCGCTGCGCTTTGACTTTCTAACGAACAAGGCTTGATAATACATCAATTTCCATGCATTTAGGATAGTAGAATTATTATTTCAATTTTTTTGCGAAAGATAATCGATTTCTTAGTTAGGTGAAAAATGTTATTTTGGTGGTGACACACAATCTCCGCTCTCGGATCGAAAAATTGAAATATCGGGATGAGCCTAGTCGCATTTTCTTTGTTTTTCTGTGCTCTTTCGAATGCGAAAAGAATTTTAAGGATCGGTTGAACCATTCAAAAGTTATGGCCTTTTTATCGATTAACAAAATCAGGGGAAATCAAGGATCCTGTATTAAGCCCCTTTTCGCTCTATCTCCCACAGGAGCCGAGAAAAACGCGAAAAACGATTTTTGGGATATTTCCCACATGGGATGGACGTTATCTGATGTATTTCGTCGCGCTGATCACGAATCTGACCGTGGATTTGCGATATCTCCAACAGGAGCTGAGAAAATCGCAAAAAACCGAATTAACCGGAAACCACCTGCTGTACGTTTACAAAAATCACGATATCGATCGTTTTCTCTGTAATAGCGACTATTTCCGCTGCGCTTTGACTTTCTAACGAACAAGGCTTGATAATACATCAATTTCCATGCATTTAGGATAGTAGAATTATTTTTTTCAATTTTTTTGCGAAAGATAATCGATTTCTTAGTTAGGTGAAAAATGTTATTTTGGTGGTGACACACAATCTGCGCTCTCGGATCGAAAAATTGAAATATCGGGATGAGCCTAGTCGCATTTTCTTTGTTTTTCTGTGCTCTTTCGAATGCGAAAAGAATTTTAAAGATCGGTTGAACCATTCAAAAGTTATGGCCTTTTTATCGATTAACAAAATCAGGGGAAATCAAGGATCCTGTATTAAGCCCCTTTTCGCTCTATCTCCCACAGGAGCCGAGAAAAACGCGAAAAACGATTTTTGGGATATTTCCCACATGGGATGGACGTTATCTGATGTATTTCGTCGCGCTGATCACGAATCTGACCGTGGATTTGCGATATCTCCAACAGGAGCTGAGAAAATCGCAAAAAACCGAATTAACCGGAAACCACCTGCTGTACGTTTACAAAAATCACGATATCGATCGTTTTCTCTGTAATAGCGACTATTTCCGCTGCGCTTTGACTTTCTAACGAACAAGGCTTGATAATACATCAATTTCCATGCATTTAGGATAGTAGAATTATTTTTTTCAATTTTTTTGCGAAAGATAATCGATTTCTTAGTTAGGTGAAAAATGTTATTTTGGTGGTGACACACAATCTGCGCTCTCGGATCGAAAAATTGAAATATCGGGATGAGCCTAGTCGCATTTTCTTTGTTTTTCTGTGCTCTTTCGAATGCGAAAAGAATTTTAAAGATCGGTTGAACCATTCAAAAGTTATGGCCTTTTTATCGATTAACAAAATCAGGGGAAATCAAGGATCCTGTATTAAGCCCCTTTTCGCTCTATCTCCCACAGGAGCCGAGAAAAACGTGAAAAACCATTTTTTCGATATTTCCCACATGGGATGGACGTTATCTGATGTATTTCGTCGCGCTGATCACGAATCTGGCCGTGGATTTGCGATATCTCCAACAGGAGCTGAGAAAATCGTAAAAAACCGAATTAACCGAAAACCACCCAGTTTACGTTTACTAGAATTACGTTATCTATCGTTTTCTCTTTAATAGCGAATGTTTTCGCTGCTCTTTGACTTTCTAACGAACAAGGCTTGATAATACATGGATTTCCATGCATTTAGGATAGTAGAATAATTTTTTTCAATTTTTTTGCGAAAGATAATCGATTTCTTAGTTATGTGAAAAATGCTATTTTAGAGGTCACATACAATCTGCGCTCTCGGATCGAAAAATTGAAATATCGGGATGAGCCTAGTCGCATTTTCTTTGTTTTTCTGTGCTCTTTCGAATGCAAAAAGAAATTTAAGGATCGGTCGAACGATTCAAAAGTTATGACCTTTTTTACGACTACCAAAATCAGGGAAAATCGAGGATCCTGTCTTAAGCTCCTTTTCGCTCTATCTCCCACAGGAGCCGAGAAAAACGCGAAAAACGATTTATGGGATATTTCCCACATGGGATGGACGTTATCTGATGTATTTCGTCGCGCTGATCACGAATCTGACCGTGGATTTGCGATATCTCCAACAGGAGCTGAGAAAATCCCAAAAAACCGAATTAACCGGAAACCACCTGCTGTACGTTTACAAAAATCGCGATATCGATCGTTTTCTCTGTAATAGCGACTATTTCCGCTGCGCTTTGACTTTCTAACGAACAAGGCTTGATAATACATCAATTTCCATGCATTTAGGATAGTAGAATTATTATTTCAATTTTTTTGCGAAAGATAATCGATTTCTTAGTTAGGTGAAAAATGTTATTTTGGTGGTGACACACAATCTGCGCTCTCGGATCGAAAAATTGAAATATCGGGATGAGCCTAGTCGCATTTTCTTTGTTTTTCTGTGCTCTTTCGAATGCGAAAAGAATTTTAAGGATCGGTTGAACCATTCAAAAGTTATGGCCTTTTTTAAGACTACCAAAATCAGGGGAAATCAAGGATCCTGTTTTAAGCCCCTTTAAGCTCTATCTCCCACAGGAGCCGAGAAAAACACGAAAAACGATTTTTGGGATATTTCCCACATGGGATGGACGTTATCTGATGTATTTCGTCGCGCTGATCACGAATCTGACCGTGGATTTGCGATATCTCCAACAGGAGCTGAGAAAATCCCAAAAAACCGAATTAACCGGAAACCACCTGCTGTACGTTTACAAAAATCACGATATCGATCGTTTTCTCTGTAATAGCGACTATTTCCGCTGCGCTCTGACTTTCTAACGAACAAGGCTTGATAATACATCAATTTCCATGCATTTAGGATAGTAGAATTATTTTTTTCAGTTTTTTTGCGAAAGATAATCGATTTCTTAGTTAGGTGAAAAATGTTATTTTGGTGGTGACACACAATCTGCGCTCTCGGATCGAAAAATTGAAATATCGGGATGAGCCTAGTCGCATTTTCTTTGTTTTTCTGTGCTCTTTCGAATGCGAAAAGAATTTTAAGGATCGGTTGAACCATTCAAAAGTTATGGCCTTTTTATCGATTAACAAAATCAGGGGAAATCAAGGATCCTGTATTAAGCCCCTTTTCGCTCTATCTCCCACAGGAGCCGAGAAAAACGCGAAAAACGATTTTTGGGATATTTCCCACATGGGATGGACGTTATCTGATGTATTTCGTCGCGCTGATCACGAATCTGACCGTGGATTTGCGATATCTCCAACAGGAGCTGAGAAAATCGCAAAAAACCGAATTAACCACCTGCTGTACGTTTACAAAAATCACGATATCGATCGTTTTCTCTGTAATAGCGACTATTTCCGCTGCGCTTTGACTTTCTAACGAACAAAGCTTGATAATACATCAATTTCCATGCATTTAGGATAGTAGAATTATTTTTTTCAATTTTTTTGCGAAAGATAATCGATTTCTTAGTTAGGTGAAAAATGTTATTTTGGTGGTGACACACAATCTGCGCTCTCGGATCGAAAAATTGAAATATCGGGATGAGCCTAGTCGCATTTTCTTTGTTTTTCTGTGCTCTTTCGAATGCGAAAAGAATTTTAAGGATCGGTTGAACCATTCAAAAGTTATGGCCTTTTTTAAGACTACCAAAATCAGGGAAAATCAAGGATCCTGTATTAAGCCCCTTTTCGCTCTATCTCCCACAGGAGCCGAGAAAAACGCGAAAAACGATTTTTGGGATATTTCCCACATGGGATGGACGTTATCTGATGTATTTCGTCGCGCTGATCACGAATCTGACCGTGGATTTGCGATATCTCCAACAGGAGCTGAGAAAATCGCAAAAAACCGAATTAACCGGAAACCACCTGCTGTACGTTTACAAAAATCGCGATATCGATCGTTTTCTCTGTAATAGCGACTATTGCCGCTGCGCTTTGACTTTCTAACGAACAAGGCTTGATAATACATCAATTTCCATGCATTTAGGATAGTAGAATTATTTTTTTCAATTTTTTTGCGGAAGATAATCGATTTCTTAGTTAGGTGAAAAATGTTATTTTGGTGGTGACACACAATCTGCGCTCTCGGATCGAAAAATTGAAATATCGGGATGAGCCTAGTCGCATTTTCTTTGTTTTTCTGTGCTCTTTCGAATGCGAAAAGAATTTTAAGGATCGGTTGAACCATTCAAAAGTTATGGCCTTTTTATCGATTAACAAAATCAGGGGAAATCAAGGATCCTGTATTAAGCCCCTTTTCGCTCTATCTCCCACAGGAGCCGAGAAAAACGCGAAAAACGATTTTTGGGATATTTCCCACATGGGATGGACGTTATCTGATGTATTTCGTCGCGCTGATCACGAATCTGACCGTGGATTTGCGATATCTCCAACAGGAGCTGAGAAAATCCCAAAAAACCGAATTAACCGGAAACCACCTGCTGTACGTTTACAAAAATCGCGATATCGATCGTTTTCTCTGTAATAGCGACTATTTCCGCTGCGCTTTGACTTTCTAACGAACAAGGCTTGATAATACATCAATTTCCATGCATTTAGGATAGTAGAATTATTATTTCAATTTTTTTGCGAAAGATAATCGATTTCTTAGTTAGGTGAAAAATGTTATTTTGGTGGTGACACACAATCTGCGCTCTCGGATCGAAAAATTGAAATATCGGGATGAGCCTAGTCGCATTTTCTTTGTTTTTCTGTGCTCTTTCGAATGCGAAAAGAATTTTAAGGATCAGTTGAACCATTCAAAAGTTATGGCCTTTTTATCGATTAACAAAATCAGGGGAAATCAAGGATCCTGTATTAAGCCCCTTTTCGCTCTATCTCCCACAGGAGCCGAGAAAAACGCGAAAAACGATTTTTGGGATATTTCCCACATGGGATGGACGTTATCTGATTTATTTCGTCGCGCTGATCACGAATCTGACCGTGGATTTGCGATATCTCCAACAGGAGCTGAGAAAATCCCAAAAAACCGAATTAACCGGAAACCACCTGCTGTACGTTTACAAAAATCGCAATATCGATCGTTTTCTCTGTAATAGCGACTATTTCCGCTGCGCTTTGACTTTCTAACGAACAAGGCTTGATAATACATCAATTTCCATGCATTTAGGATAGTAGAATTATTTTTTTCAATTTTTTTGCGAAAGATAATCGATTTCTTAGTTAGGTGAAAAATGTTATTTTGGTGGTGACACACAATCTGCGCTCTCGGATCGAAAAATTGAAATATCGGGATGAGCCTAGTCGCAATTTCTTTGTTTTTCTGTGCTCTTTCGAATGCGAAAAGAATTTTAAGGATCGGTTGAACGATTCAAAAGTTATGACCTTTTTTAAGACTACCAAAATCAGGGAAAATCGATGATCCTGTATTAAGGCCCTTTTCGCTCTATCTCCCACAGGAGCCGAGAAAAACACGAAAAACGATTTTTGGGATATTTCCCACATGGGATGGACGTTATCTGATGTATTTAGTCGCGCTGATCACGAATCTGACCGTGGATTTGCGATATCTCCAACAGGAGCTGAGAAAATCGCAAAAAACCGAATTAACCGGAAACCACCTGCTGTACGTTTACAAAAATCACGATATCGATCGTTTTCTCTGTAATAGCGACTATTTCCGCTGCGCTCTGACTTTCTAACGAACAAGGCTTGATAATACATCAATTTCCATGCATTTAGGATAGTAGAATTATTTTTTTCAATTTTTTTGCGAAAGATAATCGATTTCTTAGTTAGGTGAAAAATGTTATTTTGGTGGTGACACACAATCTGCGCTCTCGGATCGAAAAATTGAAATATCGGGATGAGCCTAGTCGCATTTTCTTTGTTTTTCTGTGCTCTTTCGAATGCGAAAAGAATTTTAAGGATCGGTTGAACGATTCAAAAGTTATGACCTTTTTTAAGACTACCAAAATCAGGGAAAATCGATGATCCTGTATTAAGGCCCTTTTCGCTCTATCTCCCACAGGAGCCGAGAAAAACACGAAAAACGATTTTTGGGATATTTCCCACATGGGATGGACGTTATCTGATGTATTTCGTCGCGCTGATCACGAATCTGACCGTGGATTTGCGATATCTCCAACAGGAGCTGAGAAAATCGCAAAAAACCGAATTAACCGGAAACCACCTGCTGTACGTTTACAAAAATCACGATATCGATCGTTTTCTCTGTAATAGCGACTATTTCCGCTGCGCTTTGACTTTCTAACGAACAAGGCTTGATAATACATCAATTTCCATGCATTTAGGATAGTAGAATTATTTTTTTCAATTTTTTTGCGAAAGATAATCGTTTTCTTAGTTAGGTGAAAAATGTTATTTTGGTGGTGACACACAATCTGCGCTCTCGGATCGAAAAATTAAAATATCGGGATGAGCCTAGTCGCATTTTCTTTGTTTTTCTGTGCTCTTTCGAATGCGAAAAGAATTTTAAAGATCGGTTGAACCATTCAAAAGTTATGGCCTTTTTATCGATTAACAAAATCAGGGGAAATCAAGGATCCTGTATTAAGCCTCTTCTCGCTCTATCTCCCACAGGAGCCGAGAAAAACGCGAAAAACGATTTTTGGGATATTTCCCACATGGGATGGACGTTATCTGATGTATTTCGTCGCGCTGATCACGAATCTGACCGTGGATTTGCGATATCTCCAACAGGAGCTGAGAAAATCGCAAAAAACCGAATTAACCGGAAACCACCTGCTGTACGTTTACAAAAATCGCGATATCGATCGTTTTCTCTGTAATAGCGACTATTTCCGCTGCGCTTTGACTTTCTAACGAACAAGGCTTGATAATACATCAATTTCCATGCATTTAGGATAGTAGAATTATTTTTTTCAATTTTTTTGCGGAAGATAATCGATTTCTTAGTTAGGTGAAAAATGTTATTTTGGTGGTGACACACAATCTGCGCTCTCGGATCGAAAAATTGAAATATCGGGATGAGCCTAGTCGCATTTTCTTTGTTTTTCTGTGCTCTTTCGAATGCGAAAAGAATTTTAAGGATCAGTTGAACCATTCAAAAGTTATGGCCTTTTTATCGATTAACAAAATCAGGGGAAATCAAGGATCCTGTATTAAGCCCCTTTTCGCTCTATCTCCCACAGGAGCCGAGAAAAACGCGAAAAACGATTTTTGGGATATTTCCCACATGGGATGGACGTTATCTGATGTATTTCGTCGCGCTGATCACGAATCTGACCGTGGATTTGCGATATCTCCAACAGGAGCTGAGAAAATCCCAAAAAACCGAATTAACCGGAAACCACCTGCTGTACGTTTACAAAAATCGCGATATCGATCGTTTTCTCTGTAATAGCGACTATTTCCGCTGCGCTTTGACTTTCTAACGAACAAGGCTTGATAATACATCAATTTCCATGCATTTAGGATAGTAGAATTATTTTTTTCAATTTTTTTGCGAAAGATAATCGATTTCTTAGTTAGGTGAAAAATGTTATTTTGGTGGTGACACACAATCTGCGCTCTCGGATCGAAAAATTGAAATATCGGGATGAGCCTAGTCGCAATTTCTTTGTTTTTCTGTGCTCTTTCGAATGCGAAAAGAATTTTAAGGATCGGTTGAACGATTCAAAAGTTATGACCTTTTTTAAGACTACCAAAATCAGGGAAAATCGATGATCCTGTATTAAGGCCCTTTTCGCTCTATCTCCCACAGGAGCCGAGAAAAACACGAAAAACGATTTTTGGGATATTTCCCACATGGGATGGACGTTATCTGATGTATTTAGTCGCGCTGATCACGAATCTGACCGTGGATTTGCGATATCTCCAACAGGAGCTGAGAAAATCGCAAAAAAACCGAATTAACCGGAAACCACCTGCTGTACGTTTACAAAAATCACGATATCGATCGTTTTCTCTGTAATAGCGACTATTTCCGCTGCGCTCTGACTTTCTAACGAACAAGGCTTGATAATACATCAATTTCCATGCATTTAGGATAGTAGAATTATTTTTTTCAATTTTTTTGCGAAAGATAATCGATTTCTTGGTTAGGTGAAAAATGTTATTTTGGTGGTGACACACAATCTGCGCTCTCGGATCGAAAAATTGAAATATCGGGATGAGCCTAGTCGCATTTTCTTTGTTTTTCTGTGCTCTTTCGAATGCGAAAAGAATTTTAAGGATCGGTTGAACGATTCAAAAGTTATGACCTTTTTTAAGACTACCAAAATCAGGGAAAATCGATGATCCTGTATTAAGGCCCTTTTCGCTCTATCTCCCACAGGAGCCGAGAAAAACACGAAAAACGATTTTTGGGATATTTCCCACATGGGATGGACGTTATCTGATGTATTTCGTCGCGCTGATCACGAATCTGACCGTGGATTTGCGATATCTCCAACAGGAGCTGAGAAAATCGCAAAAAACCGAATTAACCGGAAACCACCTGCTTTACGTTTACAAAAATCACGATATCGATCGTTTTCTCTGTAATAGCGACTATTTCCGCTGCGCTTTGACTTTCTAACGAACAAGGCTTGATAATACATCAATTTCCTTGCATTTAGGATAGTAGAATAATTTTTTTCAATTTTTTTGCGAAAGATAATCGATTTCTTAGTTAGGTGAAAAATGTTATTTTGGTGGTGATACACAATCTGCGCTCTCGGATCGAAAAATTGAAGTATCGAGATAAACCTAGTCGCATTTTCTTTGTTTTTCTGTGCTCTTTCGAATGCAAAAAGAATTTTAAGGATCGGTTAAACGATTCAAAAGTTATGACCTTTTTTAAGACTACCAAAATCAGGGAAAATCGAGGATCCTGTATTAAGCCCCTTTTCGCTCTATCTCCCACAGGAGCCGAGAAAAACGCGAAAAACGATTTTTGGGATATTTCCCACATGGGATGGACGTTATCTGATGTATTTCGTCGCGCTGATCACGAATCTGGCCGTGGATTTGCGATATCTCCAACAGGAGCTGAGAAAATCGCAAAAAACCGAATTAACCGGAAACCACCTGCTTTACGTTTACAAAAATCACGATATCGATCGTTTTCTCTGTAATAGCGACTATTTCCGCTGCGCTTTGACTTTCTAACGAACAAGGCTTGATAATACATCAATTTCCATGCATTTAGGATAGTAGAATAATTTTTTTCAATTTTTTTGCGAAAGATAATCGATTTCTTAGTTATGTGAAAAATGCTATTTTAGAGGTAACATACAATCTGCGCTCTCGGATCGAAAAATTGAAATATCGGGATGAGCCTAGTCGCATTTTCTTTGTTTTTCTGTGCTCTTTCGAATGCGGAAAGAATTTCAAGGATCGGTTGAACCATTCAAAAGTTATGGCCTTTTTATCGATTAACAAAATCAGGGGAAATCAAGGATCCTGTATTAAGCCCCTTCTCGCTCTATCTCCCACAGGAGCCGAGAAAAACGCGAAAAACGATTTTTGGGATATTTCCCACATGGGATGGACGTTATCTGATGTATTTCGTCGCGCTGATCACGAATCTGACCGTGGATTTGCGATATCTCCAACAGGAGCTGAGAAAATCGCAAAAAACCGAATTAACCGGAAACCACCTGCTGTACGTTTACAAAAATCGCGATATCGATCGTTTTCTCTGTAATAGCGACTATTTCCGCTGCGCTTTGACTTTCTAACGAACAAGGCTTGATAATACATCAATTTCCATGCATTTAGGATAGTAGAATTATTTTTTTCAATTTTTTTGCGGAAGATAATCGATTTCTTAGTTAGGTGAAAAATGTTATTTTGGTGGTGACACACAATCTGCGCTCTCGGATCGAAAAATTGAAATATCGGGATGAGCCTAGTCGCATTTTCTTTGTTTTTCTGTGCTCTTTCGAATGCGAAAAGAATTTTAAGGATCAGTTGAACCATTCAAAAGTTATGGCCTTTTTATCGATTAACAAAATCAGGGGAAATCAAGGATCCTGTATTAAGCCCCTTTTCGCTCTATCTCCCACAGGAGCCGAGAAAAACGCGAAAAACGATTTTTGGGATATTTCCCACATGGGATGGACGTTATCTGATGTATTTCGTCGCGCTGATCACGAATCTGACCGTGGATTTGCGATATCTCCAACAGGAGCTGAGAAAATCCCAAAAAACCGAATTAACCGGAAACCACCTGCTGTACGTTTACAAAAATCGCGATATCGATCGTTTTCTCTGTAATAGCGACTATTTCCGCTGCGCTTTGACTTTCTAACGAACAAGGCTTGATAATACATCAATTTCCATGCATTTAGGATAGTAGAATTATTTTTTTCAATTTTTTTGCGAAAGATAATCGATTTCTTAGTTAGGTGAAAAATGTTATTTTGGTGGTGACACACAATCTGCGCTCTCGGATCGAAAAATTGAAATATCGGGATGAGCCTAGTCGCAATTTCTTTGTTTTTCTGTGCTCTTTCGAATGCGAAAAGAATTTTAAGGATCGGTTGAACGATTCAAAAGTTATGACCTTTTTTAAGACTACCAAAATCAGGGAAAATCGATGATCCTGTATTAAGGCCCTTTTCGCTCTATCTCCCACAGGAGCCGAGAAAAACACGAAAAACGATTTTTGGGATATTTCCCACATGGGATGGACGTTATCTGATGTATTTCGTCGCGCTGATCACGAATCTGACCGTGGATTTGCGATATCTCCAACAGGAGCTGAGAAAATCGCAAAAAACCGAATTAACCGGAAACCACCTGCTTTACGTTTACAAAAATCACGATATCGATCGTTTTCTCTGTAATAGCGACTATTTCCGCTGCGCTTTGACTTTCTAACGAACAAGGCTTGATAATACATCAATTTCCTTGCATTTAGGATAGTAGAATAATTTTTTTCAATTTTTTTGCGAAAGATAATCGATTTCTTAGTTAGGTGAAAAATGTTATTTTGGTGGTGATACACAATCTGCGCTCTCGGATCGAAAAATTGAAGTATCGAGATAAACCTAGTCGCATTTTCTTTGTTTTTCTGTGCTCTTTCGAATGCGGAAAGAATTTTAAGGATCGGTTGAACCATTCAAAAGTTATGGCCTTTTTATCGATTAACAAAATCAGGGGAAATCAAGGATCCTGTATTAAGCCCCTTTTCGCTCTATCTCCCACAGGAGCCGAGAAAAACGCGAAAAACGATTTTTGGGATATTTCCCACATGGGATGGACGTTATCTGATGTATTTCGTCGCGCTGATCACGAATCCGACCGTGGATTTGCGATATCTCCAACAGGAGCTAAGAAAATCGCAAAAAACCGAATTAACCGGAAACCACCTGCTGTACGTTTACAAAAATCGCGATATCGATCGTTTTCTCTGTAATAGCGACTATTTCCGCTGCGCTCTGACTTTCTAACGAACAAGGCTTGATAATACATCAATTTCCATGCATTTAGGATAGTAGAATTATTTTTTTCAATTTTTTTGCGAAAGATAATCGATTTCTTAGTTAGGTGAAAAATGTTATTTTGGTGGTGACACACAATCTGCGCTCTCGGATCGAAAAATTGAAATATCGGGATGAGCCTAGTCGCAATTTCTTTGTTTTTCTGTGCTCTTTCGAATGCGAAAAGAATTTTAAGGATCGGTTGAACGATTCAAAAGTTATGACCTTTTTTAAGACTACCAAAATCAGGGAAAATCGATGATCCTGTATTAAGGCCCTTTTCGCTCTATCTCCCACAGGAGCCGAGAAAAACGCGAAAAACGATTTTTGGGATATTTCCCACATGGGATGGACGTTATCTGATGTATTTCGTCGCGCTGATCACGAATCTGGCCGTGGATTTGCGATATCTCCAACAGGAGCTGAGAAAATCGCAAAAAACCGAATTAACCGGAAACCACCTGCTTTACGTTTACAAAAAACACGATATCGATCGTTTTCTCTGTAATAGCGACTATTTCCGCTGCGCTTTGACTTTCTAACGAACAAGGCTTGATAATACATCAATTTCCTTGCATTTAGGATAGTAGAATAATTTTTTTCAATTTTTTTGCGAAAGATAATCGATTTCTTAGTTAGGTGAAAAATGTTATTTTGGTGGTGATACACAATCTGCGCTCTCGGATCGAAAAATTGAAGTATCGAGATAAACCTAGTCGCATTTTCTTTGTTTTTCTGTGCTCTTTCGAATGCAAAAAGAATTTTAAGGATCGGTTGAACCATTCAAAAGTTATGGCCTTTTTATCGATTAACAAAATCAGGGGAAATCAAGGATCCTGTATTAAGCCCCTTTTTGCTCTATCTCCCACAGGAGCCGAGAAAAACGCGAAAAACGATTTTTGGGATATTTCCCACATGGGATGGACGTTATCTGATGTATTTCGTCGCGCTGATCACGAATCTGGTCGTGGATTTGCGATATCTCCAACAGGAGCTGAGAAAATCGCAAAAAACCGAATTAACCGGAAACCACCTGCTTTACGTTTACAAAAATCACGATATCGAACGTTTTCTCTGTAATAGCGACTATTTCCGCTGCGCTTCGACTTTCTAACGAACAAGGCTTGATAATACATCAATTTCCATGCATTTAGGATAGTAGAATAATTTTTTTCAATTTTTTTGCGAAAGATAATCGATTTCTTAGTTAGGTGAAAAATGTTATTTTGGTGGTGATACACAATCTGCGCTCTCGGATCGAAAAATTGAAGTATCGAGATAAACCTAGTCGCATTTTCTTTGTTTTTCTGTGCTCTTTTGAATGCGAAAAGAATTTTAAGGATCGGTTGAACCATTCAAAAGTTATGGCCTTTTTATCGATTAACAAAATCAGGGGAAATCAAGGATCCTGTATTAAGCCCCTTTTCGCTCTATCTCCCACAGGAGCCGAGAAAAACGCAAAAAACGATTTTTGGGATATTTCCCACATGGGATGGACGTTATCTGATGTATTTCGTCGCGCTGATCACGAATCTGGCCGTGGATTTGCGATATCTCCAACAGGAGCTGAGAAAATCGCAAAAAACCGAATTAACCGGAAACCACCTGCTTTACGTTTACAAAAATCACGATATCGATCGTTTTCTCTGTAATAGCGACTATTTCCGCTGCGCTTTGACTTTCTAACGAACAAGGCTTGATAATACATCAATTTCCATGCATTTAGGATAGTAGAATAATTTTTTTCAATTTTTTTGCGAAAGATAATCGATTTCTTAGTTAGGTGAAAAATGTTATTTTGGTGGTGATACACAATCTGCGCTCGCGGATCGAAAAATTGAAGTATCGAGATAAACCTAGTCGCATTTTCTTTGTTTTTCTGTGCTCTTTCGAATGCGAAAAGAATTTTAAGGATCGGTTGAACCATTCAAAAGTTATGGCCTTTTTATCGATTAACAAAATCAGGGGAAATCAAGGATCCTGTATTAAGCCCCTTTTCGCTCTATCTCCCACAGGAGCCGAGAAAAACGCGAAAAACGATTTTTGGGATATTTCCCACATGGGATGGACGTTATCTGATGTATTTTGTCGCGCTGATCACGAATCTGGCCGTGGATTTGCGATATCTCCAACAGGAGCTGAGAAAATCGCAAAAAACCGAATTAACCGGAAACCACCTGCTTTACGTTTACAAAAATCACGATATCGATCGTTTTCTCTGTAATAGCGACTATTTCCGCTGCGCTTTGACTTTCTAACGAACAAGGCTTGATAATGCATCAATTTCCATGCATTTAGGATAGTAGAATAATTTTTTTCAATTTTTTGCGAAAGATAATCGATTTCTTAGTTATGTGAAAAATGTTATTTTAGAGGTAACATACAATCTGCGCTCTCGGATCGAAAAATTGAAATATCGGGATGAGCCTAGTCGCATTTTCTTTGTTTTTCTGTGCTCTTTCGAATGCGAAAAGAATTTTAAGGATCGGTTGAACCATTCAAAAGTTATGGCCTTTTTATCGATTAACAAAATCAGGGGAAATCAAGGATCCTGTATTAAGCCCCTTTTCGCTCTATCTCCCACAGGAGCCGAGAAAAACGCGAAAAACGATTTTTGGGATATTTCCCACATGGGATGGACGTTATCTGATGTATTTCGTCGCGCTGATCACGAATCTGGCCGTGGATTTGCGATATCTCCAACAGGAGCTGAGAAAATCGCAAAAAACCGAATTAACCGGAAACCACCTGCTTTACGTTTACAAAAAACACGATATCGATCGTTTTCTCTGTAATAGCGACTATTTCCGCTGCGCTTTGACTTTCTAACGAACAAGGCTTGATAATACATCAATTTCCTTGCATTTAGGATAGTAGAATAATTTTTTTCAATTTTTTTGCGAAAGATAATCGATTTCTTAGATAGGTGAAAAATGTTATTTTGGTGGTGATACACAATCTGCGCTCTCGGATCGAAAAATTGAAGTATCGAGATAAACCTAGTCGCATTTTCTTTGTTTTTCTGTGCTCTTTCGAATGCGAAAAGAATTTTAAGGATCGGTTGAACCATTCAAAAGTTATGGCCTTTTTATCGATTAACAAAATCAGGGGAAATCAAGGATCCTGTATTAAGCCCCTTTTCGCTCTATCTCCCACAGGAGCCGAGAAAAACGCGAAAAACGATTTTTGGGATATTTCCCACATGGGATGGACGTTATTTGATGTATTTCGTCGCGCTGATCACGAATCTGGCCGTGGATTTGCGATATCTCCAACAGGAGCTGAGAAAATCGCAAAAAACCGAATTAACCGGAAACCACCTGCTTTACGTTTACAAAAATCACGATATCGATCGTTTTCTCTGTAATAGCGACTATTTCCGCTGCGCTTTGACTTTCTAACGAACAAGGCTTGATAATACATCAATTTCCTTGCATTTAGGATAGTAGAATAATTTTTTTCAATTTTTTTGCGAAAGATAATCGATTTCTTAGTTAGGTGAAAAATGTTATTTTGGTGGTGATACACAATCTGCGCTCTCGGATCGAAAAATTGAAGTATCGAGATAAACCTAGTCGCATTTTCTTTGTTTTTCTGTGCTCTTTCGAATGCAAAAAGAATTTTAAGGATCGGTTAAACGATTCAAAAGTTATGGCCTTTTTATCGATTAACAAAATCAGGGGAAATCAAGGATCCTGTATTAAGCCCCTTTTCGCTCTATCTCCCACAGGAGCCGAGAAAAACGCGAAAAACGATTTTTGGGATATTTCCCACATGGGATGGACGTTATCTGATGTATTTCGTCGCGCTGATCACGAATCTGGCCGTGGATTTGCGATATCTCCAACAGGAGCTGAGAAAATCGCAAAAAACCGAATTAACCGGAAACCACCTGCTTTACGTTTACAAAAATCACGATATCGATCGTTTTCTCTGTAATAGCGACTATTTCCGCTGCGCTTTGACTTTCTAACGAACAAGGCTTGATAATACATCAATTTCCATGCATTTAGGATAGTAGAATAATTTTTTTCAATTTTTTTGCGAAAGATAATCGATTTCTTAGTTAGGTGAAAAATGTTATTTTGGTGGTGATACACAATCTGCGCTCTCGGATCGAAAAATTGAAGTATCGAGATAAACCTAGTCGCATTTTCTTTGTTTTTCTGTGCTCTTTCGAATGCGAAAAGAATTTTAAGGATCGGTTGAACGATTCAAAAGTTATGACCTTTTTTAAGACTACCAAAATCAGGGAAAATCGAGGATCCTGTATTAAGCCCCTTTTCGCTCTATCTCCCACAGGAGCCGAGAAAAACGCGAAAAACGATTTTTGGGATATTTCCCACATGAGATGGACGTTATCTGATGTATTTCGTCGCGCCGATCACGAATCTGGCCGTGGATTTGCGATATCTCCAACAGGAGCTGAGAATATCGCAAAAAACCGAATTAACCGGAAACCACCTGCTTTACGTTTACAAAAATCACGATATCGATCGTTTTCTCTGTAATAGCGACTATTTCCGCTGCGCTTTGACTTTCTAACGAACAAGGCTTGATAATACATCAATTTCCATGCATTTAGGATAGTAGAATAATTTTTTTCAATTTTTTTGCGAAAGATAATCGATTTCTTAGTTAGGTGAAAAATGTTATTTTGGTGGTGATACACAATCTGCGCTCTCGGATCGAAAAATTGAAGTATCGAGATAAACCTAGTCGCATTTTCTTTGTTTTTCTGTGCGCTTTCGAATGCAAAAAGAATTTTAAGGATCGGTTGAACGATTCAAAAGTTATGACCTTTTTTAAGACTACCAAAATCAGGGAAAATCGAGGATCCTGTATTAAGCCCCTTTTCGCTCTATCTCCCACAGGAGCCGAGAAAAACGCGAAAAACGATATTTGGGATATTTCCCACATGGGATGGACGTTATCTGATGTATTTCGTCGCGCTGATCACGAATCTGGCCGTGGATTTGCGATATCTCCAACAGGAGCTGAGAAAATCGCAAAAAACCGAATTAACCGGAAACCACCTGCTTTACGTTTACAAAAATCACGATATCGATCGTTTTCTCTGTAATAGCGACTATTTCCGCTGCGCTTTGACTTTCTAACGAACAAGGCTTGATAATACATCAATTTCCTTGCATTTAGGATAGTAGAATAATTTTTTTCAATTTTTTTGCGAAAGATAATCGATTTCTTAGTTATGTGAAAAATGTTATTTTAGAGGTAACATACAATCTGCGCTCTCGGATCGAAAAATTGAAATATCGGGATGAGCCTAGTCGCATTTTCTTTGTTTTTCTGTGCTCTTTCGAATGCGAAAAGAATTTTAAGGATCGGTTGAACCATTCAAAAGTTATGGCCTTTTTATCGATTAACAAAATCAGGGGAAATCAAGGATCCTGTATTAAGCCCCTTTTCGCTCTATCTCCCACAGGAGCCGAGAAAAACGCGAAAAACGATTTTTGGGATATTTCCCACATGGGATGGACGTTATCTGATGTATTTCGTCGCGCTGATCACGAATCTGGCCGTGGATTTGCGATATCTCCAACAGGAGCTGAGAAAATCGCAAAAAACCGAATTAACCGGAAACCACCTGCTTTACGTTTACAAAAATCACGATATCGATCGTTTTCTCTGTAATAGCGACTATTTCCGCTGCGCTTTGACTTTCTAACGAACAAGGCTTGATAATACATCAATTTCCATGCATTTAGGATAGTAGAATAATTTTTTTCAATTTTTTTGCGAAAGATAATCGATTTCTTAGTTAGGTGAAAAATGTTATTTTGGTGGTGATACACAATCTGCGCTCTCGGATCGAAAAATTGAAGTATCGAGATAAACCTAGTCGCATTTTCTTTGTTTTTCTGTGCTCTTTCGAATGCAAAAAGAATTTTAAGGATCGGTTCAACCATTCAAAAGTTATGGCCTTTTTATCGATTAACAAAATCAGGGGAAATCAAGGATCCTGTATTAAGCCCCTTTTTGCTCTATCTCCCACAGGAGCCGAGAAAAACGCGAAAAACGATTTTTGGGATATTTCCCACATGGGATGGACGTTATCTGATGTATTTCGTCGCGCTGATCACGAATCTGGTCGTGGATTTGCGATATCTCCAACAGGAGCTGAGAAAATCGCAAAAAACCGAATTAACCGGAAACCACCTGCTTTACGTTTACAAAAATCACGATATCGATCGTTTTCTCTGTAATAGCGACTATTTCCGTTGCGCTTTGACTTTCTAACGAACAAGGCTTGATAATACATCAATTTCCATGCATTTAGGATAGTAGAATAATTTTTTTCAATTTTTTTGCGAAAGATAATCGATTTCTTAGTTAGGTGAAAAATGTTATTTTGGTGGTGATACACAATCTGCGCTCTCGGATCGAAAAATTGAAGTATCGAGATAAACCTAGTCGCATTTTCTTTGTTTTTCTGTGCTCTTTCGAATGCGAAAAGAATTTTAAGGATCGGTTGAACCATTCAAAAGTTATGGCCTTTTTATCGATTAACAAAATCAGGGGAAATCAAGGATCCTGTATTAAGCCCCTTTTCGCTCTATCTCCCACAGGAGCCGAGAAAAACGCGAAAAACGATTTTTGGGATATTTCCCACATGGGATGGACGTTATCTGATGTATTTCGTCGCGCTGATCACGAATCTGGCCGTGGATTTGCGATATCTCCAACAGGAGCTGAGAAAATCGCAAAAAACCGAATTAACCGGAAACCACCTGCTTTACGTTTACAAAAATCACGATATCGATCGTTTTCTCTGTAATAGCGACTATTTCCGCTGCGCTTTGACTTTCTAACGAACAAGGCTTGATAATACATCAATTTCCATGCATTTAGGATAGTAGAATAATTTTTTTCAATTTTTTTGCGAAAGATAATCGATTTCTTAGTTAGGTGAAAAATGTTATTTTGGTGGTGATACACAATCTGCGCTCTCGGATCGAAAAATTGAAGTATCGAGATAAACCTAGTCGCATTTTCTTTGTTTTTCTGTGCTCTTTCGAATGCGAAAAGAATTTTAAGGATCGGTTGAACCATTCAAAAGTTATGGCCTTTTCATCGATTAACAAAATCAGGGGAAATCAAGGATCCTGTATTAAGCCCCTTTTCGCTCTATCTCCCACAGGAGCCGAGAAAAACGCGAAAAACGATTTTTGGGATATTTCCCACATGGGATGGACGTTATCTGATGTATTTCGTCGCGCTGATCACGAATCTGGCCGTGGATTTGCGATATCTCCAACAGGAGCTGAGAAAATCGCAAAAAACCGAATTAACCGGAAACCACCTGCTTTACGTTTACAAAAATCACGATATCGATCGTTTTCTCTGTAATAGCGACTATTTCCGCTGCGCTTTGACTTTCTAACGAACAAGGCTTGATAATACATCAATTTCCATGCATTTAGGATAGTAGAATAATTTTTTTCAATTTTTTTGCGAAAGATAATCGATTTCTTAGTTAGGTGAAAAATGTTATTTTGGTGGTGATACACAATCTGCGCTCTCGGATCGAAAAATTGAAGTATCGAGATAAACCTAGTCGCATTTTCTTTGTTTTTCTGTGCTCTTTCGAATGCAAAAAGAATTTTAAGGATCGGTTGAACCATTCAAAAGTTATGGCCTTTTTATCGATTAACAAAATCAGGGGAAATCAAGGATCCTGTATTAAGCCCCTTTTTGCTCTATCTCCCACAGGAGCCGAGAAAAACGCGAAAAACGATTTTTGGGATATTTCCCACATGGGATGGACGTTATCTGATGTATTTCGTCGCGCTGATCACGAATCTGGTCGTGGATTTGCGATATCTCCAACAGGAGCTGAGAAAATCGCAAAAAACCGAATTAACCGGAAACCACCTGCTTTACGTTTACAAAAATCACGATATCGATCGTTTTCTCTGTAATAGCGACTATTTCCGCTGCGCTTTGACTTTCTAACGAACAAGGCTTGATAATACATCAATTTCCATGCATTTAGGATAGTAGAATAATTTTTTTCAATTTTTTTGCGAAAGATAATCGATTTCTTAGTTAGGTGAAAAATGTTATTTTGGTGGTGATACACAATCTGCGCTCTCGGATCGAAAAATTGAAGTATCGAGATAAACCTAGTCGCATTTTCTTTGTTTTTCTGTGCTCTTTCGAATGCGAAAAGAATTTTAAGGATCGGTTGAACCATTCAAAAGTTATGGCCTTTTTATCGATTAACAAAATCAGGGGAAATCAAGGATCCTGTATTAAGCCCCTTTTTGCTCTATCTCCCACAGGAGCCGAGAAAAACGCGAAAAACGATTTTTGGGATATTTCCCACATGGGATGGACGTTATCTGATGTATTTCGTCGCGCTGATCACGAATCTGGTCGTGGATTTGCGATATCTCCAACAGGAGCTGAGAAAATCGCAAAAAACCGAATTAACCGGAAACCACCTGCTTTACGTTTACAAAAATCACGATATCGATCGTTTTCTCTGTAATAGCGACTATTTCCGCTGCGCTTTGACTTTCTAACGAACAAGGCTTGATAATACATCAATTTCCATGCATTTAGGATAGTAGAATAATTTTTTTCAATTTTTTTGCGAAAGATAATCGATTTCTTAGTTAGGTGAAAAATGTTATTTTGGTGGTGATACACAATCTGCGCTCTCGGATCGAAAAATTGAAGTATCGAGATAAACCTAGTCGCATTTTCTTTGTTTTTCTGTGCTCTTTCGAATGCGAAAAGAATTTTAAGGATCGGTTGAACCATTCAAAAGTTATGGCCTTTTTATCGATTAACAAAATCAGGGGAAATCAAGGATCCTGTATTAAGCCCCTTTTCGCTCTATCTCCCACAGGAGCCGAGAAAAACGCGAAAAACGATTTTTGGGATATTTCCCACATGGGATGGACGTTATCTGATGTATTTCGTCGCGCTGATCACGAATCTGGCCGTGGATTTGCGATATCTCCAACAGGAGCTGAGAAAATCGCAAAAAACCGAATTAACCGGAAACCACCTGCTTTACGTTTACAAAAATCACGATATCGATCGTTTTCTCTGTAATAGCGACTATTTCCGCTGCGCTTTGACTTTCTAACGAACAAGGCTTGATAATACATCAATTTCCATGCATTTAGGATAGTAGAATAATTTTTTTCAATTTTTTTGCGAAAGATAATCGATTTCTTAGTTAGGTGAAAAATGTTATTTTGGTGGTGATACACAATCTGCGCTCTCGGATCGAAAAATTGAAGTATCGAGATAAACCTAGTCGCATTTTCTTTGTTTTTCTGTGCTCTTTCGAATGCGAAAAGAATTTTAAGGATCGGTTCAACCATTCAAAAGTTATGGCCTTTTTATCGATTAACAAAATCAGGGGAAATCAAGGATCCTGTATTAAGCCCCTTTTTGCTCTATCTCCCACAGGAGCCGAGAAAAACGCGAAAAACGATTTTTGGGATATTTCCCACATGGGATGGACGTTATCTGATGTATTTCGTCGCGCTGATCACGAATCTGGTCGTGGATTTGCGATATCTCCAACAGGAGCTGAGAAAATCGCAAAAAACCGAATTAACCGGAAACCACCTGCTTTACGTTTACAAAAATCACGATATCGATCGTTTTCTATGTAATAGCGACTATTTCCGCTGCGCTTTGACTTTCTAACGAACAAGGCTTGATAATACATCAATTTCCATGCATTTAGGATAGTAGAATTATTATTTCAATTTTTTTGCGAAAGATAATCGATTTCTTAGTTAGGTGAAAAATGTTATTTTGGTGGTGACACACAATCTGCGCTCTCGGATCGAAAAATTGAAATATCGGGATGAGCCTAGTCGCATTTTCTTTGTTTTTCTGTGCTCTTTCGAATGCGAAAAGAATTTTAAGGATCGGTTGAACCATTCAAAAGTTATGGCCTTTTTATCGATTAACAAAATCAGGGGAAATCAAGGATCCTGTATTAAGCCCCTTTTCGCTCTATCTCCCACAGGAGCCGAGAAAAACGCGAAAAACGATTTTTGGGATATTTCCCACATGGGATGGACGTTATCTGATGTATTTCGTCGCGCTGATCACGAATCTGACCGTGGATTTGCGATATCTCCAACAGGAGCTGAGAAAATCGCAAAAAACCGAATTAACCGGAAACCACCTGCTGTACGTTTACAAAAATCACGATATCGATCGTTTTCTCTGTAATAGCGACTATTTCCGCTGCGCTTTGACTTTCTAACGAACAAGGCTTGATAATACATCAATTTCCATGCATTTAGGATAGTAGAATTATTTTTTTCAATTTTTTTGCGAAAGATAATCGATTTCTTAGTTAGGTGAAAAATGTTATTTTGGTGGTGACACACAATCTGCGCTCTCGGATCGAAAAATTGAAATATCGGGATGAGCCTAGTCGCATTTTCTTTGTTTTTCTGTGCTCTTTCGAATGCGAAAAGAATTTTAAAGATCGGTTGAACCATTCAAAAGTTATGGCCTTTTTATCGATTAACAAAATCAGGGGAAATCAAGGATCCTGTATTAAGCCCCTTTTCGCTCTATCTCCCACAGGAGCCGAGAAAAACGTGAAAAACCATTTTTTCGATATTTCCCACATGGGATGGACGTTATCTGATGTATTTCGTCGCGCTGATCACGAATCTGGCCGTGGATTTGCGATATCTCCAACAGGAGCTGAGAAAATCGTAAAAAACCGAATTAACCGAAAACCACCCAGTTTACGTTTACTAGAATTACGTTATCTATCGTTTTCTCTTTAATAGCGAATGTTTTCGCTGCTCTTTGACTTTCTAACGAACAAGGCTTGATAATACATGGATTTCCATGCATTTAGGATAGTAGAATAATTTTTTTCAATTTTTTTGCGAAAGATAATCGATTTCTTAGTTATGTGAAAAATGCTATTTTAGAGGTCACATACAATCTGCGCTCTCGGATCGAAAAATTGAAATATCGGGATGAGCCTAGTCGCATTTTCTTTGTTTTTCTGTGCTCTTTCGAATGCAAAAAGAATTTTAAGGATCGGTCGAACGATTCAAAAGTTATGACCTTTTTTACGACTACCAAAATCAGGGAAAATCGAGGATCCTGTCTTAAGCTCCTTTTCGCTCTATCTCCCACAGGAGCCGAGAAAAACGCGAAAAACGATTTATGGGATATTTCCCACATGGGATGGACGTTATCTGATGTATTTCGTCGCGCTGATCACGAATCTGACCGTGGATTTGCGATATCTCCAACAGGAGCTGAGAAAATCCCAAAAAACCGAATTAACCGGAAACCACCTGCTGTACGTTTACAAAAATCGCGATATCGATCGTTTTCTCTGTAATAGCGACTATTTCCGCTGCGCTTTGACTTTCTAACGAACAAGGCTTGATAATACATCAATTTCCATGCATTTAGGATAGTAGAATTATTATTTCAATTTTTTTGCGAAAGATAATCGATTTCTTAGTTAGGTGAAAAATGTTATTTTGGTGGTGACACACAATCTCCGCTCTCGGATCGAAAAATTGAAATATCGGGATGAGCCTAGTCGCATTTTCTTTGTTTTTCTGTGCTCTTTCGAATGCGAAAAGAATTTTAAGGATCGGTTGAACCATTCAAAAGTTATGGCCTTTTTATCGATTAACAAAATCAGGGGAAATCAAGGATCCTGTATTAAGCCCCTTTTCGCTCTATCTCCCACAGGAGCCGAGAAAAACGCGAAAAACGATTTTTGGGATATTTCCCACATGGGATGGACGTTATCTGATGTATTTCGTCGCGCTGATCACGAATCTGACCGTGGATTTGCGATATCTCCAACAGGAGCTGAGAAAATCGCAAAAAACCGAATTAACCGGAAACCACCTGCTGTACGTTTACAAAAATCACGATATCGATCGTTTTCTCTGTAATAGCGACTATTTCCGCTGCGCTTTGACTTTCTAACGAACAAGGCTTGATAATACATCAATTTCCATGCATTTAGGATAGTAGAATTATTTTTTTCAATTTTTTTGCGAAAGATAATCGATTTCTTAGTTAGGTGAAAAATGTTATTTTGGTGGTGACACACAATCTGCGCTCTCGGATCGAAAAATTGAAATATCGGGATGAGCCTAGTCGCATTTTCTTTGTTTTTCTGTGCTCTTTCGAATGCGAAAAGAATTTTAAAGATCGGTTGAACCATTCAAAAGTTATGGCCTTTTTATCGATTAACAAAATCAGGGGAAATCAAGGATCCTGTATTAAGCCCCTTTTCGCTCTATCTCCCACAGGAGCCGAGAAAAACGTGAAAAACCATTTTTTCGATATTTCCCACATGGGATGGACGTTATCTGATGTATTTCGTCGCGCTGATCACGAATCTGGCCGTGGATTTGCGATATCTCCAACAGGAGCTGAGAAAATCGTAAAAAACCGAATTAACCGAAAACCACCCAGTTTACGTTTACTAGAATTACGTTATCTATCGTTTTCTCTTTAATAGCGAATGTTTTCGCTGCTCTTTGACTTTCTAACGAACAAGGCTTGATAATACATGGATTTCCATGCATTTAGGATAGTAGAATAATTTTTTTCAATTTTTTTGCGAAAGATAATCGATTTCTTAGTTATGTGAAAAATGCTATTTTAGAGGTCACATACAATCTGCGCTCTCGGATCGAAAAATTGAAATATCGGGATGAGCCTAGTCGCATTTTCTTTGTTTTTCTGTGCTCTTTCGAATGCAAAAAGAATTTTAAGGATCGGTCGAACGATTCAAAAGTTATGACCTTTTTTACGACTACCAAAATCAGGGAAAATCGAGGATCCTGTCTTAAGCTCCTTTTCGCTCTATCTCCCACAGGAGCCGAGAAAAACGCGAAAAACGATTTATGGGATATTTCCCACATGGGATGGACGTTATCTGATGTATTTCGTCGCGCTGATCACGAATCTGACCGTGGATTTGCGATATCTCCAACAGGAGCTGAGAAAATCCCAAAAAACCGAATTAACCGGAAACCACCTGCTGTACGTTTACAAAAATCGCGATATCGATCGTTTTCTCTGTAATAGCGACTATTTCCGCTGCGCTTTGACTTTCTAACGAACAAGGCTTGATAATACATCAATTTCCATGCATTTAGGATAGTAGAATTATTATTTCAATTTTTTTGCGAAAGATAATCGATTTCTTAGTTAGGTGAAAAATGTTATTTTGGTGGTGACACACAATCTCCGCTCTCGGATCGAAAAATTGAAATATCGGGATGAGCCTAGTCGCATTTTCTTTGTTTTTCTGTGCTCTTTCGAATGCGAAAAGAATTTTAAGGATCGGTTGAACCATTCAAAAGTTATGGCCTTTTTATCGATTAACAAAATCAGGGGAAATCAAGGATCCTGTATTAAGCCCCTTTTCGCTCTATCTCCCACAGGAGCCGAGAAAAACGCGAAAAACGATTTTTGGGATATTTCCCACATGGGATGGACGTTATCTGATGTATTTCGTCGCGCTGATCACGAATCTGACCGTGGATTTGCGATATCTCCAACAGGAGCTGAGAAAATCGCAAAAAACCGAATTAACCGGAAACCACCTGCTGTACGTTTACAAAAATCACGATATCGATCGTTTTCTCTGTAATAGCGACTATTTCCGCTGCGCTTTGACTTTCTAACGAACAAGGCTTGATAATACATCAATTTCCATGCATTTAGGATAGTAGAATTATTTTTTTCAATTTTTTTGCGAAAGATAATCGATTTCTTAGTTAGGTGAAAAATGTTATTTTGGTGGTGACACACAATCTGCGCTCTCGGATCGAAAAATTGAAATATCGGGATGAGCCTAGTCGCATTTTCTTTGTTTTTCTGTGCTCTTTCGAATGCGAAAAGAATTTTAAAGATCGGTTGAACCATTCAAAAGTTATGGCCTTTTTATCGATTAACAAAATCAGGGGAAATCAAGGATCCTGTATTAAGCCCCTTTTCGCTCTATCTCCCACAGGAGCCGAGAAAAACGCGAAAAACGATTTTTGGGATATTTCCCACATGGGATGGACGTTATCTGATGTATTTCGTCGCGCTGATCACGAATCTGACCGTGGATTTGCGATATCTCCAACAGGAGCTGAGAAAATCGCAAAAAACCGAATTAACCGGAAACCACCTGCTGTACGTTTACAAAAATCACGATATCGATCGTTTTCTCTGTAATAGCGACTATTTCCGCTGCGCTTTGACTTTCTAACGAACAAGGCTTGATAATACATCAATTTCCATGCATTTAGGATAGTAGAATTATTTTTTTCAATTTTTTTGCGAAAGATAATCGATTTCTTAGTTAGGTGAAAAATGTTATTTTGGTGGTGACACACAATCTGCGCTCTCGGATCGAAAAATTGAAATATCGGGATGAGCCTAGTCGCATTTTCTTTGTTTTTCTGTGCTCTTTCGAATGCGAAAAGAATTTTAAAGATCGGTTGAACCATTCAAAAGTTATGGCCTTTTTATCGATTAACAAAATCAGGGGAAATCAAGGATCCTGTATTAAGCCCCTTTTCGCTCTATCTCCCACAGGAGCCGAGAAAAACGTGAAAAACCATTTTTTCGATATTTCCCACATGGGATGGACGTTATCTGATGTATTTCGTCGCGCTGATCACGAATCTGGCCGTGGATTTGCGATATCTCCAACAGGAGCTGAGAAAATCGTAAAAAACCGAATTAACCGAAAACCACCCAGTTTACGTTTACTAGAATTACGTTATCTATCGTTTTCTCTTTAATAGCGAATGTTTTCGCTGCTCTTTGACTTTCTAACGAACAAGGCTTGATAATACATGGATTTCCATGCATTTAGGATAGTAGAATAATTTTTTTCAATTTTTTTGCGAAAGATAATCGATTTCTTAGTTATGTGAAAAATGCTATTTTAGAGGTCACATACAATCTGCGCTCTCGGATCGAAAAATTGAAATATCGGGATGAGCCTAGTCGCATTTTCTTTGTTTTTCTGTGCTCTTTCGAATGCAAAAAGAAATTTAAGGATCGGTCGAACGATTCAAAAGTTATGACCTTTTTTACGACTACCAAAATCAGGGAAAATCGAGGATCCTGTCTTAAGCTCCTTTTCGCTCTATCTCCCACAGGAGCCGAGAAAAACGCGAAAAACGATTTATGGGATATTTCCCACATGGGATGGACGTTATCTGATGTATTTCGTCGCGCTGATCACGAATCTGACCGTGGATTTGCGATATCTCCAACAGGAGCTGAGAAAATCCCAAAAAACCGAATTAACCGGAAACCACCTGCTGTACGTTTACAAAAATCGCGATATCGATCGTTTTCTCTGTAATAGCGACTATTTCCGCTGCGCTTTGACTTTCTAACGAACAAGGCTTGATAATACATCAATTTCCATGCATTTAGGATAGTAGAATTATTATTTCAATTTTTTTGCGAAAGATAATCGATTTCTTAGTTAGGTGAAAAATGTTATTTTGGTGGTGACACACAATCTCCGCTCTCGGATCGAAAAATTGAAATATCGGGATGAGCCTAGTCGCATTTTCTTTGTTTTTCTGTGCTCTTTCGAATGCGAAAAGAATTTTAAGGATCGGTTGAACCATTCAAAAGTTATGGCCTTTTTATCGATTAACAAAATCAGGGGAAATCAAGGATCCTGTATTAAGCCCCTTTTCGCTCTATCTCCCACAGGAGCCGAGAAAAACGCGAAAAACGATTTTTGGGATATTTCCCACATGGGATGGACGTTATCTGATGTATTTCGTCGCGCTGATCACGAATCTGACCGTGGATTTGCGATATCTCCAACAGGAGCTGAGAAAATCGCAAAAAACCGAATTAACCGGAAACCACCTGCTGTACGTTTACAAAAATCACGATATCGATCGTTTTCTCTGTAATAGCGACTATTTCCGCTGCGCTTTGACTTTCTAACGAACAAGGCTTGATAATACATCAATTTCCATGCATTTAGGATAGTAGAATTATTTTTTTCAATTTTTTTGCGAAAGATAATCGATTTCTTAGTTAGGTGAAAAATGTTATTTTGGTGGTGACACACAATCTGCGCTCTCGGATCGAAAAATTGAAATATCGGGATGAGCCTAGTCGCATTTTCTTTGTTTTTCTGTGCTCTTTCGAATGCGAAAAGAATTTTAAAGATCGGTTGAACCATTCAAAAGTTATGGCCTTTTTATCGATTAACAAAATCAGGGGAAATCAAGGATCCTGTATTAAGCCCCTTTTCGCTCTATCTCCCACAGGAGCCGAGAAAAACGCGAAAAACGATTTTTGGGATATTTCCCACATGGGATGGACGTTATCTGATGTATTTCGTCGCGCTGATCACGAATCTGACCGTGGATTTGCGATATCTCCAACAGGAGCTGAGAAAATCGCAAAAAACCGAATTAACCGGAAACCACCTGCTGTACGTTTACAAAAATCACGATATCGATCGTTTTCTCTGTAATAGCGACTATTTCCGCTGCGCTTTGACTTTCTAACGAACAAGGCTTGATAATACATCAATTTCCATGCATTTAGGATAGTAGAATTATTTTTTTCAATTTTTTTGCGAAAGATAATCGATTTCTTAGTTAGGTGAAAAATGTTATTTTGGTGGTGACACACAATCTGCGCTCTCGGATCGAAAAATTGAAATATCGGGATGAGCCTAGTCGCATTTTCTTTGTTTTTCTGTGCTCTTTCGAATGCGAAAAGAATTTTAAAGATCGGTTGAACCATTCAAAAGTTATGGCCTTTTTATCGATTAACAAAATCAGGGGAAATCAAGGATCCTGTATTAAGCCCCTTTTCGCTCTATCTCCCACAGGAGCCGAGAAAAACGTGAAAAACCATTTTTTCGATATTTCCCACATGGGATGGACGTTATCTGATGTATTTCGTCGCGCTGATCACGAATCTGGCCGTGGATTTGCGATATCTCCAACAGGAGCTGAGAAAATCGTAAAAAACCGAATTAACCGAAAACCACCCAGTTTACGTTTACTAGAATTACGTTATCTATCGTTTTCTCTTTAATAGCGAATGTTTTCGCTGCTCTTTGACTTTCTAACGAACAAGGCTTGATAATACATGGATTTCCATGCATTTAGGATAGTAGAATAATTTTTTTCAATTTTTTTGCGAAAGATAATCGATTTCTTAGTTATGTGAAAAATGCTATTTTAGAGGTCACATACAATCTGCGCTCTCGGATCGAAAAATTGAAATATCGGGATGAGCCTAGTCGCATTTTCTTTGTTTTTCTGTGCTCTTTCGAATGCAAAAAGAAATTTAAGGATCGGTCGAACGATTCAAAAGTTATGACCTTTTTTACGACTACCAAAATCAGGGAAAATCGAGGATCCTGTCTTAAGCTCCTTTTCGCTCTATCTCCCACAGGAGCCGAGAAAAACGCGAAAAACGATTTATGGGATATTTCCCACATGGGATGGACGTTATCTGATGTATTTCGTCGCGCTGATCACGAATCTGACCGTGGATTTGCGATATCTCCAACAGGAGCTGAGAAAATCCCAAAAAACCGAATTAACCGGAAACCACCTGCTGTACGTTTACAAAAATCGCGATATCGATCGTTTTCTCTGTAATAGCGACTATTTCCGCTGCGCTTTGACTTTCTAACGAACAAGGCTTGATAATACATCAATTTCCATGCATTTAGGATAGTAGAATTATTATTTCAATTTTTTTGCGAAAGATAATCGATTTCTTAGTTAGGTGAAAAATGTTATTTTGGTGGTGACACACAATCTGCGCTCTCGGATCGAAAAATTGAAATATCGGGATGAGCCTAGTCGCATTTTCTTTGTTTTTCTGTGCTCTTTCGAATGCGAAAAGAATTTTAAGGATCGGTTGAACCATTCAAAAGTTATGGCCTTTTTTAAGACTACCAAAATCAGGGGAAATCAAGGATCCTGTTTTAAGCCCCTTTAAGCTCTATCTCCCACAGGAGCCGAGAAAAACACGAAAAACGATTTTTGGGATATTTCCCACATGGGATGGACGTTATCTGATGTATTTCGTCGCGCTGATCACGAATCTGACCGTGGATTTGCGATATCTCCAACAGGAGCTGAGAAAATCCCAAAAAACCGAATTAACCGGAAACCACCTGCTGTACGTTTACAAAAATCACGATATCGATCGTTTTCTCTGTAATAGCGACTATTTCCGCTGCGCTCTGACTTTCTAACGAACAAGGCTTGATAATACATCAATTTCCATGCATTTAGGATAGTAGAATTATTTTTTTCAGTTTTTTTGCGAAAGATAATCGATTTCTTAGTTAGGTGAAAAATGTTATTTTGGTGGTGACACACAATCTGCGCTCTCGGATCGAAAAATTGAAATATCGGGATGAGCCTAGTCGCATTTTCTTTGTTTTTCTGTGCTCTTTCGAATGCGAAAAGAATTTTAAGGATCGGTTGAACCATTCAAAAGTTATGGCCTTTTTATCGATTAACAAAATCAGGGGAAATCAAGGATCCTGTATTAAGCCCCTTTTCGCTCTATCTCCCACAGGAGCCGAGAAAAACGCGAAAAACGATTTTTGGGATATTTCCCACATGGGATGGACGTTATCTGATGTATTTCGTCGCGCTGATCACGAATCTGACCGTGGATTTGCGATATCTCCAACAGGAGCTGAGAAAATCGCAAAAAACCGAATTAACCACCTGCTGTACGTTTACAAAAATCACGATATCGATCGTTTTCTCTGTAATAGCGACTATTTCCGCTGCGCTTTGACTTTCTAACGAACAAAGCTTGATAATACATCAATTTCCATGCATTTAGGATAGTAGAATTATTTTTTTCAATTTTTTTGCGAAAGATAATCGATTTCTTAGTTAGGTGAAAAATGTTATTTTGGTGGTGACACACAATCTGCGCTCTCGGATCGAAAAATTGAAATATCGGGATGAGCCTAGTCGCATTTTCTTTGTTTTTCTGTGCTCTTTCGAATGCGAAAAGAATTTTAAGGATCGGTTGAACCATTCAAAAGTTATGGCCTTTTTTAAGACTACCAAAATCAGGGAAAATCAAGGATCCTGTATTAAGCCCCTTTTCGCTCTATCTCCCACAGGAGCCGAGAAAAACGCGAAAAACGATTTTTGGGATATTTCCCACATGGGATGGACGTTATCTGATGTATTTCGTCGCGCTGATCACGAATCTGACCGTGGATTTGCGATATCTCCAACAGGAGCTGAGAAAATCGCAAAAAACCGAATTAACCGGAAACCACCTGCTGTACGTTTACAAAAATCGCGATATCGATCGTTTTCTCTGTAATAGCGACTATTGCCGCTGCGCTTTGACTTTCTAACGAACAAGGCTTGATAATACATCAATTTCCATGCATTTAGGATAGTAGAATTATTTTTTTCAATTTTTTTGCGGAAGATAATCGATTTCTTAGTTAGGTGAAAAATGTTATTTTGGTGGTGACACACAATCTGCGCTCTCGGATCGAAAAATTGAAATATCGGGATGAGCCTAGTCGCATTTTCTTTGTTTTTCTGTGCTCTTTCGAATGCGAAAAGAATTTTAAGGATCGGTTGAACCATTCAAAAGTTATGGCCTTTTTATCGATTAACAAAATCAGGGGAAATCAAGGATCCTGTATTAAGCCCCTTTTCGCTCTATCTCCCACAGGAGCCGAGAAAAACGCGAAAAACGATTTTTGGGATATTTCCCACATGGGATGGACGTTATCTGATGTATTTCGTCGCGCTGATCACGAATCTGACCGTGGATTTGCGATATCTCCAACAGGAGCTGAGAAAATCCCAAAAAACCGAATTAACCGGAAACCACCTGCTGTACGTTTACAAAAATCGCGATATCGATCGTTTTCTCTGTAATAGCGACTATTTCCGCTGCGCTTTGACTTTCTAACGAACAAGGCTTGATAATACATCAATTTCCATGCATTTAGGATAGTAGAATTATTATTTCAATTTTTTTGCGAAAGATAATCGATTTCTTAGTTAGGTGAAAAATGTTATTTTGGTGGTGACACACAATCTGCGCTCTCGGATCGAAAAATTGAAATATCGGGATGAGCCTAGTCGCATTTTCTTTGTTTTTCTGTGCTCTTTCGAATGCGAAAAGAATTTTAAGGATCAGTTGAACCATTCAAAAGTTATGGCCTTTTTATCGATTAACAAAATCAGGGGAAATCAAGGATCCTGTATTAAGCCCCTTTTCGCTCTATCTCCCACAGGAGCCGAGAAAAACGCGAAAAACGATTTTTGGGATATTTCCCACATGGGATGGACGTTATCTGATTTATTTCGTCGCGCTGATCACGAATCTGACCGTGGATTTGCGATATCTCCAACAGGAGCTGAGAAAATCCCAAAAAACCGAATTAACCGGAAACCACCTGCTGTACGTTTACAAAAATCGCAATATCGATCGTTTTCTCTGTAATAGCGACTATTTCCGCTGCGCTTTGACTTTCTAACGAACAAGGCTTGATAATACATCAATTTCCATGCATTTAGGATAGTAGAATTATTTTTTTCAATTTTTTTGCGAAAGATAATCGATTTCTTAGTTAGGTGAAAAATGTTATTTTGGTGGTGACACACAATCTGCGCTCTCGGATCGAAAAATTGAAATATCGGGATGAGCCTAGTCGCAATTTCTTTGTTTTTCTGTGCTCTTTCGAATGCGAAAAGAATTTTAAGGATCGGTTGAACGATTCAAAAGTTATGACCTTTTTTAAGACTACCAAAATCAGGGAAAATCGATGATCCTGTATTAAGGCCCTTTTCGCTCTATCTCCCACAGGAGCCGAGAAAAACACGAAAAACGATTTTTGGGATATTTCCCACATGGGATGGACGTTATCTGATGTATTTAGTCGCGCTGATCACGAATCTGACCGTGGATTTGCGATATCTCCAACAGGAGCTGAGAAAATCGCAAAAAACCGAATTAACCGGAAACCACCTGCTGTACGTTTACAAAAATCACGATATCGATCGTTTTCTCTGTAATAGCGACTATTTCCGCTGCGCTCTGACTTTCTAACGAACAAGGCTTGATAATACATCAATTTCCATGCATTTAGGATAGTAGAATTATTTTTTTCAATTTTTTTGCGAAAGATAATCGATTTCTTAGTTAGGTGAAAAATGTTATTTTGGTGGTGACACACAATCTGCGCTCTCGGATCGAAAAATTGAAATATCGGGATGAGCCTAGTCGCATTTTCTTTGTTTTTCTGTGCTCTTTCGAATGCGAAAAGAATTTTAAGGATCGGTTGAACGATTCAAAAGTTATGACCTTTTTTAAGACTACCAAAATCAGGGAAAATCGATGATCCTGTATTAAGGCCCTTTTCGCTCTATCTCCCACAGGAGCCGAGAAAAACACGAAAAACGATTTTTGGGATATTTCCCACATGGGATGGACGTTATCTGATGTATTTCGTCGCGCTGATCACGAATCTGACCGTGGATTTGCGATATCTCCAACAGGAGCTGAGAAAATCGCAAAAAACCGAATTAACCGGAAACCACCTGCTGTACGTTTACAAAAATCACGATATCGATCGTTTTCTCTGTAATAGCGACTATTTCCGCTGCGCTTTGACTTTCTAACGAACAAGGCTTGATAATACATCAATTTCCATGCATTTAGGATAGTAGAATTATTTTTTTCAATTTTTTTGCGAAAGATAATCGTTTTCTTAGTTAGGTGAAAAATGTTATTTTGGTGGTGACACACAATCTGCGCTCTCGGATCGAAAAATTAAAATATCGGGATGAGCCTAGTCGCATTTTCTTTGTTTTTCTGTGCTCTTTCGAATGCGAAAAGAATTTTAAAGATCGGTTGAACCATTCAAAAGTTATGGCCTTTTTATCGATTAACAAAATCAGGGGAAATCAAGGATCCTGTATTAAGCCTCTTCTCGCTCTATCTCCCACAGGAGCCGAGAAAAACGCGAAAAACGATTTTTGGGATATTTCCCACATGGGATGGACGTTATCTGATGTATTTCGTCGCGCTGATCACGAATCTGACCGTGGATTTGCGATATCTCCAACAGGAGCTGAGAAAATCGCAAAAAACCGAATTAACCGGAAACCACCTGCTGTACGTTTACAAAAATCGCGATATCGATCGTTTTCTCTGTAATAGCGACTATTTCCGCTGCGCTTTGACTTTCTAACGAACAAGGCTTGATAATACATCAATTTCCATGCATTTAGGATAGTAGAATTATTTTTTTCAATTTTTTTGCGGAAGATAATCGATTTCTTAGTTAGGTGAAAAATGTTATTTTGGTGGTGACACACAATCTGCGCTCTCGGATCGAAAAATTGAAATATCGGGATGAGCCTAGTCGCATTTTCTTTGTTTTTCTGTGCTCTTTCGAATGCGAAAAGAATTTTAAGGATCAGTTGAACCATTCAAAAGTTATGGCCTTTTTATCGATTAACAAAATCAGGGGAAATCAAGGATCCTGTATTAAGCCCCTTTTCGCTCTATCTCCCACAGGAGCCGAGAAAAACGCGAAAAACGATTTTTGGGATATTTCCCACATGGGATGGACGTTATCTGATGTATTTCGTCGCGCTGATCACGAATCTGACCGTGGATTTGCGATATCTCCAACAGGAGCTGAGAAAATCCCAAAAAACCGAATTAACCGGAAACCACCTGCTGTACGTTTACAAAAATCGCGATATCGATCGTTTTCTCTGTAATAGCGACTATTTCCGCTGCGCTTTGACTTTCTAACGAACAAGGCTTGATAATACATCAATTTCCATGCATTTAGGATAGTAGAATTATTTTTTTCAATTTTTTTGCGAAAGATAATCGATTTCTTAGTTAGGTGAAAAATGTTATTTTGGTGGTGACACACAATCTGCGCTCTCGGATCGAAAAATTGAAATATCGGGATGAGCCTAGTCGCAATTTCTTTGTTTTTCTGTGCTCTTTCGAATGCGAAAAGAATTTTAAGGATCGGTTGAACGATTCAAAAGTTATGACCTTTTTTAAGACTACCAAAATCAGGGAAAATCGATGATCCTGTATTAAGGCCCTTTTCGCTCTATCTCCCACAGGAGCCGAGAAAAACACGAAAAACGATTTTTGGGATATTTCCCACATGGGATGGACGTTATCTGATGTATTTAGTCGCGCTGATCACGAATCTGACCGTGGATTTGCGATATCTCCAACAGGAGCTGAGAAAATCGCAAAAAAACCGAATTAACCGGAAACCACCTGCTGTACGTTTACAAAAATCACGATATCGATCGTTTTCTCTGTAATAGCGACTATTTCCGCTGCGCTTTGACTTTCTAACGAACAAGGCTTGATAATACATCAATTTCCTTGCATTTAGGATAGTAGAATAATTTTTTTCAATTTTTTTGCGAAAGATAATCGATTTCTTAGTTAGGTGAAAAATGTTATTTTGGTGGTGATACACAATCTGCGCTCTCGGATCGAAAAATTGAAGTATCGAGATAAACCTAGTCGCATTTTCTTTGTTTTTCTGTGCTCTTTCGAATGCAAAAAGAATTTTAAGGATCGGTTAAACGATTCAAAAGTTATGGCCTTTTTATCGATTAACAAAATCAGGGGAAATCAAGGATCCTGTATTAAGCCCCTTTTCGCTCTATCTCCCACAGGAGCCGAGAAAAACGCGAAAAACGATTTTTGGGATATTTCCCACATGGGATGGACGTTATCTGATGTATTTCGTCGCGCTGATCACGAATCTGGCCGTGGATTTGCGATATCTCCAACAGGAGCTGAGAAAATCGCAAAAAACCGAATTAACCGGAAACCACCTGCTTTACGTTTACAAAAATCACGATATCGATCGTTTTCTCTGTAATAGCGACTATTTCCGCTGCGCTTTGACTTTCTAACGAACAAGGCTTGATAATACATCAATTTCCATGCATTTAGGATAGTAGAATAATTTTTTTCAATTTTTTTGCGAAAGATAATCGATTTCTTAGTTAGGTGAAAAATGTTATTTTGGTGGTGATACACAATCTGCGCTCTCGGATCGAAAAATTGAAGTATCGAGATAAACCTAGTCGCATTTTCTTTGTTTTTCTGTGCTCTTTCGAATGCGAAAAGAATTTTAAGGATCGGTTGAACGATTCAAAAGTTATGACCTTTTTTAAGACTACCAAAATCAGGGAAAATCGAGGATCCTGTATTAAGCCCCTTTTCGCTCTATCTCCCACAGGAGCCGAGAAAAACGCGAAAAACGATTTTTGGGATATTTCCCACATGAGATGGACGTTATCTGATGTATTTCGTCGCGCCGATCACGAATCTGGCCGTGGATTTGCGATATCTCCAACAGGAGCTGAGAATATCGCAAAAAACCGAATTAACCGGAAACCACCTGCTTTACGTTTACAAAAATCACGATATCGATCGTTTTCTCTGTAATAGCGACTATTTCCGCTGCGCTTTGACTTTCTAACGAACAAGGCTTGATAATACATCAATTTCCATGCATTTAGGATAGTAGAATAATTTTTTTCAATTTTTTTGCGAAAGATAATCGATTTCTTAGTTAGGTGAAAAATGTTATTTTGGTGGTGATACACAATCTGCGCTCTCGGATCGAAAAATTGAAGTATCGAGATAAACCTAGTCGCATTTTCTTTGTTTTTCTGTGCTCTTTCGAATGCGAAAAGAATTTTAAGGATCGGTTGAACGATTCAAAAGTTATGACCTTTTTTAAGACTACCAAAATCAGGGAAAATCGAGGATCCTGTATTAAGCCCCTTTTCGCTCTATCTCCCACAGGAGCCGAGAAAAACGCGAAAAACGATTTTTGGGATATTTCCCACATGAGATGGACGTTATCTGATGTATTTCGTCGCGCCGATCACGAATCTGGCCGTGGATTTGCGATATCTCCAACAGGAGCTGAGAATATCGCAAAAAACCGAATTAACCGGAAACCACCTGCTTTACGTTTACAAAAATCACGATATCGATCGTTTTCTCTGTAATAGCGACTATTTCCGCTGCGCTTTGACTTTCTAACGAACAAGGCTTGATAATACATCAATTTCCATGCATTTAGGATAGTAGAATAATTTTTTTCAATTTTTTTGCGAAAGATAATCGATTTCTTAGTTAGGTGAAAAATGTTATTTTGGTGGTGATACACAATCTGCGCTCTCGGATCGAAAAATTGAAGTATCGAGATAAACCTAGTCGCATTTTCTTTGTTTTTCTGTGCGCTTTCGAATGCAAAAAGAATTTTAAGGATCGGTTGAACGATTCAAAAGTTATGACCTTTTTTAAGACTACCAAAATCAGGGAAAATCGAGGATCCTGTATTAAGCCCCTTTTCGCTCTATCTCCCACAGGAGCCGAGAAAAACGCGAAAAACGATATTTGGGATATTTCCCACATGGGATGGACGTTATCTGATGTATTTCGTCGCGCTGATCACGAATCTGGCCGTGGATTTGCGATATCTCCAACAGGAGCTGAGAAAATCGCAAAAAACCGAATTAACCGGAAACCACCTGCTTTACGTTTACAAAAATCACGATATCGATCGTTTTCTCTGTAATAGCGACTATTTCCGCTGCGCTTTGACTTTCTAACGAACAAGGCTTGATAATACATCAATTTCCTTGCATTTAGGATAGTAGAATAATTTTTTTCAATTTTTTTGCGAAAGATAATCGATTTCTTAGTTATGTGAAAAATGTTATTTTAGAGGTAACATACAATCTGCGCTCTCGGATCGAAAAATTGAAATATCGGGATGAGCCTAGTCGCATTTTCTTTGTTTTTCTGTGCTCTTTCGAATGCGAAAAGAATTTTAAGGATCGGTTGAACCATTCAAAAGTTATGGCCTTTTTATCGATTAACAAAATCAGGGGAAATCAAGGATCCTGTATTAAGCCCCTTTTCGCTCTATCTCCCACAGGAGCCGAGAAAAACGCGAAAAACGATTTTTGGGATATTTCCCACATGGGATGGACGTTATCTGATGTATTTCGTCGCGCTGATCACGAATCTGGCCGTGGATTTGCGATATCTCCAACAGGAGCTGAGAAAATCGCAAAAAACCGAATTAACCGGAAACCACCTGCTTTACGTTTACAAAAATCACGATATCGATCGTTTTCTCTGTAATAGCGACTATTTCCGCTGCGCTTTGACTTTCTAACGAACAAGGCTTGATAATACATCAATTTCCATGCATTTAGGATAGTAGAATAATTTTTTTCAATTTTTTTGCGAAAGATAATCGATTTCTTAGTTAGGTGAAAAATGTTATTTTGGTGGTGATACACAATCTGCGCTCTCGGATCGAAAAATTGAAGTATCGAGATAAACCTAGTCGCATTTTCTTTGTTTTTCTGTGCTCTTTCGAATGCAAAAAGAATTTTAAGGATCGGTTCAACCATTCAAAAGTTATGGCCTTTTTATCGATTAACAAAATCAGGGGAAATCAAGGATCCTGTATTAAGCCCCTTTTTGCTCTATCTCCCACAGGAGCCGAGAAAAACGCGAAAAACGATTTTTGGGATATTTCCCACATGGGATGGACGTTATCTGATGTATTTCGTCGCGCTGATCACGAATCTGGTCGTGGATTTGCGATATCTCCAACAGGAGCTGAGAAAATCGCAAAAAACCGAATTAACCGGAAACCACCTGCTTTACGTTTACAAAAATCACGATATCGATCGTTTTCTCTGTAATAGCGACTATTTCCGTTGCGCTTTGACTTTCTAACGAACAAGGCTTGATAATACATCAATTTCCATGCATTTAGGATAGTAGAATAATTTTTTTCAATTTTTTTGCGAAAGATAATCGATTTCTTAGTTAGGTGAAAAATGTTATTTTGGTGGTGATACACAATCTGCGCTCTCGGATCGAAAAATTGAAGTATCGAGATAAACCTAGTCGCATTTTCTTTGTTTTTCTGTGCTCTTTCGAATGCGAAAAGAATTTTAAGGATCGGTTGAACCATTCAAAAGTTATGGCCTTTTTATCGATTAACAAAATCAGGGGAAATCAAGGATCCTGTATTAAGCCCCTTTTTGCTCTATCTCCCACAGGAGCCGAGAAAAACGCGAAAAACGATTTTTGGGATATTTCCCACATGGGATGGACGTTATCTGATGTATTTCGTCGCGCTGATCACGAATCTGGTCGTGGATTTGCGATATCTCCAACAGGAGCTGAGAAAATCGCAAAAAACCGAATTAACCGGAAACCACCTGCTTTACGTTTACAAAAATCACGATATCGATCGTTTTCTCTGTAATAGCGACTATTTCCGTTGCGCTTTGACTTTCTAACGAACAAGGCTTGATAATACATCAATTTCCATGCATTTAGGATAGTAGAATAATTTTTTTCAATTTTTTTGCGAAAGATAATCGATTTCTTAGTTAGGTGAAAAATGTTATTTTGGTGGTGATACACAATCTGCGCTCTCGGATCGAAAAATTGAAGTATCGAGATAAACCTAGTCGCATTTTCTTTGTTTTTCTGTGCTCTTTCGAATGCGAAAAGAATTTTAAGGATCGGTTGAACCATTCAAAAGTTATGGCCTTTTTATCGATTAACAAAATCAGGGGAAATCAAGGATCCTGTATTAAGCCCCTTTTCGCTCTATCTCCCACAGGAGCCGAGAAAAACGCGAAAAACGATTTTTGGGATATTTCCCACATGGGATGGACGTTATCTGATGTATTTCGTCGCGCTGATCACGAATCTGGCCGTGGATTTGCGATATCTCCAACAGGAGCTGAGAAAATCGCAAAAAACCGAATTAACCGGAAACCACCTGCTTTACGTTTACAAAAATCACGATATCGATCGTTTTCTCTGTAATAGCGACTATTTCCGCTGCGCTTTGACTTTCTAACGAACAAGGCTTGATAATACATCAATTTCCATGCATTTAGGATAGTAGAATAATTTTTTTCAATTTTTTTGCGAAAGATAATCGATTTCTTAGTTAGGTGAAAAATGTTATTTTGGTGGTGATACACAATCTGCGCTCTCGGATCGAAAAATTGAAGTATCGAGATAAACCTAGTCGCATTTTCTTTGTTTTTCTGTGCTCTTTCGAATGCGAAAAGAATTTTAAGGATCGGTTGAACCATTCAAAAGTTATGGCCTTTTCATCGATTAACAAAATCAGGGGAAATCAAGGATCCTGTATTAAGCCCCTTTTCGCTCTATCTCCCACAGGAGCCGAGAAAAACGCGAAAAACGATTTTTGGGATATTTCCCACATGGGATGGACGTTATCTGATGTATTTCGTCGCGCTGATCACGAATCTGGCCGTGGATTTGCGATATCTCCAACAGGAGCTGAGAAAATCGCAAAAAACCGAATTAACCGGAAACCACCTGCTTTACGTTTACAAAAATCACGATATCGATCGTTTTCTCTGTAATAGCGACTATTTCCGCTGCGCTTTGACTTTCTAACGAACAAGGCTTGATAATACATCAATTTCCATGCATTTAGGATAGTAGAATAATTTTTTTCAATTTTTTTGCGAAAGATAATCGATTTCTTAGTTAGGTGAAAAATGTTATTTTGGTGGTGATACACAATCTGCGCTCTCGGATCGAAAAATTGAAGTATCGAGATAAACCTAGTCGCATTTTCTTTGTTTTTCTGTGCTCTTTCGAATGCAAAAAGAATTTTAAGGATCGGTTGAACCATTCAAAAGTTATGGCCTTTTTATCGATTAACAAAATCAGGGGAAATCAAGGATCCTGTATTAAGCCCCTTTTTGCTCTATCTCCCACAGGAGCCGAGAAAAACGCGAAAAACGATTTTTGGGATATTTCCCACATGGGATGGACGTTATCTGATGTATTTCGTCGCGCTGATCACGAATCTGGTCGTGGATTTGCGATATCTCCAACAGGAGCTGAGAAAATCGCAAAAAACCGAATTAACCGGAAACCACCTGCTTTACGTTTACAAAAATCACGATATCGATCGTTTTCTCTGTAATAGCGACTATTTCCGCTGCGCTTTGACTTTCTAACGAACAAGGCTTGATAATACATCAATTTCCATGCATTTAGGATAGTAGAATAATTTTTTTCAATTTTTTTGCGAAAGATAATCGATTTCTTAGTTAGGTGAAAAATGTTATTTTGGTGGTGATACACAATCTGCGCTCTCGGATCGAAAAATTGAAGTATCGAGATAAACCTAGTCGCATTTTCTTTGTTTTTCTGTGCTCTTTCGAATGCGAAAAGAATTTTAAGGATCGGTTGAACCATTCAAAAGTTATGGCCTTTTTATCGATTAACAAAATCAGGGGAAATCAAGGATCCTGTATTAAGCCCCTTTTTGCTCTATCTCCCACAGGAGCCGAGAAAAACGCGAAAAACGATTTTTGGGATATTTCCCACATGGGATGGACGTTATCTGATGTATTTCGTCGCGCTGATCACGAATCTGGTCGTGGATTTGCGATATCTCCAACAGGAGCTGAGAAAATCGCAAAAAACCGAATTAACCGGAAACCACCTGCTTTACGTTTACAAAAATCACGATATCGATCGTTTTCTCTGTAATAGCGACTATTTCCGCTGCGCTTTGACTTTCTAACGAACAAGGCTTGATAATACATCAATTTCCATGCATTTAGGATAGTAGAATAATTTTTTTCAATTTTTTTGCGAAAGATAATCGATTTCTTAGTTAGGTGAAAAATGTTATTTTGGTGGTGATACACAATCTGCGCTCTCGGATCGAAAAATTGAAGTATCGAGATAAACCTAGTCGCATTTTCTTTGTTTTTCTGTGCTCTTTCGAATGCGAAAAGAATTTTAAGGATCGGTTGAACCATTCAAAAGTTATGGCCTTTTTATCGATTAACAAAATCAGGGGAAATCAAGGATCCTGTATTAAGCCCCTTTTCGCTCTATCTCCCACAGGAGCCGAGAAAAACGCGAAAAACGATTTTTGGGATATTTCCCACATGGGATGGACGTTATCTGATGTATTTCGTCGCGCTGATCACGAATCTGGCCGTGGATTTGCGATATCTCCAACAGGAGCTGAGAAAATCGCAAAAAACCGAATTAACCGGAAACCACCTGCTTTACGTTTACAAAAATCACGATATCGATCGTTTTCTATGTAATAGCGACTATTTCCGCTGCGCTTTGACTTTCTAACGAACAAGGCTTGATAATACATCAATTTCCATGCATTTAGGATAGTAGAATAATTTTTTTCAATTTTTTTGCGAAAGATAATCGATTTCTTAGTTAGGTGAAAAATGTTATTTTGGTGGTGATACACAATCTGCGCTCTCGGATCGAAAAATTGAAGTATCGAGATAAACCTAGTCGCATTTTCTTTGTTTTTCTGTGCTCTTTCGAATGCGAAAAGAATTTTAAGGATCGGTTGAACCATTCAAAAGTTATGGCCTTTTTATCGATTAACAAAATCAGGGGAAATCAAGGATCCTGTATTAAGCCCCTTTTCGCTCTATCTCCCACAGGAGCCGAGAAAAACGCGAAAAACGATTTTTGGGATATTTCCCACATGGGATGGACGTTATCTGATGTATTTCGTCGCGCTGATCACGAATCTGGCCGTGGATTTGCGATATCTCCAACAGGAGCTGAGAAAATCGCAAAAAACCGAATTAACCGGAAACCACCTGCTTTACGTTTACAAAAATCACGATATCGATCGTTTTCTCTGTAATAGCGACTATTTCCGCTGCGCTTTGACTTTCTAACGAACAAGGCTTGATAATACATCAATTTCCATGCATTTAGGATAGTAGAATAATTTTTTTCAATTTTTTTGCGAAAGATAATCGATTTCTTAGTTAGGTGAAAAATGTTATTTTGGTGGTGATACACAATCTGCGCTCGCGGATCGAAAAATTGAAGTATCGAGATAAACCTAGTCGCATTTTCTTTGTTTTTCTGTGCTCTTTCGAATGCGAAAAGAATTTTAAGGATCGGTTGAACCATTCAAAAGTTATGGCCTTTTTATCGATTAACAAAATCAGGGGAAATCAAGGATCCTGTATTAAGCCCCTTTTCGCTCTATCTCCCACAGGAGCCGAGAAAAACGCGAAAAACGATTTTTGGGATATTTCCCACATGGGATGGACGTTATCTGATGTATTTTGTCGCGCTGATCACGAATCTGGCCGTGGATTTGCGATATCTCCAACAGGAGCTGAGAAAATCGCAAAAAACCGAATTAACCGGAAACCACCTGCTTTACGTTTACAAAAATCACGATATCGATCGTTTTCTCTGTAATAGCGACTATTTCCGCTGCGCTTTGACTTTCTAACGAACAAGGCTTGATAATACATCAATTTCCATGCATTTAGGATAGTAGAATAATTTTTTTCAATTTTTTGCGAAAGATAATCGATTTCTTAGTTATGTGAAAAATGTTATTTTAGAGGTAACATACAATCTGCGCTCTCGGATCGAAAAATTGAAGTATCGAGATAAACCTAGTCGCATTTTCTTTGTTTTTCTGTGCTCTTTCGAATGCAAAAAGAATTTTAAGGATCGGTTAAACGATTCAAAAGTTATGACCTTTTTTAAGACTACCAAAATCAGGGAAAATCGAGGATCCTGTATTAAGCCCCTTTTCGCTCTATCTCCCACAGGAGCCGAGAAAAACGCGAAAAACGATTTTTGGGATATTTCCCACATGGGATGGACGTTATCTGATGTATTTCGTCGCGCTGATCACGAATCTGGCCGTGGATTTGCGATATCTCCAACAGGAGCTGAGAATATCGCAAAAAACCGAATTAACCGGAAACCACCTGCTTTACGTTTACAAAAATCACAATATCGATCGTTTTCTCTGTAATAGCGACTATTTCCGCTGCGCTTTGACTTTCTAACGAACAAGGCTTGACAATACATCAATTTCCATGCATTTAGGATAGTAGAATAATTTTTTTCAATTTTTTTGCGAAAGATAATCGATTTCTTAGTTAGGTGAAAAATGTTATTTTGGTGGTGATACACAATCTGCGCTCTCGGATCGAAAAATTGAAGTATCGAGATAAACCTAGTCGCATTTTCTTTGTTTTTCTGTGCTCTTTCGAATGCGAAAAGAATTTTAAGGATCGGTTGAACCATTCAAAAGTTATGGCCTTTTTATCGATTAACAAAATCAGGGGAAATCAAGGATCCTGTATTAAGCCCCTTTTCGCTCTATCTCCCACAGGAGCCGAGAAAAACGCGAAAAACGATTTTTGGGATATTTCCCACATGGGATGGACGTTATCTGATGTATTTCGTCGCGCTGATCACGAATCTGGCCGTGGATTTGCGATATCTCCAACAGGAGCTGAGAAAATCGCAAAAAACCGAATTAACCGGAAATCACCTGCTTTACGTTTACAAAAATCACGATATCGATCGTTTTCTCTGTAATAGCGACTATTTCCGCTGCGCTTTGACTTTCTAACGAACAAGGCTTGATAATACATCAATTTCCATGCATTTAGGATAGTAGAATAATTTTTTTCAATTTTTTTGCGAAAGATAATCGATTTCTTAGTTAGGTGAAAAATGTTATTTTGGTGGTGATACACAATCTGCGCTCTCGGATCGAAAAATTGAAGTATCGAGATAAACCTAGTCGCATTTTCTTTGTTTTTCTGTGCTCTTTCGAATGCGAAAAGAATTTTAAGGATCGGTTGAACCATTCAAAAGTTATGGCCTTTTTATCGATTAACAAAATCAGGGGAAATCAAGGATCCTGTATTAAGCCCCTTTTCGCTCTATCTCCCACAGGAGCCGAGAAAAACGCGAAAAACGATTTTTGGGATATTTCCCACATGGGATGGACGTTATCTGATGTATTTCGTCGCGCTGATCACGAATCTGGCCGTGGATTTGCGATATCTCCAACAGGAGCTGAGAAAATCGCAAAAAACCGAATTAACCGGAAACCACCTGCTTTACGTTTACAAAAATCACGATATCGATCGTTTTCTCTGTAATAGCGACTATTTCCGCTGCGCTTTGACTTTCTAACGAACAAGGCTTGATAATACATCAATTTCCATGCATTTAGGATAGTAGAATAATTTTTTTCAATTTTTTTGCGAAAGATAATCGATTTCTTAGTTAGGTGAAAAATGTTATTTTGGTGGTGATACACAATCTGCGCTCGCGGATCGAAAAATTGAAGTATCGAGATAAACCTAGTCGCATTTTCTTTGTTTTTCTGTGCTCTTTCGAATGCGAAAAGAATTTTAAGGATCAGTTGAACCATTCAAAAGTTATGGCCTTTTTATCGATTAACAAAATCAGGGGAAATCAAGGATCCTGTATTAAGCCCCTTTTCGCTCTATCTCCCACAGGAGCCGAGAAAAACGCGAAAAACGATTTTTGGGATATTTCCCACATGGGATGGACGTTATCTGATGTATTTTGTCGCGCTGATCACGAATCTGGCCGTGGATTTGCGATATCTCCAACAGGAGCTGAGAAAATCGCAAAAAACCGAATTAACCGGAAACCACCTGCTTTACGTTTACAAAAATCACGATATCGATCGTTTTCTCTGTAATAGCGACTATTTCCGCTGCGCTTTGACTTTCTAACGAACAAGGCTTGATAATACATCAATTTCCATGCATTTAGGATAGTAGAATAATTTTTTTCAATTTTTTGCGAAAGATAATCGATTTCTTAGTTATGTGAAAAATGTTATTTTAGAGGTAACATACAATCTGCGCTCTCGGATCGAAAAATTGAAGTATCGAGATAAACCTAGTCGCATTTTCTTTGTTTTTCTGTGCTCTTTCGAATGCAAAAAGAATTTTAAGGATCGGTTAAACGATTCAAAAGTTATGACCTTTTTTAAGACTACCAAAATCAGGGAAAATCGAGGATCCTGTATTAAGCCCCTTTTCGCTCCATCTCCCACAGGAGCCGAGAAAAACGCGAAAAACGATTTTTGGGATATTTCCCACATGGGATGGACGTTATCTGATGTATTTCGTCGCGCTGATCACGAATCTGGCCGTGGATTTGCGATATCTCCAACAGGAGCTGAGAAAATCGCAAAAAACCGAATTAACCGGAAACCACCTGCTTTACGTTTACAAAAATCACGATATCGATCGTTTTCTCTGTAATAGCGACTATTTCCGCTGCGCTTTGACTTTCTAACGAACAAGGCTTGATAATACATCAATTTCCATGCATTTAGGATAGTAGAATAATTTTTTTCAATTTTTTTGCGAAAGATAATCGATTTCTTAGTTAGGTGAAAAATGTTATTTTGGTGGTGATACACAATCTGCGCTCTCGGATCGAAAAATTGAAGTATCGAGATAAACCTAGTCGCATTTTCTTTGTTTTTCTGTGCTCTTTCGAATGCGAAAAGAATTTTAAGGATCGGTTGAACCATTCAAAAGTTATGGCCTTTTTATCGATTAACAAAATCAGGGGAAATCAAGGATCCTGTATTAAGCCCCTTTTCGCTCTATCTCCCACAGGAGCCGAGAAAAACGCGAAAAACGATTTTTGGGATATTTCCCACATGGGATGGACGTTATCTGATGTATTTCGTCGCGCTGATCACGAATCTGGCCGTGGATTTGCGATATCTCCAACAGGAGCTGAGAATATCGCAAAAAACCGAATTAACCGGAAACCACCTGCTTTACGTTTACAAAAATCACGATATCGATCGTTTTCTCTGTAATAGCGACTATTTCCGCTGCGCTTTGACTTTCTAACGAACAAGGCTTGATAATACATCAATTTCCATGCATTTAGGATAGTAGAATAATTTTTTTCAATTTTTTTGCGAAAGATAATCGATTTCTTAGTTAGGTGAAAAATGTTATTTTGGTGGTGATACACAATCTGCGCTCTCGGATCGAAAAATTAAAGTATCGAGATAAACTTAGTCGCATTTTCTTTGTTTTTCTGTGCTCTTTCGAATGCGAAAAGAATTTTAAGGATCGGTCGAACGATTCAAAAGTTATGACCTTTTTTACGACTACCAAAATCAGGGAAAATCGAGGAACCTGTCTTAAGCTCCTTTTCGCTCTATCTCCCACAGGAGCCGAGAAAAACGCGAAAAACCATTTTTTCGATATTTCCCACATAGGATGGACGTTATCTGATGTATTTCGTCGCGCTGATCACGAATCTGGCCGTGGATTTGCGATATCTCCAACAGAAGCTGAGAAAATCGAAAAAAAACCGAATTAACCGAAAACCACCCAATTTACGTTTACTAAAATTACGTTATCTATCGTTTTCTCTTTAATAGCGACTGTTTCCGCTGCTCTTTGACTTTCTAACGAACAAAGCTTGATACTAGATGGATTTCCATGCATTTAGGATAGTAGAATAATTTTTTTCATTTTTTTTGCGAAAGATAATCGATTTCTTAGTTATGTGAAAAATGCTATTTTAGAGGTAACATACAATCTGCGCTCTCGGATCGAAAAATTGAAGTATCGAGATAAACCTAGTCGCATTTTCTTTGTTTTTCTGTGCTCTTTCGAATGCAAAAAGAATTTTAAGGATCGGTTAAACGATTCAAAAGTTATGACCTTTTTTAAGACTACCAAAATCAGGGAAAATCGAGGATCCTGTATTAAGCCCCTTTTCGCTCTATCTCCCACAGGAGCCGAGAAAAACGCGAAAAACGATTTTTGGGATATTTCCCACATGGGATGGACGTTATCTGATGTATTTCGTCGCGCTGATCACGAATCTGGCCGTGGATTTGCGATATCTCCAACAGGAGCTGAGAAAATCGCAAAAAACCGAATTAACCGGAAACCACCTGCTTTACGTTTACAAAAATCACGATATCGATCGTTTTCTCTGTAATAGCGACTATTTCCGCTGCGCTTTGACTTTCTAACGAACAAGGCTTGATAATACATCAATTTCCTTGCATTTAGGATAGTAGAATAATTTTTTTCAATTTTGTTGCGAAAGATAATCGATTTCTTAGTTAGGTGAAAAATGTTATTTTGGTGGTGATACACAATCTGCGCTCTCGGATCGAAAAATTGAAGTATCGAGATAAACCTAGTCGCATTTTCTTTGTTTTTCTGTGCTCTTTCGAATGCGAAAAGAATTTTAAGGATCGGTTGAACCATTTAAAAGTTATGGCCTTTTTTAAGACTACCAAAATCAGGGAAAATCGAGGATCCTGTATTAAGCCCCTTTTCGCTCTATCTCCCACAGGAGCCGAGAAAAACGCGAAAAACGATTTTTGGGATATTTCCCACATGGGATGGACGTTATCTGATGTATTTCGTCGCGCTGATCACGAATCTGGCCGTGGATTTGCGATATCTCCAACAGGAGCTGAGAATATCGCAAAAAACCGAATTAACCGGAAACCACCTGCTTTACGTTTACAAAAATCACGATATCGAACGTTTTCTCTGTAATAGCGACTATTTCCGCTGCGCTTCGACTTTCTAACGAACAAGGCTTGATAATACATCAATTTCCATGCATTTAGGATAGTAGAATAATTTTTTTCAATTTTTTTGCGAAAGATAATCGATTTCTTAGTTAGGTGAAAAATGTTATTTTGGTGGTGATACACAATCTGCGCTCTCGGATCGAAAAATTGAAGTATCGAGATAAACCTAGTCGCATTTTCTTTGTTTTTCTGTGCTCTTTTGAATGCGAAAAGAATTTTAAGGATCGGTTGAACCATTCAAAAGTTATGGCCTTTTTATCGATTAACAAAATCAGGGGAAATCAAGGATCCTGTATTAAGCCCCTTTTCGCTCTATCTCCCACAGGAGCCGAGAAAAACGCGAAAAACGATTTTTGGGATATTTCCCACATAGGATGGACGTTATCTGATGTATTTCGTCGCGCTGATCACGAATCTGACCGTGGATTTGCGATATCTCCAACAGGAGCTGAGAAAATCCCAAAAAACCGAATTAACCGGAAACCACCTGCTTTACGTTCACTTAAATTACGTTATCTATCGTTTTCTTTCTAATAGAATTTTTTGGTCGACCCAAAGAACATAAATAATTCTTTTGGTCGACCCAAAGAACCCAAATATTTTTTGGGTCAACCCAAAGAACCTAAATATTTTTGGGTCAACCTAAAGAACCTAAATATTCTTTGATTCAACCCAAAGAACTTAATACAATTCTTTCGTATTAGGAGCTGAGAAAATCGCAAAAAACCAAAAACCACTTGCTTTACGTTTACTAAAATTACGATATCTATCGTTTTCTCTCTAATAGCGACTGTTTCCGCTGCGCTTTGACTTTCTAACGAACAAGGCTTGATAATACATCAATTTCCATACATTTAGAACCGTAGAATAATTTTTTTCAATTTTTTTGCGAACAATAATCGATTTTTTAATTAGGTGAAAAAAGTTATTTTAGAGGTAACATACAATCTGCGCTCCCGGATCGAAAAATTGAAATATCGGGATGAGCCTAGTCGCATTTTTTTTGTTTTTCTGTGCTCTATCGAAAGCAAAAAGAATTTTAAGGATCGGTCGAACGATTCAAAAGTTATGACCTTTTTTACGACTACCAAAATCAGGGAAAATCGAGGAACCTGTCTTAAGCTCCTTTTCGCTCTATCTCCCACAGGAGCCGAGAAAAACGCGAAAAACCATTTTTTCGATATTTCCCACATAGGATGGACGTTATCTGATGTATTTCGTCGCGCTGATCACGAATCTGGCCGTGGATTTGCGATATCTCCAACAGAAGCTGAGAAAATCGAAAAAAAACCGAATTAACCGAAAACCACCTAATTTACGTTTACTAAAATTACGTTATCTATCGTTTTCTCTTTAATAGCGACTGTTTCCGCTGCTCTTTGACTTTCTAACGAACAAAGCTTGATAATAGATGGATTTCCATGCATTTAGGATAGTAGAATAATTTTTTTCATTTTTTTTGCGAAAGATAATCGATTTCTTAGTTATGTGAAAAATGCTATTTTAGAGGTAACATACAATCTGCGCTCTTGGATCGAAAAATTGAAATATCGGGATGAGCCTAGTCGCATTTTCTTTGTTTTTCTGTGCTCTATCGAATGCAAAAAAAATTTTAAGGATCGGTCGAACGATTCAAAAGTTATAACCTTTTTTACGACTAACAAAATCAGGGAAAATCGAGGATCCTGTCTTAAGCTCCTTTTCGCTCTATCTCCCACAGGAGCCGAGAAAAACGCGAAAAACCATTTTTTAAATATTTCTTACATAGGATGGACGTTATCTGATGTATTTTGTCGCGCTGATCACGAATCTGGCCGTGGATTTGCGATATCTCCTACAGGAGCTGAGAAAATCGCAAAAAACCGAGATAACCGAAAACCACCTGCTTTACGTTCACTTAAATTACGTTATCTATCGTTTTCTTTCTAATAGAATTTTTTGGTCGACCCAAAGAACATAAATAATTCTTTTGGTCGACCCAAAGAACTCAAATATTTTTTGGGTCAACCCAAAGAACCTAAATATTTTTGGGTCAACCTAAAGAACTTAAATATTTTTTGGGTCGACCCGAAGAACCTAAATATTTTTTGGGTCAACCTAAAGAACCTAAATATTCTTTGATTCAACCCAAAGAACCTAAATATTTATGGGTCAACCCAAAGAACATAAATATTTTTTTTGGGTCAACCCAAAGAACCTAAATATTTTTTAGGTCGACCCAAAGAACCTAAATATTTTTTGGGTCAACCCAAAGAACCTGAATATTTTTTGGGTCAACCCAAAGAACATAAATAATTTTTTTGGGTCAACCCAAAGAACCTGACAATTTTTTGGGTCGACCCAAAGAACCTAAATATTTTTTGGGTCAACCCAAAGAACATAAATAATTTTTTTGGGTCAACCCAAAGAACATAAATATTTCTTTTGGGTCAACCCAAAGAACCTAAATATTTTTTGGGTCGACCCAAAGAACTTAAATATTTTTTGGGTCAACCTAAAGAACCTACATATTTTTGGGTCAACCTAAAGAACCTAAATATTCTTTGGGTCGACCCAAAGAACCTAAATATTTTTTGGTCAACCTAAAGAACATAAATAATTTTTTTGGGTCAACCCAAAGAAACTAAATATTTTTTTGGGTCAACCCAAAGAACATAATACAATTCTTTTGTATTAGGAGCTGAGAAAATCGCAAAAAACCAAAAACCACTTGCTTTACGTTTACTAAAATTACGATATCTATCGTTTTCTCTCTAATAGCGACTGTTTCCGCTGCGCTTTGACTTTCTAACGAACAAGGCTTGATAATACATCAATTTCCATACATTTAGAACCGTAGAATAATTTTTTTCAATTTTTTTGCGAACAATAATCGATTTTTTAATTAGGTGAAAAAAGTTATTTTAGAGGTAACATACAATCTGCGCTCCCGGATCGAAAAATTGAAATATCGGGATGAGCCTAGTCGCATTTTCTTTGTTTTTCTGTGCTCTTTCGAATGCGAAAAGAATTTTAAGGATCGGTTGAACCATTCAAAAGTTATGGCCTTTTTATCGATTAACAAAATCAGGGGAAATCAAGGATCCTGTATTAAGCCCCTTTTCGCTCTATCTCCCACAGGAGCCGAGAAAAACGCGAAAAACGATTTTTGGGATATTTCCCACATGGGATGGACGTTATCTGATGTATTTCGTCGCGCTGATCACGAATCTGGCCGTGGATTTGCGATATCTCCAACAGGAGCTGAGAAAATCGCAAAAAACCGAATTAACCGGAAACCACCTGCTTTACGTTTACAAAAATCACGATATCGATCGTTTTCTCTGTAATAGCGACTATTTCCGCTGCGCTTTGACTTTCTAACGAACAAGGCTTGATAATACATCAATTTCCTTGCATTTAGGATAGTAGAATAATTTTTTTCAATTTTTTTGCGAAAGATAATCGATTTCTTAGTTAGGTGAAAAATGTTATTTTGGTGGTGATACACAATCTGCGCTCTCGGATCGAAAAATTGAAGTATCGAGATAAACCTAGTCGCATTTTCTTTGTTTTTCTGTGCTCTTTCGAATGCAAAAAGAATTTAAAGGATCGGTTAAACGATTCAAAAGTTATGGCCTTTTTATCGATTAACAAAATCAGGGGAAATCAAGGATCCTGTATTAAGCCCCTTTTCGCTCTATCTCCCACAGGAGCCGAGAAAAACGCGAAAAACGATTTTTGGGATATTTCCCACATGGGATGGACGTTATCTGATGTATTTCGTCGCGCTGATCACGAATCTGGCCGTGGATTTGCGATATCTCCAACAGGAGCTGAGAAAATCGCAAAAAACCGAATTAACCGGAAACCACCTGCTTTACGTTTACAAAAATCACGATATCGATCGTTTTCTCTGTAATAGCGACTATTTCCGCTGCGCTTTGACTTTCTAACGAACAAGGCTTGATAATACATCAATTTCCATGCATTTAGGATAGTAGAATAATTTTTTTCAATTTTTTGCGAAAGATAATCGATTTCTTAGTTATGTGAAAAATGTTATTTTAGAGGTAACATACAATCTGCGCTCTCGGATCGAAAAATTGAAGAATCGAGATAAACCTAGTCGCATTTTCTTTGTTTTTCTGTGCTCTTTCGAATGCAAAAAGAATTTTAAGGATCGGTTAAACGATTCAAAAGTTATGACCTTTTTTAAGACTACCAAAATCAGGGAAAATCGAGGATCCTGTATTAAGCCCCTTTTCGCTCTATCTCCCACAGGAGCCGAGAAAAACGCGAAAAACGATTTTTGGGATATTTCCCACATGGGATGGACGTTATCTGATGTATTTCGTCGCGCTGATCACGAATCTGGCCGTGGATTTGCGATATCTCCAACAGGAGCTGAGAAAATCGCAAAAAACCGAATTAACCGGAAACCACCTGCTTTACGTTTACAAAAATCACGATATCGATCGTTTTCTCTGTAATAGCGACTATTTCCGCTGCGCTTTGACTTTCTAACGAACAAGGCTTGATAATACATCAATTTCCTTGCATTTAGGATAGTAGAATAATTTTTTTCAATTTTTTTGCGAAAGATAATCGATTTCTTAGTTAGGTGAAAAATGTTATTTTGGTGGTGATACACAATCTGCGCTCTCGGATCGAAAAATTGAAGTATCGAGATAAACCTAGTCGCATTTTCTTTGTTTTTCTGTGCTCTTTCGAATGCAAAAAGAATTTTAAGGATCGGTTAAACGATTCAAAAGTTATGACCTTTTTTAAGACTACCAAAATCAGGGAAAATCGAGGATCCTGTATTAAGCCCCTTTTCGCTCTATCTCCCACAGGAGCCGAGAAAAACGCGAAAAACGATTTTTGGGATATTTCCCACATGGGATGGACGTTATCTGATGTATTTCGTCGCGCTGATCACGAATCTGGCCGTGGATTTGCGATATCTCCAACAGGAGCTGAGAATATCGCAAAAAACCGAATTAACCGGAAACCACCTGCTTTACGTTTACAAAAATCACGATATCGAACGTTTTCTCTGTAATAGCGACTATTTCCGCTGCGCTTCGACTTTCTAACGAACAAGGCTTGATAATACATCAATTTCCATGCATTTAGGATAGTAGAATAATTTTTTTCAATTTTTTTGCGAAAGATAATCGATTTCTTAGTTAGGTGAAAAATGTTATTTTGGTGGTGATACACAATCTGCGCTCTCGGATCGAAAAATTGAAGTATCGAGATAAACCTAGTCGCATTTTCTTTGTTTTTCTGTGCTCTTTCGAATGCGAAAAGAATTTTAAGGATCGGTTGAACCATTCAAAAGTTATGGCCTTTTTATCGATTAACAAAATCAGGGGAAATCAAGGATCCAGTATTAAGCCCCTTTTCGCTCTATCTTCCACAGGAGCCGAGAAAAACGCGAAAAACGATTTTTGGGATATTTCCCACATGGGATGGACGTTATCTGATGTATTTCGTCGCGCTGATCACAAATCTGGCCGTGGATTTGCGATATCTCCAACAGGAGCTGAGAAAATCGCAAAAAACCGAATTAACCGGAAACCACCTGCTTTACGTTTACAAAAATCACGATATCGATCGTTTTCTCTGTAATAGCGACTATTTCCGCTGCGCTTTGACTTTCTAACGAACAAGGCTTGATAATACATCAATTTCCTTGCATTTAGGATAGTAGAATAATTTTTTTCAATTTTTTTGCGAAAGATAATCGATTTCTTAGTTAGGTGAAAAATGTTATTTTGGTGGTGATACACAATCTGCGCTCTCGGATCGAAAAATTGAAGTATCGAGATAAACCTAGTCGCATTTTCTTTGTTTTTCTGTGCTCTTTCGAATGCAAAAAGAATTTTAAGGATCGGTTAAACGATTCAAAAGTTATGACCTTTTTTAAGACTACCAAAATCAGGGAAAATCGAGGATCCTGTATTAAGCCCCTTTTCGCTCTATCTCCCACAGGAGCCGAGAAAAACGCGAAAAACGATTTTTGGGATATTTCCCACATGGGATGGACGTTATCTGATGTATTTCGTCGCGCTGATCACGAATCTGGCCGTGGATTTGCGATATCTCCAACAGGAGCTGAGAATATCGCAAAAAACCGAATTAACCGGAAACCACCTGCTTTACGTTTACAAAAATCACGATATCGATCGTTTTCTCTGTAATAGCGACTATTTCCGCTGCGCTTTGACTTTCTAACGAACAAGGCTTGATAATACATCAATTTCCATGCATTTAGGATAGTAGAATAATTTTTTTCAATTTTTTTGCGAAAGATAATCGATTTCTTAGTTAGGTGAAAAATGTTATTTTGGTGGTGATACACAATCTGCGCTCTCGGATCGAAAAATTGAAGTATCGAGATAAACCTAGTCGCATTTTCTTTGTTTTTCTGTGCGCTTTCGAATGCAAAAAGAATTTTAAGGATCGGTTAAACGATTCAAAAGTTATGACCTTTTTTAAGACTACCAAAATCAGGGAAAATCGAGGATCCTGTATTAAGCCCCTTTTCGCTCTATCTCCCACAGGAGCCGAGAAAAACGCGAAAAACGATTTTTGGGATATTTCCCACATGGGATGGACGTTATCTGATGTATTTCGTCGCGCTGATCACGAATCTGGCCGTGGATTTGCGATATCTCCAACAGGAGCTGAGAATATCGCAAAAAACCGAATTAACCGGAAACCACCTGCTTTACGTTTACAAAAATCACGATATCGAACGTTTTCTCTGTAATAGCGACTATTTCCGCTGCGCTTCGACTTTCTAACGAACAAGGCTTGATAATACATCAATTTCCATGCATTTAGGATAGTAGAATAATTTTTTTCAATTTTTTTGCGAAAGATAATCGATTTCTTAGTTAGGTGAAAAATGTTATTTTGGTGGTGATACACAATCTGCGCTCTCGGATCGAAAAATTGAAGTATCGAGATAAACCTAGTCGCATTTTCTTTGTTTTTCTGTGCTCTTTTGAATGCGAAAAGAATTTTAAGGATCGGTTGAACCATTCAAAAGTTATGGCCTTTTTATCGATTAACAAAATCAGGGGAAATCAAGGATCCTGTATTAAGCCCCTTTTCGCTCTATCTCCCACAGGAGCCGAGAAAAACGCGAAAAACGATTTTTGGGATATTTCCCACATAGGATGGACGTTATCTGATGTATTTCGTCGCGCTGATCACGAATCTGACCGTGGATTTGCGATATCTCCAACAGGAGCTGAGAAAATCCCAAAAAACCGAATTAACCGGAAACCACCTGCTTTACGTTCACTTAAATTACGTTATCTATCGTTTTCTTTCTAATAGAATTTTTTGGTCGACCCAAAGAACATAAATAATTCTTTTGGTCGACCCAAAGAACCCAAATATTTTTTGGGTCAACCCAAAGAACCTAAATATTTTTGGGTCAACCTAAAGAACCTAAATATTCTTTGATTCAACCCAAAGAACTTAATACAATTCTTTCGTATTAGGAGCTGAGAAAATCGCAAAAAACCAAAAACCACTTGCTTTACGTTTACTAAAATTACGATATCTATCGTTTTCTCTCTAATAGCGACTGTTTCCGCTGCGCTTTGACTTTCTAACGAACAAGGCTTGATAATACATCAATTTCCATACATTTAGAACCGTAGAATAATTTTTTTCAATTTTTTTGCGAACAATAATCGATTTTTTAATTAGGTGAAAAAAGTTATTTTAGAGGTAACATACAATCTGCGCTCCCGGATCGAAAAATTGAAATATCGGGATGAGCCTAGTCGCATTTTTTTTGTTTTTCTGTGCTCTATCGAAAGCAAAAAGAATTTTAAGGATCGGTCGAACGATTCAAAAGTTATGACCTTTTTTACGACTACCAAAATCAGGGAAAATCGAGGAACCTGTCTTAAGCTCCTTTTCGCTCTATCTCCCACAGGAGCCGAGAAAAACGCGAAAAACCATTTTTTCGATATTTCCCACATAGGATGGACGTTATCTGATGTATTTCGTCGCGCTGATCACGAATCTGGCCGTGGATTTGCGATATCTCCAACAGAAGCTGAGAAAATCGAAAAAAAACCGAATTAACCGAAAACCACCTAATTTACGTTTACTAAAATTACGTTATCTATCGTTTTCTCTTTAATAGCGACTGTTTCCGCTGCTCTTTGACTTTCTAACGAACAAAGCTTGATAATAGATGGATTTCCATGCATTTAGGATAGTAGAATAATTTTTTTCATTTTTTTTGCGAAAGATAATCGATTTCTTAGTTATGTGAAAAATGCTATTTTAGAGGTAACATACAATCTGCGCTCTTGGATCGAAAAATTGAAATATCGGGATGAGCCTAGTCGCATTTTCTTTGTTTTTCTGTGCTCTATCGAATGCAAAAAAAATTTTAAGGATCGGTCGAACGATTCAAAAGTTATAACCTTTTTTACGACTAACAAAATCAGGGAAAATCGAGGATCCTGTCTTAAGCTCCTTTTCGCTCTATCTCCCACAGGAGCCGAGAAAAACGCGAAAAACCATTTTTTAAATATTTCTTACATAGGATGGACGTTATCTGATGTATTTTGTCGCGCTGATCACGAATCTGGCCGTGGATTTGCGATATCTCCTACAGGAGCTGAGAAAATCGCAAAAAACCGAGATAACCGAAAACCACCTGCTTTACGTTCACTTAAATTACGTTATCTATCGTTTTCTTTCTAATAGAATTTTTTGGTCGACCCAAAGAACATAAATAATTCTTTTGGTCGACCCAAAGAACTCAAATATTTTTTGGGTCAACCCAAAGAACCTAAATATTTTTGGGTCAACCTAAAGAACTTAAATATTTTTTGGGTCGACCCGAAGAACCTAAATATTTTTTGGGTCAACCTAAAGAACCTAAATATTCTTTGATTCAACCCAAAGAACCTAAATATTTATGGGTCAACCCAAAGAACATAAATATTTTTTTTGGGTCAACCCAAAGAACCTAAATATTTTTTAGGTCGACCCAAAGAACCTAAATATTTTTTGGGTCAACCCAAAGAACCTGAATATTTTTTGGGTCAACCCAAAGAACATAAATAATTTTTTTGGGTCAACCCAAAGAACCTGACAATTTTTTGGGTCGACCCAAAGAACCTAAATATTTTTTGGGTCAACCCAAAGAACATAAATAATTTTTTTGGGTCAACCCAAAGAACATAAATATTTCTTTTGGGTCAACCCAAAGAACCTAAATATTTTTTGGGTCGACCCAAAGAACTTAAATATTTTTTGGGTCAACCTAAAGAACCTACATATTTTTGGGTCAACCTAAAGAACCTAAATATTCTTTGGGTCGACCCAAAGAACCTAAATATTTTTTGGTCAACCTAAAGAACATAAATAATTTTTTTGGGTCAACCCAAAGAAACTAAATATTTTTTTGGGTCAACCCAAAGAACATAATACAATTCTTTTGTATTAGGAGCTGAGAAAATCGCAAAAAACCAAAAACCACTTGCTTTACGTTTACTAAAATTACGATATCTATCGTTTTCTCTCTAATAGCGACTGTTTCCGCTGCGCTTTGACTTTCTAACGAACAAGGCTTGATAATACATCAATTTCCATACATTTAGAACCGTAGAATAATTTTTTTCATTTTTTTGCGAACAATAATCGATTTTTTAATTAGGTGAAAAAAGTTATTTTAGAGGTAACATACAATCTGCGCTCCCGGATCGAAAAATTGAAATATCGGGATGAGCCTAGTCGCATTTTCTTTGTTTTTCTGTGCTCTTTCGAATGCGAAAAGAATTTTAAGGATCGGTTGAACCATTCAAAAGTTATGGCCTTTTTATCGATTAACAAAATCAGGGGAAATCAAGGATCCTGTATTAAGCCCCTTTTCGCTCTATCTCCCACAGGAGCCGAGAAAAACGCGAAAAACGATTTTTGGGATATTTCCCACATGGGATGGACGTTATTTGATGTATTTCGTCGCGCTGATCACGAATCTGGCCGTGGATTTGCGATATCTCCAACAGGAGCTGAGAAAATCGCAAAAAACCGAATTAACCGGAAACCACCTGCTTTACGTTTACAAAAATCACGATATCGATCGTTTTCTCTGTAATAGCGACTATTTCCGCTGCGCTTTGACTTTCTAACGAACAAGGCTTGATAATACATCAATTTCCTTGCATTTAGGATAGTAGAATAATTTTTTTCAATTTTTTTGCGAAAGATAATCGATTTCTTAGTTAGGTGAAAAATGTTATTTTGGTGGTGATACACAATCTGCGCTCTCGGATCGAAAAATTGAAGTATCGAGATAAACCTAGTCGCATTTTCTTTGTTTTTCTGTGCTCTTTCGAATGCAAAAAGAATTTAAAGGATCGGTTAAACGATTCAAAAGTTATGGCCTTTTTATCGATTAACAAAATCAGGGGAAATCAAGGATCCTGTATTAAGCCCCTTTTCGCTCTATCTCCCACAGGAGCCGAGAAAAACGCGAAAAACGATTTTTGGGATATTTCCCACATGGGATGGACGTTATCTGATGTATTTCGTCGCGCTGATCACGAATCTGGCCGTGGATTTGCGATATCTCCAACAGGAGCTGAGAAAATCGCAAAAAACCGAATTAACCGGAAACCACCTGCTTTACGTTTACAAAAATCACGATATCGATCGTTTTCTCTGTAATAGCGACTATTTCCGCTGCGCTTTGACTTTCTAACGAACAAGGCTTGATAATACATCAATTTCCATGCATTTAGGATAGTAGAATAATTTTTTTCAATTTTTTGCGAAAGATAATCGATTTCTTAGTTATGTGAAAAATGTTATTTTAGAGGTAACATACAATCTGCGCTCTCGGATCGAAAAATTGAAGAATCGAGATAAACCTAGTCGCATTTTCTTTGTTTTTCTGTGCTCTTTCGAATGCAAAAAGAATTTTAAGGATCGGTTAAACGATTCAAAAGTTATGACCTTTTTTAAGACTACCAAAATCAGGGAAAATCGAGGATCCTGTATTAAGCCCCTTTTCGCTCTATCTCCCACAGGAGCCGAGAAAAACGCGAAAAACGATTTTTGGGATATTTCCCACATGGGATGGACGTTATCTGATGTATTTCGTCGCGCTGATCACGAATCTGGCCGTGGATTTGCGATATCTCCAACAGGAGCTGAGAAAATCGCAAAAAACCGAATTAACCGGAAACCACCTGCTTTACGTTTACAAAAATCACGATATCGATCGTTTTCTCTGTAATAGCGACTATTTCCGCTGCGCTTTGACTTTCTAACGAACAAGGCTTGATAATACATCAATTTCCTTGCATTTAGGATAGTAGAATAATTTTTTTCAATTTTTTTGCGAAAGATAATCGATTTCTTAGTTAGGTGAAAAATGTTATTTTGGTGGTGATACACAATCTGCGCTCTCGGATCGAAAAATTGAAGTATCGAGATAAACCTAGTCGCATTTTCTTTGTTTTTCTGTGCTCTTTCGAATGCAAAAAGAATTTTAAGGATCGGTTAAACGATTCAAAAGTTATGACCTTTTTTAAGACTACCAAAATCAGGGAAAATCGAGGATCCTGTATTAAGCCCCTTTTCGCTCTATCTCCCACAGGAGCCGAGAAAAACGCGAAAAACGATTTTTGGGATATTTCCCACATGGGATGGACGTTATCTGATGTATTTCGTCGCGCTGATCACGAATCTGGCCGTGGATTTGCGATATCTCCAACAGGAGCTGAGAATATCGCAAAAAACCGAATTAACCGGAAACCACCTGCTTTACGTTTACAAAAATCACGATATCGAACGTTTTCTCTGTAATAGCGACTATTTCCGCTGCGCTTCGACTTTCTAACGAACAAGGCTTGATAATACATCAATTTCCATGCATTTAGGATAGTAGAATAATTTTTTTCAATTTTTTTGCGAAAGATAATCGATTTCTTAGTTAGGTGAAAAATGTTATTTTGGTGGTGATACACAATCTGCGCTCTCGGATCGAAAAATTGAAGTATCGAGATAAACCTAGTCGCATTTTCTTTGTTTTTCTGTGCTCTTTCGAATGCGAAAAGAATTTTAAGGATCGGTTGAACCATTCAAAAGTTATGGCCTTTTTATCGATTAACAAAATCAGGGGAAATCAAGGATCCAGTATTAAGCCCCTTTTCGCTCTATCTTCCACAGGAGCCGAGAAAAACGCGAAAAACGATTTTTGGGATATTTCCCACATGGGATGGACGTTATCTGATGTATTTCGTCGCGCTGATCACAAATCTGGCCGTGGATTTGCGATATCTCCAACAGGAGCTGAGAAAATCGCAAAAAACCGAATTAACCGGAAACCACCTGCTTTACGTTTACAAAAATCACGATATCGATCGTTTTCTCTGTAATAGCGACTATTTCCGCTGCGCTTTGACTTTCTAACGAACAAGGCTTGATAATACATCAATTTCCTTGCATTTAGGATAGTAGAATAATTTTTTTCAATTTTTTTGCGAAAGATAATCGATTTCTTAGTTAGGTGAAAAATGTTATTTTGGTGGTGATACACAATCTGCGCTCTCGGATCGAAAAATTGAAGTATCGAGATAAACCTAGTCGCATTTTCTTTGTTTTTCTGTGCTCTTTCGAATGCAAAAAGAATTTTAAGGATCGGTTAAACGATTCAAAAGTTATGACCTTTTTTAAGACTACCAAAATCAGGGAAAATCGAGGATCCTGTATTAAGCCCCTTTTCGCTCTATCTCCCACAGGAGCCGAGAAAAACGCGAAAAACGATTTTTGGGATATTTCCCACATGGGATGGACGTTATCTGATGTATTTCGTCGCGCTGATCACGAATCTGGCCGTGGATTTGCGATATCTCCAACAGGAGCTGAGAATATCGCAAAAAACCGAATTAACCGGAAACCACCTGCTTTACGTTTACAAAAATCACGATATCGATCGTTTTCTCTGTAATAGCGACTATTTCCGCTGCGCTTTGACTTTCTAACGAACAAGGCTTGATAATACATCAATTTCCATGCATTTAGGATAGTAGAATAATTTTTTTCAATTTTTTTGCGAAAGATAATCGATTTCTTAGTTAGGTGAAAAATGTTATTTTGGTGGTGATACACAATCTGCGCTCTCGGATCGAAAAATTGAAGTATCGAGATAAACCTAGTCGCATTTTCTTTGTTTTTCTGTGCGCTTTCGAATGCAAAAAGAATTTTAAGGATCGGTTAAACGATTCAAAAGTTATGACCTTTTTTAAGACTACCAAAATCAGGGAAAATCGAGGATCCTGTATTAAGCCCCTTTTCGCTCTATCTCCCACAGGAGCCGAGAAAAACGCGAAAAACAATATTTGGGATATTTCCCACATGGGATGGACGTTATCTGATGTATTTCGTCGCGCTGATCACGAATCTGGCCGTGGATTTGCGATATCTCCAACAGGAGCTGAGAAAATCGCAAAAAACCGAATTGACCGGAAACCACCTGCTGTACGTTTACAAAAATCACGATATCGATCGTTTTCTCTGTAATAGCGACTATTTCCGCTGCGCTCTGACTTTCTAACGAACAAGGCTTGATAATACATCAATTTCCATGCATTTAGGATAGTAGAATTATTTTTTTCAATTTTTTTGCGAAAGATAATCGATTTCTTAGTTAGGTGAAAAATGTTATTTTGGTGGTGACACACAATCTGCGCTCTCGGATCGAAAAATTGAAATATCGGGATGAACCTAGTCGCATTTTCTTTGTTTTTCTGTGCTCTTTCGAATGCGAAAAGAATTTTAAGGATCGGTTGAACCATTCAAAAGTTATGGCCTTTTTATCGATTAACAAAATCAGGGGAAATCAAGGATCCTGTATTAAGCCCCTTTTCGCTCTATCTCCCACAGGAGCCGAGAAAAACGCGAAAAACGATTTTTGGGATATTTCCCACATGGGATGGACGTTATCTGATGTATTTCGTCGCGCTGACCACGAATCTGGCCGTGGATTTGCGATATCTCCAACAGGAGCTGAGAAAATCGCAAAAAACCGAATTAACCGAAAACCACCTGCTTTACGTTTACAAAAATCACGATATCGATCGTTTTCTCTGTAATAGCGACTGTTTCCGCTGCGCTTCGACTTTCTAACGAACAAGGCTTGATGATACATCAATTTCCATGCATTTAGAACCGTAGAATAATTTTTTTCAATTTTTTTGCGAAAGATAATCGATTTTTTAGTTAGGTGAAAAATGTTATTTTGGAGGTGACATACAATCTGCGCTCTCGGCTCGAAAAATTGAAATATCGGGATGAAACTAGTCGCATTTTCTTTGTTTTTCTGTGCTCTTTCGAATGCAAAAAGAATTTTAAGGATCGGTTAAACCATTCAAAAGTTATGGCCTTTTTATCGATTAACAAAATCAGGGGAAATCAAGGATCCTGTATTAAGCCCCTTTTCGCTCTATCTCCCACAGGAGCCGTAAAAAACGCGAAAAACGATTTTTGGGATATTTCCCACATATGATGGACGTTATCTGATGTATTTCGTCGCGCTGATCACGAATCTGGCCGTGGATTTGCGATATCTCCAACAGGAGCTGAGAAAATCGCAAAAAACCGAATTAACCGAAAACCACCTGCTTTACGTTTACAAAAATCACGTTATCTATCGTTTTCTCTGTAATAGCGACTGTTTCCGCTGCGCTTTGACTTTCTAACGAACAAGGCTTGATGATACATCAATTTCCATGCATTTAGAACCGTAGAATAATTTTTTTCAATTTTTTTGCGAAAGATAATCGATTTTTTAGTTAGGTGAAAAATGTTATTTTGGAGGTGACATACAATCTGCGCTCTCGGCTCGAAAAATTGAAATATCAGGATGAAACTAGTCGCATTTTCTTTGTTTTTCTGTGCTCTATCGAATGCAAAAAGAATTTTAAGGATCGGTCGAACGATTCAAAAGTTATGACCTTTTTCACGACTACCAAAATCAGGGAAAATCGAGGATCCTGTCTTAAGCTCCTTTTCGCTCTATCTCCCACAGGAGCCGAGAAAAACGCGAAAAACCATTTTTCCGATATTTCCCACATAGGATGGACGTTACCTGATGTATTTCGTCGCGCTGATCACGAATCTGGCCGTGGATTTGCGATATCTCCTACAGGAACTGAGAAAATCGCAAAAAACCGAATTAACCGAAAACCACCTGCTTTACGTTCACTAAAATTACGTTATCTATCGTTTTCTTTCTAATAGAATTTTTTGGTCGACCAAAAGAACATAAATAATTTTTTTGGTCGACCCAAAGAACCTAAATATTTTTTGGGTCAACCCAAAGAACCTAAATATTTTTTGGGTCGACCCAAAGAACCTAAATATTTTTTGGGTCAACCCAAAGAACCTAAATATTTCTTGGGTCAACCCAAAGAACCTAAATATTTTTGGGTTAACCTAAAGAACCTAAATATTTTTCGGGTCAACCTAAAGAACCTAAATATTTTTTTGGGTCAACCCAAAGAACATAATACAATTCTTTTGTATTAGGAGCTGAGAAAATCGCAAAAAAACAAAAACCACTTGCTTTACGTTTACTAAAATTACGATATCAATCGTTTTCTCTCTAATAGCGACTGTTTCCGCTGCGCTTTGACTTTCTAACGAACAAGGCTTGATGATACATCAATTTCCATGCATTTAGAACCGTAGGATAATTTTTTTCAATTTTTTTGCGAAAGATAATCGATTTTTTAGTTAGGTGAAAAATGTTATTTTGGAGGTGACATACAATCTGCGCTCTCGGCTCGAAAAATTGAAATATCGGGATAAAACTAGTCGCATTTTCTTTGTTTTTCTGTGCTCTTTCGAACGCAAAAAGAATTTTAAGGATCGGTTGAACCATTCAAAAGTTAAGGCCTTTTTATCGATTAACAAAATCAGGGGAAATCAAGGATCCTGTATTAAGCCCCTTTTCGCTCTATCTCCCACAGGAGCCGAGAAAAACGCGAAAAACGATTTTTGGGATATTTCCCACATGGGATGGACGTTATCTGATGTATTTCGTCGCGCTGATCACGAATCTGGCCGTGGATTTGCGATATCTCCAACAGGAGCTGAGAAAATCGCAAAAAACCGAATTAACCGAAAACCACCTGCTTTACGTTTACAAAAATCACGATATCGATCGTTTTCTCTGTAATAGCGACTATTTCCGCTGCGCTCTGACTTTCTAACGAACAAGGCTTGATAATACATCAATTTCCATGCATTTGGGATAGTAGAATTATTTTTTTCAATTTTTTTGCGAAAGATAATCGATTTCTTAGTTAGGTGAAAAATGTTATTTTGGTGGTGACACACAATCTGCGCTCTCGGATCGAAAAATTGAAATATCGGGATGAGCCTAGTCGCATTTTCTTTGTTTTTCTGTGCTCTTTCGAATGCGAAAAGAATTTCAAGGATCGGTTGAACCATTCAAAAGTTATGACCTTTTTTAAGACTACCAAAATCAGGGAAAATCGAGGATCCTGTATTAAGCCCCTTTTCGCTCTATCTCCCACAGGAGCCGAGAAAAACGCGAAAAACGATTTTTGGGATATTTCCCACATGGGATGGACGTTATCTGATGTATTTCGTCGCGCTGATCACGAATCTGGCCGTGGATTTGCGATATCTCCAACAGGAGCTGAGAAAATCGCAAAAAACCGAATTAACCGAAAACCACCTGCTTTACGTTTACAAAAATCACGATATCGATCGTTTTCTGTGTAATAGCGACTATTTCCGCTGCGCTCTGACTTTCTAACGAACAAGGCTTGATAATACATCAATTTCCATGCATTTAGGATAGTAGAATTATTTTTTTCAATTTTTTTGCGAAAGATAATCGATTTCTTAGTTAGGTGAAAAATGTTATTTTGGTGGTGACACACAATCTGCGCTCTCGGATCGAAAAATTGAAATATCGGGATGAGCCTAGTCGCATTTTCTTTGTTTTTCTGTGCTCTTTCGAATGCGAAAAGAATTTTAAGGATCGGTTGAACCATTCAAAAGTTATGACCTTTTTTAAGACTACCAAAATCAGGGAAAATCGAGGATCCTGTATTAAGCCCCTTTTCGCTCTATCTCCCACAGGAGCCGAGAAAAACGCGAAAAACGATTTTTGGGATATTTCCTACATGGGATGGACGTTATCTGATGTATTTCGTCGCGCTGATCACGAATCTGACCGTGGATTTGCGATATCTCCAACAGGAGCTGAGAAAATCGCAAAAAACCGAATTGACCGGAAACCACCTGCTGTACGTTTACAAAAATCACGATATCGATCGTTTTCTCTGTAATAGCGACTATTTCCGCTGCGCTCTGACTTTCTAACGAACAAGGCTTGATAATACATCAATTTCTATGCATTTAGGATAGTAGAATTATTTTTTTCAATTTTTTTGCGAAAGATAATCGATTTCTTAGTTAGGTGAAAAATGTTATTTTGGTGGTGACACACAATCTGCGCTCTCGGATCGAAAAATTGAAATATCGGGATGAACCTAGTCGCATTTTCTTTGTTTTTCTGTGCTCTTTCGAATGCGAAAAGAATTTTAAGGATCGGTTGAACCATTTAAAAGTTATGGCCTTTTTATCGATTAACAAAATCAGGGAAAATCAAGGATCCTGTATTAAGCCCCTTTTCGCTCTATCTCCCACAGGAGCCGAGAAAAACGCGAAAAACGATTTTTGGGATATTTCCCACATGGGATGGACGTTATCTGATGTATTTCGTCGCGCTGATCACGAATCCGACCGTGGATTTGCGATATCTCCAACAGGAGCTAAGAAAATCGCAAAAAACCGAATTAACCGGAAACCACCTGCTGTACGTTTACAAAAATCGCGATATCGATCGTTTTCTCTGTAATAGCGACTATTTCCGCTGCGCTCTGACTTTCTAACGAACAAGGCTTGATAATACATCAATTTCCATGCATTTAGGATAGTAGAATTATTTTTTTCAATTTTTTTGCGAAAGATATACGATTTCTTAGTTAGGTGAAAAATGTTATTTTGGTTGTGACACACAATCTGCGCTCTCGGATCAAAAAATTGAAATATCGGGATGAGCCTAGTCGCATTTGCTTTGTTCTTCTGTGCTCTTTCGAATGGGAAAAGAATTTTAAGGATCGGTTAAACCATTCAAAAGTTATGGCCTTTTTATCGATTAACAAAATCAGGGGAAATCAAGGATCCTGTATTAAGCCCCTTTTCGCTCTATCTCCCACAGGAGCCGAGAAAAACGCGAAAAACCATTTTTTCGATGGTTCCCACATAGGATGGACGTTACCTGATGTATTTCGTCGCGCTGATCACGAATCTGGCCGTGGATTTGCGATATCTCCAACAGGAGCTGAGAAAATCGCAAAAAACCGAATTAACCGAAAACCACCTGCTTTACGTTTACAAAAATCACGATATCGATCGTTTTCTCTGTAATAGCGACTGTTTCCGCTGCGCTTTGACTTTCTCACGAACAAGGCTTGATGATACATCAATTTCCATGCATTTAGAACCGTAGAATAATTTTTTTCAATTTTTTTGCGAAAGATAATCGATTTTTTAGTTAGGTGAAAAATGTTATTTTGGAGGTGACATACAATCTGCGCTCTCGGCTCGAAAAATTAAAATATCGGGATGAAACTAGTCGCATTTTCTTTGTTTTTCTGTGCTCTTTCGAATGCAAAAAGAATTTTAAGGATCGGTTGAACCATTCAAAAGTTATGGCCTTTTTATCGATTAACAAAATCAGGGGAAATCAAGGATCCTGTATTAAGCCCCTTTTCGCTCTATCTCCCACAGGAGCCGAGAAAAACGCGAAAAACGATTTTTGGGATATTTCCCACATGGGATGGACGTTATCTGATGTATTTCGTCGCGCTGATCACGAATCTGGCCGTGGATTTGCGATATCTCCAACAGGAGCTGAGAAAATCGCAAAAAACCGAATTAACCGAAAACCACCTGCTGTACGTTTACAAAAATCACGATATCGATCGTTTTCTCTGTAATAGCGACTATTTCCGCTGCGCTCTGACTTTCTAACGAACAAGGCTTGATAATACATCAATTTCCATGCATTTAGGATAGTAGAATTATTTTTTTCAATTCTTTTGCGAAAGATAATCGATTTCTTAGTTAGGTGAAAAATGTTATTTTGGTGGTGACACACAATCTGCGCTCTCGGATCGAAAAATTGAAATATCGGGATGAACCTAGTCGCATTTTCTTTGTTTTTCTGTGCTCTTTCGAATGCGAAAAGAATTTTAAGGATCGGTTGAACCATTTAAAAGTTATGGCCTTTTTATCGATTAACAAAATCAGGGAAAATCAAGGATCCTGTATTAAGCCCCTTTTCGCTCTATCTCCCACAGGAGCCGAGAAAAACGCGAAAAACGATTTTTGGGATATTTCCCACATGGGATGGACGTTATCTGATGTATTTCGTCGCGCTGATCACGAATCCGACCGTGGATTTGCGATATCTCCAACAGGAGCTAAGAAAATCGCAAAAAACCGAATTAACCGGAAACCACCTGCTGTACGTTTACAAAAATCGCGATATCGATCGTTTTCTCTGTAATAGCGACTATTTCCGCTGCGCTCTGACTTTCTAACGAACAAGGCTTGATAATACATCAATTTCCATGCATTTAGGATAGTAGAATTGATTTTTTCAATTTTTTTGCGAAAGATAATCGATTTCTTAGTTAGGTGAAAAATGTTATTTTGGTTGTGACACACAATCTGCGCTCTCGGATCAAAAAATTGAAATATCGGGATGAGCCTAGTCGCATTTTCTTTGTTCTTCTGTGCTCTTTCGAATGGGAAAAGAATTTTAAGGATCGGTTGAACCATTCAAAAGTTATGGCCTTTTTATCGATTAACAAAATCAGGGGAAATCAAGGATCCTGTATTAAGCCCCTTTTCGCTCTATCTCCCACAGGAGCCGAGAAAAACGCGAAAAACCATTTTTTCGATGGTTCCCACATAGGATGGACGTTACCTGATGTATTTCGTCGCGCTGATCACGAATCTGGCCGTGGATTTGCGATATCTCCAACAGGAGCTGAGAAAATCGCAAAAAACCGAATTAACCGAAAACCACCTGCTTTACGTTTACAAAAATCACGATATCGATCGTTTTCTCTGTAATAGCGACTGTTTCCGCTGCGCTTTGACTTTCTAACGAACAAGGCTTGATGATACATCAATTTCCATGCATTTAGAACCGTAGAATAATTTTTTTCAATTTTTTTGCGAAAGATAATCGATTTTTTAGTTAGGTGAAAAATGTTATTTTGGAGGTGACATACAATCTGCGCTCTCGGCTCGAAAAATTGAAATATCGGGATGAAACTAGTCGCATTTTCTTTGTTTTTCTGTGCTCTTTCGAATGCAAAAAGAATTTTAAGGATCGGTTAAACCATTCAAAAGTTATGGCCTTTTTATCGATTAACAAAATCAGGGGAAATCAAGGATCCTGTATTAAGCCCCTTTTCGCTCTATCTCCCACAGGAGCCGAGAAAAACGCGAAAAACGATTTTTGGGATATTTCCCACATGGGATGGACGTTATCTGATGTATTTCGTCGCGCTGATCACGAATCTGGCCGTGGATTTGCGATATCTCCAACAGGAGCTGAGAAAATCGCAAAAAACCGAATTAACCGAAAACCACCTGCTTTACGTTTACAAAAATCACGATATCGATCGTTTTCTCTGTAATAGCGACTGTTTCCGCTGCGCTTTGACTTTCTAACGAACAAGGCTTGATGATACATCAATTTCCATGCATTTAGAACCGTAGAATAATTTTTTTCAATTTTTTTGCGAAAGATAATCGATTTTTTAGTTAGGTGAAAAATGTTATTTTGGAGGTGACATACAATCTGCGCTCTCGGCTCGAAAAATTGAAATATCGGGATGAAACTAGTCGCATTTTCTTTGTTTTTCTGTGCTCTTTCGAATGCAAAAAGAATTTTAAGGATCGGTTGAACCATTCAAAAGTTATGGCCTTTTTATCGATTAACAAAATCAGGGGAAATCAAGGATCCTGTATTAAGCCCCTTTTCGCTCTATCTCCCACAGGAGCCGAGAAAAGCGCGAAAAACGATTTTTGGGATATTTCCCACATGGGATGGACGTTATCTGATGTATTTCGTCGCGCTGATCACGAATCTGGCCGTGGATTTGCGATATCTCCAACAGGAGCTGAGAAAATCGCAAAAAACCGAATTAACCGAAAACCACCTGCTTTACGTTTACAAAAATCACGATATCGATCGTTTTCTCTGTAATAGCGACTGTTTCCGCTGCGCTTTGACTTTCTAACGAACAAGGCTTGATGATACATCAATTTCCATGCATTTAGAACCGTAGAATAATTTTTTTCAATTTTTTTGCGAAAGATAATCGATTTTTTAGTTAGGTGAAAAATGTTATTTTGGAGGTGACATACAATCTGCGCTCTCGGCTCGAAAAATTGAAATATCGGGATGAAACTAGTCGCATTTTCTTTGTTTTTCTGTGCTCTTTCGAATGCAAAAAGAATTTTAAGGATCGGTTGAACCATTCAAAAGTTATGGCCTTTTTATCGATTAACAAAATCAGGGGAAATCAAGGATCCTGTATTAAGCCCCTTTTCGCTCTATCTCCCACAGGAGCCGAGAAAAACGCGAAAAACGATTTTTGGGATATTTCCCACATGGGATGGACGTTATCTGATGTATTTCGTCGCGCTGATCACGAATCTGGCCGTGGATTTGCGATATCTCCAACAGGAGCTGAGAAAATCGCAAAAAACCGAATTAACCGAAAACCACCTGCTTTACGTTTACAAAAATCACGATATCGATCGTTTTCTCTGTAATAGCGACTGTTTCCGCTGCGCTTTGACTTTCTAACGAACAAGGCTTGATGATACATCAATTTCCATGCATTTAGAACCGTAGAATAATTTTTTTCAATTTTTTTGCGAAAGATAATCGATTTTTTAGTTAGGTGAAAAATGTTATTTTGGAGGTGACATACAATCTGCGCTCTCGGCTCGAAAAATTGAAATATCGGGATGAAACTAGTCGCATTTTCTTTGTTTTTCTGTGCTCTTTCGAATGCAAAAAGAATTTTAAGGATCGGTTGAACCATTCAAAAGTTATGGCCTTTTTATCGATTAACAAAATCAGGGGAAATCAAGGATCCTGTATTAAGCCCCTTTTCGCTCTATCTCCCACAGGAGCCGAGAAAAGCGCGAAAAACGATTTTTGGGATATTTCCCACATGGGATGGACGTTATCTGATGTATTTCGTCGCGCTGATCACGAATCTGGCCGTGGATTTGCGATATCTCCAACAGGAGCTGAGAAAATCGCAAAAAACCGAATTAACCGAAAACCACCTGCTTTACGTTTACAAAAATCACGATATCGATCGTTTTCTCTGTAATAGCGACTGTTTCCGCTGCGCTTTGACTTTCTAACGAACAAGGCTTGATGATACATCAATTTCCATGCATTTAGAACCGTAGAATAATTTTTTTCAATTTTTTTGCGAAAGATAATCGATTTTTTAGTTAGGTGAAAAATGTTATTTTGGAGGTGACATACAATCTGCGCTCTCGGCTCGAAAAATTGAAATATCGGGATGAAACTAGTCGCATTTTCTTTGTTTTTCTGTGCTCTTTCGAATGCAAAAAGAATTTTAAGGATCGGTTGAACCATTCAAAAGTTATGGCCTTTTTATCGATTAACAAAATCAGGGGAAATCAAGGATCCTGTATTAAGCCCCTTTTCGCTCTATCTCCCACAGGAGCCGAGAAAAACGCGAAAAACGATTTTTGGGATATTTCCCACATGGGATGGACGTTATCTGATGTATTTCGTCGCGCTGATCACGAATCTGGCCGTGGATTTGCGATATCTCCAACAGGAGCTGAGAAAATCGCAAAAAACCGAATTAACCGAAAACCACCTGCTTTACGTTTACAAAAATCACGATATCGATCGTTTTCTCTGTAATAGCGACTGTTTCCGCTGCGCTTTGACTTTCTAACGAACAAGGCTTGATGATACATCAATTTCCATGCATTTAGAACCGTAGAATAATTTTTTTCAATTTTTTTGCGAAAGATAATCGATTTTTTAGTTAGGTGAAAAATGTTATTTTGGAGGTGACATACAATCTGCGCTCTCGGCTCGAAAAATTGAAATATCGGGATGAAACTAGTCGCATTTTCTTTGTTTTTCTGTGCTCTTTCGAATGCAAAAAGAATTTTAAGGATCGGTTGAACCATTCAAAAGTTATGGCCTTTTTATCGATTAACAAAATCAGGGGAAATCAAGGATCCTGTATTAAGCCCCTTTTCGCTCTATCTCCCACAGGAGCCGAGAAAAGCGCGAAAAACGATTTTTGGGATATTTCCCACATGGGATGGACGTTATCTGATGTATTTCGTCGCGCTGATCACGAATCTGGCCGTGGATTTGCGATATCTCCAACAGGAGCTGAGAAAATCGCAAAAAACCGAATTAACCGAAAACCACCTGCTTTACGTTTACAAAAATCACGATATCGATCGTTTTCTCTGTAATAGCGACTGTTTCCGCTGCGCTTTGACTTTCTAACGAACAAGGCTTGATGATACATCAATTTCCATGCATTTAGAACCGTAGAATAATTTTTTTCAATTTTTTTGCGAAAGATAATCGATTTTTTAGTTAGGTGAAAAATGTTATTTTGGAGGTGACATACAATCTGCGCTCTCGGCTCGAAAAATTGAAATATCGGGATGAAACTAGTCGCATTTTCTTTGTTTTTCTGTGCTCTTTCGAATGCAAAAAGAATTTTAAGGATCGGTTGAACCATTCAAAAGTTATGGCCTTTTTATCGATTAACAAAATCAGGGGAAATCAAGGATCCTGTATTAAGCCCCTTTTCGCTCTATCTCCCACAGGAGCCGAGAAAAGCGCGAAAAACGATTTTTGGGATATTTCCCACATGGGATGGACGTTATCTGATGTATTTCGTCGCGCTGATCACGAATCTGGCCGTGGATTTGCGATATCTCCAACAGGAGCTGAGAAAATCGCAAAAAACCGAATTAACCGAAAACCACCTGCTTTACGTTTACAAAAATCACGATATCGATCGTTTTCTCTGTAATAGCGACTGTTTCCGCTGCGCTTTGACTTTCTAACGAACAAGGCTTGATGATACATCAATTTCCATGCATTTAGAACCGTAGAATAATTTTTTTCAATTTTTTTGCGAAAGATAATCGATTTTTTAGTTAGGTGAAAAATGTTATTTTGGAGGTGACATACAATCTGCGCTCTCGGCTCGAAAAATTGAAATATCGGGATGAAACTAGTCGCATTTTCTTTGTTTTTCTGTGCTCTTTCGAATGCAAAAAGAATTTTAAGGATCGGTTGAACCATTCAAAAGTTATGGCCTTTTTATCGATTAACAAAATCAGGGGAAATCAAGGATCCTGTATTAAGCCCCTTTTCGCTCTATCTCCCACAGGAGCCGAGAAAAGCGCGAAAAACGATTTTTGGGATATTTCCCACATGGGATGGACGTTATCTGATGTATTTCGTCGCGCTGATCACGAATCTGGCCGTGGATTTGCGATATCTCCAACAGGAGCTGAGAAAATCGCAAAAAACCGAATTAACCGAAAACCACCTGCTTTACGTTTACAAAAATCACGATATCGATCGTTTTCTCTGTAATAGCGACTGTTTCCGCTGCGCTTTGACTTTCTAACGAACAAGGCTTGATGATACATCAATTTCCATGCATTTAGAACCGTAGAATAATTTTTTTCAATTTTTTTGCGAAAGATAATCGATTTTTTAGTTAGGTGAAAAATGTTATTTTGGAGGTGACATACAATCTGCGCTCTCGGCTCGAAAAATTGAAATATCGGGATGAAACTAGTCGCATTTTCTTTGTTTTTCTGTGCTCTTTCGAATGCAAAAAGAATTTTAAGGATCGGTTGAACCATTCAAAAGTTATGGCCTTTTTATCGATTAACAAAATCAGGGGAAATCAAGGATCCTGTATTAAGCCCCTTTTCGCTCTATCTCCCACAGGAGCCGAGAAAAACGCGAAAAACGATTTTTGGGATATTTCCCACATGGGATGGACGTTATCTGATGTATTTCGTCGCGCTGATCACGAATCTGGCCGTGGATTTGCGATATCTCCAACAGGAGCTCAGAAAATCGCAAAAAACCGAATTAACCGAAAACCACCTGCTTTACGTTTACAAAAATCACGATATCGATCGTTTTCTCTGTAATAGCGACTGTTTCCGCTGCGCTTTGACTTTCTAACGAACAAGGCTTGATGATACATCAATTTCCATGCATTTAGAACCGTAGAATAATTTTTTTCAATTTTTTTGCGAAAGATAATCGATTTTTTAGTTAGGTGAAAAATGTTATTTTGGAGGTGACATACAATCTGCGCTCTCGGCTCGAAAAATTGAAATATCGGGATGAAACTAGTCGCATTTTCTTTGTTTTTCTGTGCTCTTTCGAATGCAAAAAGAATTTTAAGGATCGGTTGAACCATTCAAAAGTTATGGCCTTTTTATCGATTAACAAAATCAGGGGAAATCAAGGATCCTGTATTAAGCCCCTTTTCGCTCTATCTCCCACAGGAGCCGAGAAAAACGCGAAAAACGATTTTTGGGATATTTCCCACATGGGATGGACGTTATCTGATGTATTTCGTCGCGCTGATCACGAATCTGGCCGTGGATTTGCGATATCTCCAACAGGAGCTGAGAAAATCGCAAAAAACCGAATTAACCGAAAACCACCTGCTTTACGTTTACAAAAATCACGATATCGATCGTTTTCTCTGTAATAGCGACTGTTTCCGCTGCGCTTTGACTTTCTAACGAACAAGGCTTGATGATACATCAATTTCCATGCATTTAGAACCGTAGAATAATTTTTTTCAATTTTTTTGCGAAAGATAATCGATTTTTTAGTTAGGTGAAAAATGTTATTTTGGAGGTGACATACAATCTGCGCTCTCGGCTCGAAAAATTGAAATATCGGGATGAAACTAGTCGCATTTTCTTTGTTTTTCTGTGCTCTTTCGAATGCAAAAAGAATTTTAAGGATCGGTTGAACCATTCAAAAGTTATGGCCTTTTTATCGATTAACAAAATCAGGGGAAATCAAGGATCCTGTATTAAGCCCCTTTTCGCTCTATCTCCCACAGGAGCCGAGAAAAACGCGAAAAACGATTTTTGGGATATTTCCCACATGGGATGGACGTTATCTGATGTATTTCGTCGCGCTGATCACGAATCTGGCCGTGGATTTGCGATATCTCCAACAGGAGCTGAGAAAATCGCAAAAAACCGAATTAACCGAAAACCACCTGCTTTACGTTTACAAAAATCACGATATCGATCGTTTTCTCTGTAATAGCGACTGTTTCCGCTGCGCTTTGACTTTCTAACGAACAAGGCTTGATGATACATCAATTTCCATGCATTTAGAACCGTAGAATAATTTTTTTCAATTTTTTTGCGAAAGATAATCGATTTTTTAGTTAGGTGAAAAATGTTATTTTGGAGGTGACATACAATCTGCGCTCTCGGCTCGAAAAATTGAAATATCGGGATGAAACTAGTCGCATTTTCTTTGTTTTTCTGTGCTCTTTCGAATGCAAAAAGAATTTTAAGGATCGGTTGAACCATTCAAAAGTTATGGCCTTTTTATCGATTAACAAAATCAGGGGAAATCAAGGATCCTGTATTAAGCCCCTTTTCGCTCTATCTCCCACAGGAGCCGAGAAAAACGCGAAAAACGATTTTTGGGATATTTCCCACATGGGATGGACGTTATCTGATGTATTTCGTCGCGCTGATCACGAATCTGGCCGTGGATTTGCGATATCTCCAACAGGAGCTGAGAAAATCGCAAAAAACCGAATTAACCGAAAACCACCTGCTTTACGTTTACAAAAATCACGATATCGATCGTTTTCTCTGTAATAGCGACTGTTTCCGCTGCGCTTTGACTTTCTAACGAACAAGGCTTGATGATACATCAATTTCCATGCATTTAGAACCGTAGAATAATTTTTTTCAATTTTTTTGCGAAAGATAATCGATTTTTTAGTTAGGTGAAAAATGTTATTTTGGAGGTGACACACAATCTGCGCTCTCGGATCGAAAAATTTTAATATCGAGATGAGCCTAGTCGCATTTTCTTCCTTTTTCCATGCTCTTTTGAATGCAAGAAGAATTTTAAGGATCGGTTGAACGATTCAAAAGTTATGGCCTTTTTATCGATTAACAAAATCGGGGGAAATCAAGGATCCTGTATTAAGTCCCTTTTCGCTCTATCTCCCACAGGAGCCGAGAAAAACGCGAAAAACCATTTTTTCGATATTTTCCACATGGTATGGACGTTATCTGATGTATTTCGTCGCGCTGATCACGAATCTGGCCGTGGATTTGCGATATCTCCAACAGAAGCTGAGAAAATCGCAAAAAACCGAAAACCACCTGCTTTACGTTTACAAAAATCACGATATCCATCGTTTTCTCTGTAATAGCGACTGTTTCCGCTGCGCTTTGGCTTTCTAACGAACAAGGCTTGATATTACATCAATTTCCATGCATTTAGGACCGTAGAATAATTTTTTTCAATTTTTTTGCGAAAGATAATCGATTTCTTAATCATGTCAAAAATGCTATTTTAGAGGTAAGATACAATCTGCGCTCTCGGATCGAAAAATTGAAATATCGGGATGAGTCTAGTCGCATTTTCTTTGTTTTTCTGTGCTCTTTCGAATGCAAAAAGAATTTAAAGAATCGGTAGAACGATTCAAAAGTTATGACCTTTTTTACGACTACCAAAATCAGGGAAAATCAAGGATCCTGTATTAAGCCCCTTTTCGCTCTATCTCCCACAGGAGCCGAGAAAAACGCGAAAAACGATTTTTGGGATATTTCCCACATGGGATGGACGTTATCTGATGTATTTCGTCGCGCTGATCACGAATCTGGCCGTGGATTTGCGATATCTCCAACAGAAGCTGAGAAAATCGCAAAAAACCGAAAACCACCTGCTTTACGTTTACAAAAATCACGATATCCATCGTTTTCTCTGTAATAGCGACTGTTTCCGCTGCGCTTTGACTTTCTAACGAACAAGGCTTGATAATACATGGATTTCCATGCATTTAGGATAGTAGAATAATTTTTTTCAATTTTTTTGCGAAAGATAATCGATTTCTTAGTTATGTGAAAAATGTTATTTTGGAGGTGACACACAATCTGCGCTCTCGGATCGAAAAATTGAAATATCGGGATGAGTCTAGTCGCATTTTCTTTGTTTTTCTGTGCTCTTTCGAATGCAAAAAGAATTTGAAGAATCGGTTGAACCATTCAAAAGTTATGGCCTTTTTATCGATTAACAAAATCAGGGGAAATCAAGGATCCTGTATTAAGCCCCTTTTCGCTCTATCTCCCACAGGAGCCGAGAAAAGCGCGAAAAACGATTTTTGGGATATTTCCCATATGGGATGGACGTTATCTGATGTATTTCGTCGCGCTGATCACGAATCTGGCCGTGGATTTGCGATATCTCCAACAGGAGCTGAGAAAATCGCAAAAAACCGAATTAACCGAAAACCACCTGCTTTACGTTTACAAAAATCACGATATCGATCGTTTTCTCTGTAATAGCGACTGTTTCCGCTGCGCTTTGACTTTCTAACGAACAAGGCTTGATGATACATCAATTTCCATGCATTTAGAACCGTAGAATAATTTTTTTCAATTTTTTTGCGAAAGATAATCGATTTTTTAGTTAGGTGAAAAATGTTATTTTGGAGGTGACATACAATCTGCGCTCTCGGCTCGAAAAATTGAAATATCGGGATGAAACTAGTCGCATTTTCTTTGTTTTTCTGTGCTCTTTCGAATGCAAAAAGAATTTTAAGGATCGGTTGAACCATTCAAAAGTTATGGCCTTTTTATCGATTAACAAAATCAGGGGAAATCAAGGATCCTGTATTAAGCCCCTTTTCGCTCTATCTCCCACAGGAGCCGAGAAAAACGCGAAAAACGATTTTTGGGATATTTCCCACATGGGATGGACGTTATCTGATGTATTTCGTCGCGCTGATCACGAATCTGGCCGTGGATTTGCGATATCTCCAACAGGAGCTGAGAAAATCGCAAAAAACCGAATTAACCGAAAACCACCTGCTTTACGTTTACAAAAATCACGATATCGATCGTTTTCTCTGTAATAGCGACTGTTTCCGCTGCGCTTTGACTTTCTAACGAACAAGGCTTGATGATACATCAATTTCCATGCATTTAGAACCGTAGAATAATTTTTTTCAATTTTTTTGCGAAAGATAATCGATTTTTTAGTTAGGTGAAAAATGTTATTTTGGAGGTGACATACAATCTGCGCTCTCGGCTCGAAAAATTGAAATATCGGGATGAAACTAGTCGCATTTTCTTTGTTTTTCTGTGCTCTTTCGAATGCAAAAAGAATTTTAAGGATTGGTTGAACCATTCAAAAGTTATGGCCTTTTTATCGATTAACAAAATCAGGGGAAATCAAGGATCCTGTATTAAGCCCCTTTTCGCTCTATCTCCCACAGGAGCCGAGAAAAACGCGAAAAACGATTTTTGGGATATTTCCCACATGGGATGGACGTTATCTGATGTATTTCGTCGCGCTGATCACGAATCTGGCCGTGGATTTGCGATATCTCCAACAGGAGCTGAGAAAATCGCAAAAAACCGAATTAACCGAAAACCACCTGCTTTACGTTTACAAAAATCACGATATCGATCGTTTTCTCTGTAATAGCGACTGTTTCCGCTGCGCTTTGACTTTCTAACGAACAAGGCTTGATGATACATCAATTTCCATGCATTTAGAACCGTAGAATAATTTTTTTCAATTTTTTTGCGAAAGATAATCGATTTTTTAGTTAGGTGAAAAATGTTATTTTGGAGGTGACATACAATCTGCGCTCTCGGCTCGAAAAATTGAAATATCGGGATGAAACTAGTCGCATTTTCTTTGTTTTTCTGTGCTCTTTCGAATGCAAAAAGAATTTTAAGGATCGGTTGAACCATTCAAAAGTTATGGCCTTTTTATCGATTAACAAAATCAGGGGAAATCAAGGATCCTGTATTAAGCCCCTTTTCGCTCTATCTCCCACAGGAGCCGAGAAAAGCGCGAAAAACGATTTTTGGGATATTTCCCACATGGGATGGACGTTATCTGATGTATTTCGTCGCGCTGATCACGAATCTGGCCGTGGATTTGCGATATCTCCAACAGGAGCTGAGAAAATCGCAAAAAACCGAATTAACCGAAAACCACCTGCTTTACGTTTACAAAAATCACGATATCGATCGTTTTCTCTGTAATAGCGACTGTTTCCGCTGCGCTTTGACTTTCTAACGAACAAGGCTTGATGATACATCAATTTCCATGCATTTAGAACCGTAGAATAATTTTTTTCAATTTTTTTGCGAAAGATAATCGATTTTTTAGTTAGGTGAAAAATGTTATTTTGGAGGTGACATACAATCTGCGCTCTCGGCTCGAAAAATTGAAATATCGGGATGAAACTAGTCGCATTTTCTTTGTTTTTCTGTGCTCTTTCGAATGCAAAAAGAATTTTAAGGATCGGTTGAACCATTCAAAAGTTATGGCCTTTTTATCGATTAACAAAATCAGGGGAAATCAAGGATCCTGTATTAAGCCCCTTTTCGCTCTATCTCCCACAGGAGCCGAGAAAAACGCGAAAAACGATTTTTGGGATATTTCCCACATGGGATGGACGTTATCTGATGTATTTCGTCGCGCTGATCACGAATCTGGCCGTGGATTTGCGATATCTCCAACAGGAGCTCAGAAAATCGCAAAAAACCGAATTAACCGAAAACCACCTGCTTTACGTTTACAAAAATCACGATATCGATCGTTTTCTCTGTAATAGCGACTGTTTCCGCTGCGCTTTGACTTTCTAACGAACAAGGCTTGATGATACATCAATTTCCATGCATTTAGAACCGTAGAATAATTTTTTTCAATTTTTTTGCGAAAGATAATCGATTTTTTAGTTAGGTGAAAAATGTTATTTTGGAGGTGACATACAATCTGCGCTCTCGGCTCGAAAAATTGAAATATCGGGATGAAACTAGTCGCATTTTCTTTGTTTTTCTGTGCTCTTTCGAATGCAAAAAGAATTTTAAGGATCGGTTGAACCATTCAAAAGTTATGGCCTTTTTATCGATTAACAAAATCAGGGGAAATCAAGGATCCTGTATTAAGCCCCTTTTCGCTCTATCTCCCACAGGAGCCGAGAAAAACGCGAAAAACGATTTTTGGGATATTTCCCACATGGGATGGACGTTATCTGATGTATTTCGTCGCGCTGATCACGAATCTGGCCGTGGATTTGCGATATCTCCAACAGGAGCTGAGAAAATCGCAAAAAACCGAATTAACCGAAAACCACCTGCTTTACGTTTACAAAAATCACGATATCGATCGTTTTCTCTGTAATAGCGACTGTTTCCGCTGCGCTTTGACTTTCTAACGAACAAGGCTTGATGATACATCAATTTCCATGCATTTAGAACCGTAGAATAATTTTTTTCAATTTTTTTGCGAAAGATAATCGATTTTTTAGTTAGGTGAAAAATGTTATTTTGGAGGTGACATACAATCTGCGCTCTCGGCTCGAAAAATTGAAATATCGGGATGAAACTAGTCGCATTTTCTTTGTTTTTCTGTGCTCTTTCGAATGCAAAAAGAATTTTAAGGATTGGTTGAACCATTCAAAAGTTATGGCCTTTTTATCGATTAACAAAATCAGGGGAAATCAAGGATCCTGTATTAAGCCCCTTTTCGCTCTATCTCCCACAGGAGCCGAGAAAAACGCGAAAAACGATTTTTGGGATATTTCCCACATGGGATGGACGTTATCTGATGTATTTCGTCGCGCTGATCACGAATCTGGCCGTGGATTTGCGATATCTCCAACAGGAGCTGAGAAAATCGCAAAAAACCGAATTAACCGAAAACCACCTGCTTTACGTTTACAAAAATCACGATATCGATCGTTTTCTCTGTAATAGCGACTGTTTCCGCTGCGCTTTGACTTTCTAACGAACAAGGCTTGATGATACATCAATTTCCATGCATTTAGAACCGTAGAATAATTTTTTTCAATTTTTTTGCGAAAGATAATCGATTTTTTAGTTAGGTGAAAAATGTTATTTTGGAGGTGACATACAATCTGCGCTCTCGGCTCGAAAAATTGAAATATCGGGATGAAACTAGTCGCATTTTCTTTGTTTTTCTGTGCTCTTTCGAATGCAAAAAGAATTTTAAGGATCGGTTGAACCATTCAAAAGTTATGGCCTTTTTATCGATTAACAAAATCAGGGGAAATCAAGGATCCTGTATTAAGCCCCTTTTCGCTCTATCTCCCACAGGAGCCGAGAAAAGCGCGAAAAACGATTTTTGGGATATTTCCCACATGGGATGGACGTTATCTGATGTATTTCGTCGCGCTGATCACGAATCTGGCCGTGGATTTGCGATATCTCCAACAGGAGCTGAGAAAATCGCAAAAAACCGAATTAACCGAAAACCACCTGCTTTACGTTTACAAAAATCACGATATCGATCGTTTTCTCTGTAATAGCGACTGTTTCCGCTGCGCTTTGACTTTCTAACGAACAAGGCTTGATGATACATCAATTTCCATGCATTTAGAACCGTAGAATAATTTTTTTCAATTTTTTTGCGAAAGATAATCGATTTTTTAGTTAGGTGAAAAATGTTATTTTGGAGGTGACATACAATCTGCGCTCTCGGCTCGAAAAATTGAAATATCGGGATGAAACTAGTCGCATTTTCTTTGTTTTTCTGTGCTCTTTCGAATGCAAAAAGAATTTTAAGGATCGGTTGAACCATTCAAAAGTTATGGCCTTTTTATCGATTAACAAAATCAGGGGAAATCAAGGATCCTGTATTAAGCCCCTTTTCGCTCTATCTCCCACAGGAGCCGAGAAAAGCGCGAAAAACGATTTTTGGGATATTTCCCACATGGGATGGACGTTATCTGATGTATTTCGTCGCGCTGATCACGAATCTGGCCGTGGATTTGCGATATCTCCAACAGGAGCTGAGAAAATCGCAAAAAACCGAATTAACCGAAAACCACCTGCTTTACGTTTACAAAAATCACGATATCGATCGTTTTCTCTGTAATAGCGACTGTTTCCGCTGCGCTTTGACTTTCTAACGAACAAGGCTTGATGATACATCAATTTCCATGCATTTAGAACCGTAGAATAATTTTTTTCAATTTTTTTGCGAAAGATAATCGATTTTTTAGTTAGGTGAAAAATGTTATTTTGGAGGTGACATACAATCTGCGCTCTCGGCTCGAAAAATTGAAATATCGGGATGAAACTAGTCGCATTTTCTTTGTTTTTCTGTGCTCTTTCGAATGCAAAAAGAATTTTAAGGATCGGTTGAACCATTCAAAAGTTATGGCCTTTTTATCGATTAACAAAATCAGGGGAAATCAAGGATCCTGTATTAAGCCCCTTTTCGCTCTATCTCCCACAGGAGCCGAGAAAAGCGCGAAAAACGATTTTTGGGATATTTCCCACATGGGATGGACGTTATCTGATGTATTTCGTCGCGCTGATCACGAATCTGGCCGTGGATTTGCGATATCTCCAACAGGAGCTGAGAAAATCGCAAAAAACCGAATTAACCGAAAACCACCTGCTTTACGTTTACAAAAATCACGATATCGATCGTTTTCTCTGTAATAGCGACTGTTTCCGCTGCGCTTTGACTTTCTAACGAACAAGGCTTGATGATACATCAATTTCCATGCATTTAGAACCGTAGAATAATTTTTTTCAATTTTTTTGCGAAAGATAATCGATTTTTTAGTAAGGTGAAAAATGTTATTTTGGAGGTGACATACAATCTGCGCTCTCGGCTCGAAAAATTGAAATATCGGGATGAAACTAGTCGCATTTTCTTTGTTTTTCTGTGCTCTTTCGAATGCAAAAAGAATTTTAAGGATCGGTTGAACCATTCAAAAGTTATGGCCTTTTTATCGATTAACAAAATCAGGGGAAATCAAGGATCCTGTATTAAGCCCCTTTTCGCTCTATCTCCCACAGGAGCCGAGAAAAGCGCGAAAAACGATTTTTGGGATATTTCCCACATGGGATGGACGTTATCTGATGTATTTCGTCGCGCTGATCACGAATCTGGCCGTGGATTTGCGATATCTCCAACAGGAGCTGAGAAAATCGCAAAAAACCGAATTAACCGAAAACCACCTGCTTTACGTTTACAAAAATCACGATATCGATCGTTTTCTCTGTAATAGCGACTGTTTCCGCTGCGCTTTGACTTTCTAACGAACAAGGCTTGATGATACATCAATTTCCATGCATTTAGAACCGTAGAATAATTTTTTTCAATTTTTTTGCGAAAGATAATCGATTTTTTAGTTAGGTGAAAAATGTTATTTTGGAGGTGACATACAATCTGCGCTCTCGGCTCGAAAAATTGAAATATCGGGATGAAACTAGTCGCATTTTCTTTGTTTTTCTGTGCTCTTTCGAATGCAAAAAGAATTTTAAGGATCGGTTGAACCATTCAAAAGTTATGGCCTTTTTATCGATTAACAAAATCAGGGGAAATCAAGGATCCTGTATTAAGCCCCTTTTCGCTCTATCTCCCACAGGAGCCGAGAAAAGCGCGAAAAACGATTTTTGGGATATTTCCCACATGGGATGGACGTTATCTGATGTATTTCGTCGCGCTGATCACGAATCTTGCCGTGGATTTGCGATATCTCCAACAGGAGCTGAGAAAATCGCAAAAAACCGAATTAACCGAAAACCACCTGCTTTACGTTTACAAAAATCACGATATCGATCGTTTTCTCTGTAATAGCGACTGTTTCCGCTGCGCTTTGACTTTCTAACGAACAAGGCTTGATGATACATCAATTTCCATGCATTTAGAACCGTAGAATAATTTTTTTCAATTTTTTTGCGAAAGATAATCGATTTTTTAGTTAGGTGAAAAATGTTATTTTGGAGGTGACATACAATCTGCGCTCTCGGCTCGAAAAATTGAAATATCGGGATGAAACTAGTCGCATTTTCTTTGTTTTTCTGTGCTCTTTCGAATGCAAAAAGAATTTTAAGGATCGGTTGAACCATTCAAAAGTTATGGCCTTTTTATCGATTAACAAAATCAGGGGAAATCAAGGATCCTGTATTAAGCCCCTTTTCGCTCTATCTCCCACAGGAGCCGAGAAAAACGCGAAAAACGATTTTTGGGATATTTCCCACATGGGATGGACGTTATCTGATGTATTTCGTCGCGCTGATCACGAATCTGGCCGTGGATTTGCGATATCTCCAACAGGAGCTGAGAAAATCGCAAAAAACCGAATTAACCGAAAACCACCTGCTTTACGTTTACAAAAATCACGATATCGATCGTTTTCTCTGTAATAGCGACTGTTTCCGCTGCGCTTTGACTTTCTAACGAACAAGGCTTGATGATACATCAATTTCCATGCATTTAGAACCGTAGAATAATTTTTTTCAATTTTTTTGCGAAAGATAATCGATTTTTTAGTTAGGTGAAAAATGTTATTTTGGAGGTGACATACAATCTGCGCTCTCGGCTCGAAAAATTGAAATATCGGGATGAAACTAGTCGCATTTTCTTTGTTTTTCTGTGCTCTTTCGAATGCAAAAAGAATTTTAAGGATCGGTTGAACCATTCAAAAGTTATGGCCTTTTTATCGATTAACAAAATCAGGGGAAATCAAGGATCCTGTATTAAGCCCCTTTTCGCTCTATCTCCCACAGGAGCCGAGAAAAGCGCGAAAAACGATTTTTGGGATATTTCCCACATGGGATGGACGTTATCTGATGTATTTCGTCGCGCTGATCACGAATCTGGCCGTGGATTTGCGATATCTCCAACAGGAGCTGAGAAAATCGCAAAAAACCGAATTAACCGAAAACCACCTGCTTTACGTTTACAAAAATCACGATATCGATCGTTTTCTCTGTAATAGCGACTGTTTCCGCTGCGCTTTGACTTTCTAACGAACAAGGCTTGATGATACATCAATTTCCATGCATTTAGAACCGTAGAATAATTTTTTTCAATTTTTTTGCGAAAGATAATCGATTTTTTAGTTAGGTGAAAAATGTTATTTTGGAGGTGACATACAATCTGCGCTCTCGGCTCGAAAAATTGAAATATCGGGATGAAACTAGTCGCATTTTCTTTGTTTTTCTGTGCTCTTTCGAATGCAAAAAGAATTTTAAGGATCGGTTGAACCATTCAAAAGTTATGGCCTTTTTATCGATTAACAAAATCAGGGGAAATCAAGGATCCTGTATTAAGCCCCTTTTCGCTCTATCTCCCACAGGAGCCGAGAAAAGCGCGAAAAACGATTTTTGGGATATTTCCCACATGGGATGGACGTTATCTGATGTATTTCGTCGCGCTGATCACGAATCTGGCCGTGGATTTGCGATATCTCCAACAGGAGCTGAGAAAATCGCAAAAAACCGAATTAACCGAAAACCACCTGCTTTACGTTTACAAAAATCACGATATCGATCGTTTTCTCTGTAATAGCGACTGTTTCCGCTGCGCTTTGACTTTCTAACGAACAAGGCTTGATGATACATCAATTTCCATGCATTTAGAACCGTAGAATAATTTTTTTCAATTTTTTTGCGAAAGATAATCGATTTTTTAGTTAGGTGAAAAATGTTATTTTGGAGGTGACATACAATCTGCGCTCTCGGCTCGAAAAATTGAAATATCGGGATGAAACTAGTCGCATTTTCTTTGTTTTTCTGTGCTCTTTCGAATGCAAAAAGAATTTTAAGGATCGGTTGAACCATTCAAAAGTTATGGCCTTTTTATCGATTAACAAAATCAGGGGAAATCAAGGATCCTGTATTAAGCCCCTTTTCGCTCTATCTCCCACAGGAGCCGAGAAAAACGCGAAAAACGATTTTTGGGATATTTCCCACATGGGATGGACGTTATCTGATGTATTTCGTCGCGCTGATCACGAATCTGGCCGTGGATTTGCGATATCTCCAACAGGAGCTGAGAAAATCGCAAAAAACCGAATTAACCGAAAACCACCTGCTTTACGTTTACAAAAATCACGATATCGATCGTTTTCTCTGTAATAGCGACTGTTTCCGCTGCGCTTTGACTTTCTAACGAACAAGGCTTGATGATACATCAATTTCCATGCATTTAGAACCGTAGAATAATTTTTTTCAATTTTTTTGCGAAAGATAATCGATTTTTTAGTTAGGTGAAAAATGTTATTTTGGAGGTGACATACAATCTGCGCTCTCGGCTCGAAAAATTGAAATATCGGGATGAAACTAGTCGCATTTTCTTTGTTTTTCTGTGCTCTTTCGAATGCAAAAAGAATTTTAAGGATCGGTTGAACCATTCAAAAGTTATGGCCTTTTTATCGATTAACAAAATCAGGGGAAATCAAGGATCCTGTATTAAGCCCCTTTTCGCTCTATCTCCCACAGGAGCCGAGAAAAGCGCGAAAAACGATTTTTGGGATATTTCCCACATGGGATGGACGTTATCTGATGTATTTCGTCGCGCTGATCACGAATCTGGCCGTGGATTTGCGATATCTCCAACAGGAGCTGAGAAAATCGCAAAAAACCGAATTAACCGAAAACCACCTGCTTTACGTTTACAAAAATCACGATATCGATCGTTTTCTCTGTAATAGCGACTGTTTCCGCTGCGCTTTGACTTTCTAACGAACAAGGCTTGATGATACATCAATTTCCATGCATTTAGAACCGTAGAATAATTTTTTTCAATTTTTTTGCGAAAGATAATCGATTTTTTAGTTAGGTGAAAAATGTTATTTTGGAGGTGACATACAATCTGCGCTCTCGGCTCGAAAAATTGAAATATCGGGATGAAACTAGTCGCATTTTCTTTGTTTTTCTGTGCTCTTTCGAATGCAAAAAGAATTTTAAGGATCGGTTGAACCATTCAAAAGTTATGGCCTTTTTATCGATTAACAAAATCAGGGGAAATCAAGGATCCTGTATTAAGCCCCTTTTCGCTCTATCTCCCACAGGAGCCGAGAAAAGCGCGAAAAACGATTTTTGGGATATTTCCCACATGGGATGGACGTTATCTGATGTATTTCGTCGCGCTGATCACGAATCTGGCCGTGGATTTGCGATATCTCCAACAGGAGCTGAGAAAATCGCAAAAAACCGAATTAACCGAAAACCACCTGCTTTACGTTTACAAAAATCACGATATCGATCGTTTTCTCTGTAATAGCGACTGTTTCCGCTGCGCTTTGACTTTCTAACGAACAAGGCTTGATGATACATCAATTTCCATGCATTTAGAACCGTAGAATAATTTTTTTCAATTTTTTTGCGAAAGATAATCGATTTTTTAGTTAGGTGAAAAATGTTATTTTGGAGGTGACATACAATCTGCGCTCTCGGCTCGAAAAATTGAAATATCGGGATGAAACTAGTCGCATTTTCTTTGTTTTTCTGTGCTCTTTCGAATGCAAAAAGAATTTTAAGGATCGGTTGAACCATTCAAAAGTTATGGCCTTTTTATCGATTAACAAAATCAGGGGAAATCAAGGATCCTGTATTAAGCCCCTTTTCGCTCTATCTCCCACAGGAGCCGAGAAAAACGCGAAAAACGATTTTTGGGATATTTCCCACATGGGATGGACGTTATCTGATGTATTTCGTCGCGCTGATCACGAATCTGGCCGTGGATTTGCGATATCTCCAACAGGAGCTCAGAAAATCGCAAAAAACCGAATTAACCGAAAACCACCTGCTTTACGTTTACAAAAATCACGATATCGATCGTTTTCTCTGTAATAGCGACTGTTTCCGCTGCGCTTTGACTTTCTAACGAACAAGGCTTGATGATACATCAATTTCCATGCATTTAGAACCGTAGAATAATTTTTTTCAATTTTTTTGCGAAAGATAATCGATTTTTTAGTTAGGTGAAAAATGTTATTTTGGAGGTGACATACAATCTGCGCTCTCGGCTCGAAAAATTGAAATATCGGGATGAAACTAGTCGCATTTTCTTTGTTTTTCTGTGCTCTTTCGAATGCAAAAAGAATTTTAAGGATCGGTTGAACCATTCAAAAGTTATGGCCTTTTTATCGATTAACAAAATCAGGGGAAATCAAGGATCCTGTATTAAGCCCCTTTTCGCTCTATCTCCCACAGGAGCCGAGAAAAACGCGAAAAACGATTTTTGGGATATTTCCCACATGGGATGGACGTTATCTGATGTATTTCGTCGCGCTGATCACGAATCTGGCCGTGGATTTGCGATATCTCCAACAGGAGCTGAGAAAATCGCAAAAAACCGAATTAACCGAAAACCACCTGCTTTACGTTTACAAAAATCACGATATCGATCGTTTTCTCTGTAATAGCGACTGTTTCCGCTGCGCTTTGACTTTCTAACGAACAAGGCTTGATGATACATCAATTTCCATGCATTTAGAACCGTAGAATAATTTTTTTCAATTTTTTTGCGAAAGATAATCGATTTTTTAGTTAGGTGAAAAATGTTATTTTGGAGGTGACATACAATCTGCGCTCTCGGCTCGAAAAATTGAAATATCGGGATGAAACTAGTCGCATTTTCTTTGTTTTTCTGTGCTCTTTCGAATGCAAAAAGAATTTTAAGGATCGGTTGAACCATTCAAAAGTTATGGCCTTTTTATCGATTAACAAAATCAGGGGAAATCAAGGATCCTGTATTAAGCCCCTTTTCGCTCTATCTCCTACAGGAGCCGAGAAAAGCGCGAAAAACGATTTTTGGGATATTTCCCACATGGGATGGACGTTATCTGATGTATTTCGTCGCGCTGATCACGAATCTGGCCGTGGATTTGCGATATCTCCAACAGGAGCTGAGAAAATCGCAAAAAACCGAATTAACCGAAAACCACCTGCTTTACGTTTACAAAAATCACGATATCGATCGTTTTCTCTGTAATAGCGACTGTTTCCGCTGCGCTTTGACTTTCTAACGAACAAGGCTTGATGATACATCAATTTCCATGCATTTAGAACCGTAGAATAATTTTTTTCAATTTTTTTGCGAAAGATAATCGATTTTTTAGTAAGGTGAAAAATGTTATTTTGGAGGTGACATACAATCTGCGCTCTCGGCTCGAAAAATTGAAATATCGGGATGAAACTAGTCGCATTTTCTTTGTTTTTCTGTGCTCTTTCGAATGCAAAAAGAATTTTAAGGATCGGTTGAACCATTCAAAAGTTATGGCCTTTTTATCGATTAACAAAATCAGGGGAAATCAAGGATCCTGTATTAAGCCCCTTTTCGCTCTATCTCCCACAGGAGCCGAGAAAAGCGCGAAAAACGATTTTTGGGATATTTCCCACATGGGATGGACGTTATCTGATGTATTTCGTCGCGCTGATCACGAATCTGGCCGTGGATTTGCGATATCTCCAACAGGAGCTGAGAAAATCGCAAAAAACCGAATTAACCGAAAACCACCTGCTTTACGTTTACAAAAATCACGATATCGATCGTTTTCTCTGTAATAGCGACTGTTTCCGCTGCGCTTTGACTTTCTAACGAACAAGGCTTGATGATACATCAATTTCCATGCATTTAGAACCGTAGAATAATTTTTTTCAATTTTTTTGCGAAAGATAATCGATTTTTTAGTTAGGTGAAAAATGTTATTTTGGAGGTGACATACAATCTGCGCTCTCGGCTCGAAAAATTGAAATATCGGGATGAAACTAGTCGCATTTTCTTTGTTTTTCTGTGCTCTTTCGAATGCAAAAAGAATTTTAAGGATCGGTTGAACCATTCAAAAGTTATGGCCTTTTTATCGATTAACAAAATCAGGGGAAATCAAGGATCCTGTATTAAGCCCCTTTTCGCTCTATCTCCCACAGGAGCCGAGAAAAGCGCGAAAAACGATTTTTGGGATATTTCCCACATGGGATGGACGTTATCTGATGTATTTCGTCGCGCTGATCACGAATCTGGCCGTGGATTTGCGATATCTCCAACAGGAGCTGAGAAAATCGCAAAAAACCGAATTAACCGAAAACCACCTGCTTTACGTTTACAAAAATCACGATATCGATCGTTTTCTCTGTAATAGCGACTGTTTCCGCTGCGCTTTGACTTTCTAACGAACAAGGCTTGATGATACATCAATTTCCATGCATTTAGAACCGTAGAATAATTTTTTTCAATTTTTTTGCGAAAGATAATCGATTTTTTAGTTAGGTGAAAAATGTTATTTTGGAGGTGACATACAATCTGCGCTCTCGGCTCGAAAAATTGAAATATCGGGATGAAACTAGTCGCATTTTCTTTGTTTTTCTGTGCTCTTTCGAATGCAAAAAGAATTTTAAGGATCGGTTGAACCATTCAAAAGTTATGGCCTTTTTATCGATTAACAAAATCAGGGGAAATCAAGGATCCTGTATTAAGCCCCTTTTCGCTCTATCTCCCACAGGAGCCGAGAAAAACGCGAAAAACGATTTTTGGGATATTTCCCACATGGGATGGACGTTATCTGATGTATTTCGTCGCGCTGATCACGAATCTGGCCGTGGATTTGCGATATCTCCAACAGGAGCTGAGAAAATCGCAAAAAACCGAATTAACCGAAAACCACCTGCTTTACGTTTACAAAAATCACGATATCGATCGTTTTCTCTGTAATAGCGACTGTTTCCGCTGCGCTTTGACTTTCTAACGAACAAGGCTTGATGATACATCAATTTCCATGCATTTAGAACCGTAGAATAATTTTTTTCAATTTTTTTGCGAAAGATAATCGATTTTTTAGTTAGGTGAAAAATGTTATTTTGGAGGTGACATACAATCTGCGCTCTCGGCTCGAAAAATTGAAATATCGGGATGAAACTAGTCGCATTTTCTTTGTTTTTCTGTGCTCTTTCGAATGCAAAAAGAATTTTAAGGATCGGTTGAACCATTCAAAAGTTATGGCCTTTTTATCGATTAACAAAATCAGGGGAAATCAAGGATCCTGTATTAAGCCCCTTTTCGCTCTATCTCCCACAGGAGCCGAGAAAAACGCGAAAAACGATTTTTGGGATATTTCCCACATGGGATGGACGTTATCTGATGTATTTCGTCGCGCTGATCACGAATCTGGCCGTGGATTTGCGATATCTCCAACAGGAGCTGAGAAAATCGCAAAAAACCGAATTAACCGAAAACCACCTGCTTTACGTTTACAAAAATCACGATATCGATCGTTTTCTCTGTAATAGCGACTGTTTCCGCTGCGCTTTGACTTTCTAACGAACAAGGCTTGATGATACATCAATTTCCATGCATTTAGAACCGTAGAATAATTTTTTTCAATTTTTTTGCGAAAGATAATCGATTTTTTAGTTAGGTGAAAAATGTTATTTTGGAGGTGACATACAATCTGCGCTCTCGGCTCGAAAAATTGAAATATCGGGATGAAACTAGTCGCATTTTCTTTGTTTTTCTGTGCTCTTTCGAATGCAAAAAGAATTTTAAGGATCGGTTGAACCATTCAAAAGTTATGGCCTTTTTATCGATTAACAAAATCAGGGGAAATCAAGGATCCTGTATTAAGCCCCTTTTCGCTCTATCTCCCACAGGAGCCGAGAAAAGCGCGAAAAACGATTTTTGGGATATTTCCCACATGGGATGGACGTTATCTGATGTATTTCGTCGCGCTGATCACGAATCTGGCCGTGGATTTGCGATATCTCCAACAGGAGCTGAAAAAATCGCAAAAAACCGAATTAACCGAAAACCACCTGCTTTACGTTTACAAAAATCACGATATCGATCGTTTTCTCTGTAATAGCGACTGTTTCCGCTGCGCTTTGACTTTCTAACGAACAAGGCTTGATGATACATCAATTTCCATGCATTTAGAACCGTAGAATAATTTTTTTCAATTTTTTTGCGAAAGATAATCGATTTTTTAGTTAGGTGAAAAATGTTATTTTGGAGGTGACATACAATCTGCGCTCTCGGCTCGAAAAATTGAAATATCGGGATGAAACTAGTCGCATTTTCTTTGTTTTTCTGTGCTCTTTCGAATGCAAAAAGAATTTTAAGGATCGGTTGAACCATTCAAAAGTTATGGCCTTTTTATCGATTAACAAAATCAGGGGAAATCAAGGATCCTGTATTAAGCCCCTTTTCGCTCTATCTCCCACAGGAGCCGAGAAAAACGCGAAAAACGATTTTTGGGATATTTCCCACATGGGATGGACGTTATCTGATGTATTTCGTCGCGCTGATCACGAATCTGGCCGTGGATTTGCGATATCTCCAACAGGAGCTGAGAAAATCGCAAAAAACCGAATTAACCGAAAACCACCTGCTTTACGTTTACAAAAATCACGATATCGATCGTTTTCTCTGTAATAGCGACTGTTTCCGCTGCGCTTTGACTTTCTAACGAACAAGGCTTGATGATACATCAATTTCCATGCATTTAGAACCGTAGAATAATTTTTTTCAATTTTTTTGCGAAAGATAATCGATTTTTTAGTTAGGTGAAAAATGTTATTTTGGAGGTGACATACAATCTGCGCTCTCGGCTCGAAAAATTGAAATATCGGGATGAAACTAGTCGCATTTTCTTTGTTTTTCTGTGCTCTTTCGAATGCAAAAAGAATTTTAAGGATCGGTTGAACCATTCAAAAGTTATGGCCTTTTTATCGATTAACAAAATCAGGGGAAATCAAGGATCCTGTATTAAGCCCCTTTTCGCTCTATCTCCCACAGGAGCCGAGAAAAGCGCGAAAAACGATTTTTGGGATATTTCCCACATGGGATGGACGTTATCTGATGTATTTCGTCGCGCTGATCACGAATCTGGCCGTGGATTTGCGATATCTCCAACAGGAGCTGAGAAAATCGCAAAAAACCGAATTAACCGAAAACCACCTGCTTTACGTTTACAAAAATCACGATATCGATCGTTTTCTCTGTAATAGCGACTGTTTCCGCTGCGCTTTGACTTTCTAACGAACAAGGCTTGATGATACATCAATTTCCATGCATTTAGAACCGTAGAATAATTTTTTTCAATTTTTTTGCGAAAGATAATCGATTTTTTAGTTAGGTGAAAAATGTTATTTTGGAGGTGACATACAATCTGCGCTCTCGGCTCGAAAAATTGAAATATCGGGATGAAACTAGTCGCATTTTCTTTGTTTTTCTGTGCTCTTTCGAATGCAAAAAGAATTTTAAGGATCGGTTGAACCATTCAAAAGTTATGGCCTTTTTATCGATTAACAAAATCAGGGGAAATCAAGGATCCTGTATTAAGCCCCTTTTCGCTCTATCTCCCACAGGAGCCGAGAAAAACGCGAAAAACGATTTTTGGGATATTTCCCACATGGGATGGACGTTATCTGATGTATTTCGTCGCGCTGATCACGAATCTGGCCGTGGATTTGCGATATCTCCAACAGGAGCTGAGAAAATCGCAAAAAACCGAATTAACCGAAAACCACCTGCTTTACGTTTACAAAAATCACGATATCGATCGTTTTCTCTGTAATAGCGACTGTTTCCGCTGCGCTTTGACTTTCTAACGAACAAGGCTTGATGATACATCAATTTCCATGCATTTAGAACCGTAGAATAATTTTTTTCAATTTTTTTGCGAAAGATAATCGATTTTTTAGTTAGGTGAAAAATGTTATTTTGGAGGTGACATACAATCTGCGCTCTCGGCTCGAAAAATTGAAATATCGGGATGAAACTAGTCGCATTTTCTTTGTTTTTCTGTGCTCTTTCGAATGCAAAAAGAATTTTAAGGATCGGTTGAACCATTCAAAAGTTATGGCCTTTTTATCGATTAACAAAATCAGGGGAAATCAAGGATCCTGTATTAAGCCCCTTTTCGCTCTATCTCCCACAGGAGCCGAGAAAAGCGCGAAAAACGATTTTTGGGATATTTCCCACATGGGATGGACGTTATCTGATGTATTTCGTCGCGCTGATCACGAATCTGGCCGTGGATTTGCGATATCTCCAACAGGAGCTGAGAAAATCGCAAAAAACCGAATTAACCGAAAACCACCTGCTTTACGTTTACAAAAATCACGATATCGATCGTTTTCTCTGTAATAGCGACTGTTTCCGCTGCGCTTTGACTTTCTAACGAACAAGGCTTGATGATACATCAATTTCCATGCATTTAGAACCGTAGAATAATTTTTTTCAATTTTTTTGCGAAAGATAATCGATTTTTTAGTTAGGTGAAAAATGTTATTTTGGAGGTGACATACAATCTGCGCTCTCGGCTCGAAAAATTGAAATATCGGGATGAAACTAGTCGCATTTTCTTTGTTTTTCTGTGCTCTTTCGAATGCAAAAAGAATTTTAAGGATCGGTTGAACCATTCAAAAGTTATGGCCTTTTTATCGATTAACAAAATCAGGGGAAATCAAGGATCCTTTATTAAGCCCCTTTTCGCTCTATCTCCCACAGGAGCCGAGAAAAGCGCGAAAAACGATTTTTGAGATATTTCCCACATGGGATGGACGTTATCTGATGTATTTCGTCGCGCTGATCACGAATCTGGCCGTGGATTTGCGATATCTCCAACAGGAGCTGAGAAAATCGCAAAAAACCGAATTAACCGAAAAGCACCTGCTTTACGTTTACAAAAATCACGATATCGATCGTTTTCTCTGTAATAGCGACTGTTTCCGCTGCGCTTTGACTTTCTAACGAACAAGGCTTGATGATACATCAATTTCCATGCATTTAGAACCGTAGAATAATTTTTTTCAATTTTTTTGCGAAAGATAATCGATTTTTTAGTTAGGTGAAAAATGTTATTTTGGAGGTGACATACAATCTGCGCTCTCGGCTCGAAAAATTGAAATATCGGGATGAAACTAGTCGCATTTTCTTTGTTTTTCTGTGCTCTTTCGAATGCAAAAAGAATTTTAAGGATCGGTTGAACCATTCAAAAGTTATGGCCTTTTTATCGATTAACAAAATCAGGGGAAATCAAGGATCCTGTATTAAGCCCCTTTTCGCTCTATCTCCCACAGGAGCCGAGAAAAACGCGAAAAACGATTTTTGGGATATTTCCCACATGGGATGGACGTTATCTGATGTATTTCGTCGCGCTGATCACGAATCTGGCCGTGGATTTGCGATATCTCCAACAGGAGCTGAGAAAATCGCAAAAAACCGAATTAACCGAAAACCACCTGCTTTACGTTTACAAAAATCACGATATCGATCGTTTTCTCTGTAATAGCGACTGTTTCCGCTGCGCTTTGACTTTCTAACGAACAAGGCTTGATGATACATCAATTTCCATGCATTTAGAACCGTAGAATAATTTTTTTCAATTTTTTTGCGAAAGATAATCGATTTTTTAGTTAGGTGAAAAATGTTATTTTGGAGGTGACATACAATCTGCGCTCTCGGCTCGAAAAATTGAAATATCGGGATGAAACTAGTCGCATTTTCTTTGTTTTTCTGTGCTCTTTCGAATGCAAAAAGAATTTTAAGGATCGGTTGAACCATTCAAAAGTTATGGCCTTTTTATCGATTAACAAAATCAGGGGAAATCAAGGATCCTGTATTAAGCCCCTTTTCGCTCTATCTCCCACAGGAGCCGAGAAAAACGCGAAAAACGATTTTTGGGATATTTCCCACATGGGATGGACGTTATCTGATGTATTTCGTCGCGCTGATCACGAATCTGGCCGTGGATTTGCGATATCTCCAACAGGAGCTGAGAAAATCGCAAAAAACCGAATTAACCGAAAACCACCTGCTTTACGTTTACAAAAATCACGATATCGATCGTTTTCTCTGTAATAGCGACTGTTTCCGCTGCGCTTTGACTTTCTAACGAACAAGGCTTGATGATACATCAATTTCCATGCATTTAGAACCGTAGAATAATTTTTTTCAATTTTTTTGCGAAAGATAATCGATTTTTTAGTTAGGTGAAAAATGTTATTTTGGAGGTGACATACAATCTGCGCTCTCGGCTCGAAAAATTGAAATATCGGGATGAAACTAGTCGCATTTTCTTTGTTTTTCTGTGCTCTTTCGAATGCAAAAAGAATTTTAAGGATCGGTTGAACCATTCAAAAGTTATGGCCTTTTTATCGATTAACAAAATCAGGGGAAATCAAGGATCCTGTATTAAGCCCCTTTTCGCTCTATCTCCCACAGGAGCCGAGAAAAACGCGAAAAACGATTTTTGGGATATTTCCCACATGGGATGGACGTTATCTGATGTATTTCGTCGCGCTGATCACGAATCTGGCCGTGGATTTGCGATATCTCCAACAGGAGCTGAGAAAATCGCAAAAAACCGAATTAACCGAAAACCACCTGCTTTACGCTTACAAAAATCACGATATCGATCGTTTTCTCTGTAATAGCGACTGTTTCCGCGGCGCTTTGACTTTCTAACGAACAAGGCTTGATGATACATCAATTTCCATGCATTTAGAACCGTAGAATAATTTTTTTCAATTTTTTTGCGAAAGATAATCGATTTTTTAGTTAGGTGAAAAATGTTATTTTGGAGGTGACACACAATCTGCGCTCTCGGATCGAAAAATTTTAATATCGAGATGAGCCTAGTCGCATTTTCTTCCTTTTTCCATGCTCTTTTGAATGCAAGAAGAATTTTAAGGATCGGTTGAACGATTCAAAAGTTATGGCCTTTTTATCGATTAACAAAATCGGGGGAAATCAAGGATCCTGTATTAAGTCCCTTTTCGCTCTATCTCCCACAGGAGCCGAGAAAAACGCGAAAAACCATTTTTTCGATATTTTCCACATGGTATGGACGTTATCTGATGTATTTCGTCGCGCTGATCACGAATCTGGCCGTGGATTTGCGATATCTCCAACAGAAGCTGAGAAAATCGCAAAAAACCGAAAACCACCTGCTTTACGTTTACAAAAATCACGATATCCATCGTTTTCTCTGTAATAGCGACTGTTTCCGCTGCGCTTTGGCTTTCTAACGAACAAGGCTTTATATTACATCAATTTCCATGCATTTAGGACCGTAGAATAATTTTTTTCAATTTTTTTGCGAAAGATAATCGATTTCTTAATCATGTCAAAAATGCTATTTTAGAGGTAAGATACAATCTGCGCTCTCGGATCGAAAAATTGAAATATCGGGATGAGTCTAGTCGCATTTTCTTTGTTTTTCTGTGCTCTTTCGAATGCAAAAAGAATTTAAAGAATCGGTAGAACGATTCAAAAGTTATGACCTTTTTTACGACTACCAAAATCAGGGAAAATCAAGGATCCTGTATTAAGCCCCTTTTCGCTCTATCTCCCATAGGAGCCGAGAAAAACGCGAAAAACCATTTTTTCGATATTTTCCACATGGTATGGACGTTATCTGATGTATTTCGTCGCGCTGATCACGAATCTGGCCGTGGATTTGCGATATCTCCAACAGAAGCTGAGAAATTCGCAAAAAACCGAAAACCACCTGCTTTACGTTTACAAAAATCACGATATCGATCGTTTTCTCTGTAATAGCGACTGTTTCCGCTGCGCTTTGACTTTCTAACGAACAAGGCTTGATGATACATCAATTTCCATGCATTTAGAACCGTAGAATAATTTTTTTCAATTTTTTTGCGAAAGATAATCGATTTTTTAGTTAGGTGAAAAATGTTATTTTGGAGGTGACATACAATCTGCGCTCTCGGCTCGAAAAATTGAAATATCGGGATGAAACTAGTCGCATTTTCTTTGTTTTTCTGTGCTCTTTCGAATGCAAAAAGAATTTTAAGGATCGGTTGAACCATTCAAAAGTTATGGCCTTTTTATCGATTAACAAAATCAGGGGAAATCAAGGATCCTGTATTAAGCCCCTTTTCGCTCTATCTCCCACAGGAGCCGAGAAAAGCGCGAAAAACGATTTTTGGGATATTTCCCACATGGGATGGACGTTATCTGATGTATTTCGTCGCGCTGATCACGAATCTGGCCGTGGATTTGCGATATCTCCAACAGGAGCTGAAAAAATCGCAAAAAACCGAATTAACCGAAAACCACCTGCTTTACGTTTACAAAAATCACGATATCGATCGTTTTCTCTGTAATAGCGACTGTTTCCGCTGCGCTTTGACTTTCTAACGAACAAGGCTTGATGATACATCAATTTCCATGCATTTAGAACCGTAGAATAATTTTTTTCAATTTTTTTGCGAAAGATAATCGATTTTTTAGTTAGGTGAAAAATGTTATTTTGGAGGTGACATACAATCTGCGCTCTCGGCTCGAAAAATTGAAATATCGGGATGAAACTAGTCGCATTTTCTTTGTTTTTCTGTGCTCTTTCGAATGCAAAAAGAATTTTAAGGATCGGTTGAACCATTCAAAAGTTATGGCCTTTTTATCGATTAACAAAATCAGGGGAAATCAAGGATCCTGTATTAAGCCCCTTTTCGCTCTATCTCCCACAGGAGCCGAGAAAAACGCGAAAAACGATTTTTGGGATATTTCCCACATGGGATGGACGTTATCTGATGTATTTCGTCGCGCTGATCACGAATCTGGCCGTGGATTTGCGATATCTCCAACAGGAGCTGAGAAAATCGCAAAAAACCGAATTAACCGAAAACCACCTGCTTTACGTTTACAAAAATCACGATATCGATCGTTTTCTCTGTAATAGCGACTGTTTCCGCTGCGCTTTGACTTTCTAACGAACAAGGCTTGATGATACATCAATTTCCATGCATTTAGAACCGTAGAATAATTTTTTTCAATTTTTTTGCGAAAGATAATCGATTTTTTAGTTAGGTGAAAAATGTTATTTTGGAGGTGACATACAATCTGCGCTCTCGGCTCGAAAAATTGAAATATCGGGATGAAACTAGTCGCATTTTCTTTGTTTTTCTGTGCTCTTTCGAATGCAAAAAGAATTTTAAGGATCGGTTGAACCATTCAAAAGTTATGGCCTTTTTATCGATTAACAAAATCAGGGGAAATCAAGGATCCTGTATTAAGCCCCTTTTCGCTCTATCTCCCACAGGAGCCGAAAAAAGCGCGAAAAACGATTTTTGGGATATTTCCCACATGGGATGGACGTTATCTGATGTATTTTGTCGCGCTGATCACGAATCTGGCCGTGGATTTGCGATATCTCCAACAGGAGCTGAGAAAATCGCAAAAAACCGAATTAACCGAAAACCACCTGCTTTACGTTTACAAAAATCACGATATCGATCGTTTTCTCTGTAATAGCGACTGTTTCCGCTGCGCTTTGACTTTCTAACGAACAAGGCTTGATGATACATCAATTTCCATGCATTTAGAACCGTAGAATAATTTTTTTCAATTTTTTTGCGAAAGATAATCGATTTTTTAGTTAGGTGAAAAATGTTATTTTGGAGGTGACATACAATCTGCGCTCTCGGCTCGAAAAATTGAAATATCGGGATGAAACTAGTCGCATTTTCTTTGTTTTTCTGTGCTCTTTCGAATGCAAAAAGAATTTTAAGGATCGGTTGAACCATTCAAAAGTTATGGCCTTTTTATCGATTAACAAAATCAGGGGAAATCAAGGATCCTGTATTAAGCCCCTTTTCGCTCTATCTCCCACAGGAGCCGAGAAAAACGCGAAAAACGATTTTTGGGATATTTCCCACATGGGATGGACGTTATCTGATGTATTTCGTCGCGCTGATCACGAATCTGGCCGTGGATTTGCGATATCTCCAACAGAAGCTGAGAAAATCGCAAAAAACCGAAAACCACCTGCTTTACGTTTACAAAAATCACGATATCCATCGTTTTCTCTGTAATAGCGACTGTTTCCGCTGCGCTTTGGCTTTCTAACGAACAAGGCTTGATATTACATCAATTTCCATGCATTTAGGACCGTAGAATAATTTTTTTCAATTTTTTTGCGAAAGATAATCGATTTCTTAATCATGTCAAAAATGCTATTTTAGAGGTAAGATACAATCTGCGCTCTCGGATCGAAAAATTGAAATATCGGGATGAGTCTAGTCGCATTTTCTTTGTTTTTCTGTGCTCTTTCGAATGCAAAAAGAATTTAAAGAATCGGTAGAACGATTCAAAAGTTATGACCTTTTTTACGACTACCAAAATCAGGGAAAATCAAGGATCCTGTATTAAGCCCCTTTTCGCTCTATCTCCCATAGGAGCCGAGAAAAACGCGAAAAACCATTTTTTCGATATTTTCCACATGGTATGGACGTTATCTGATGTATTTCGTCGCGCTGATCACGAATCTGGCCGTGGATTTGCGATATCTCCAACAGAAGCTGAGAAATTCGCAAAAAACCGAAAACCACCTGCTTTACGTTTACAAAAATCACGATATCCATCGTTTTCTCTGTAATAGCGACTGTTTCCGCTGCGCTTTGACTTTCTAACGAACAAGGCTTGATAATACATGGATTTCCATGCATTTAGGATAGTAGAATAATTTTTTTCAATTTTTTTGCGAAAGATAATCGATTTCTTAGTTATGTGAAAAATGTTATTTTGGAGGTGACACACAATCTGCGCTCTCGGATCGAAAAATTGAAATATCGGGATGAGTCTAGTCGCATTTTCTTTGTTTTTCTGTGCTCTTTCGAATGCAAAAAGAATTTGAAGAATCGGTAGAACGATTCAAAAGTTATGACCTTTTTATCGATTAACAAAATCAGGGGAAATCAAGGATCCTGTATTAAGCCCCTTTTCGCTCTATCTCCCACAGGAGCCGAGAAAAACGCGAAAAACGATTTTTGGGATATTTCCCACATGGGATGGACGTTATCTGATGTATTTCGTCGCGCTGATCACGAATCTGGCCGTGGATTTGCGATATCTCCAACAGGAGCTGAGAAAATCGCAAAAAACCGAATTAACCGGAAACCACCTGCTTTACGTTTACAAAAATCACGATATCGATCGTTTTCTCTGTAATAGCGACTATTTCCGCTGCGCTTTGACTTTCTAACGAACAAGGCTTGATAATACATCAATTTCCATGCATTTAGGATAGTAGAATAATTTTTTTCAATTTTTTTGCGAAAGATAATCGATTTCTTAGTTAGGTGAAAAATGTTATTTTGGTGGTGATACACAATCTGCGCTCTCGGATCGAAAAATTGAAGTATCGAGATAAACCTAGTCGCATTTTCTTTGTTTTTCTGTGCTCTTTCGAATGCGAAAAGAATTTTAAGGATCGGTTGAACCATTCAAAAGTTATGGCCTTTTTATCGATTAACAAAATCAGGGGAAATCAAGGATCCTGTATTAAGCCCCTTTTCGCTCTATCTCCCACAGGAGCCGAGAAAAACGCGAAAAACGATTTTTGGGATATTTCCCACATGGGATGGACGTTATCTGATGTATTTCGTCGCGCTGATCACGAATCTGGCCATGGATTTGCGATATCTCCAACAGGAGCTGAGAAAATCGCAAAAAACCGAATTAACCGAAAACCACCTGCTTTACGTTTACAAAAATAACGATATCGATCGTTTTCTCTGTAATAGCGACTGTTTCCGCTGCGCTTTGACTTTCTAACGAACAAGGCTTGATGCTACATCAATTTCCATGCATTTAGAACCGTAGAATAATTTTTTTCAATTTTTTTGCGAAAGATAATCGATTTTTTAGTTAGGTGAAAAATGTTATTTTGGAGGTGACATACAATCTGCGCTCTCGGCTCGAAAAATTGAAATATCGGGATGAAACTAGTCGCATTTTCTTTGTTTTTCTGTGCTCTTTCGAATGCAAAAAGAATTTTAAGGATCGGTTGAACCATTCAAAAGTTATGGCCTTTTTATCGATTAACAAAATCAGGGGAAATCAAGGATCCTGTATTAAGCCCCTTTTCGCTCTATCTCCCACAGGAGCCGAGAAAAACGCGAAAAACGATTTTTGGGATATTTCCCACATGGGATGGACGTTATCTGATGTATTTCGTCGCGCTGATCACGAATCTGGCCGTGGATTTGCGATATCTCCAACAGGAGCTGAGAAAATCGCAAAAAACCGAATTAACCGAAAACCACCTGCTTTACGTTTACAAAAATCACGATATCGATCGTTTTCTCTGTAATAGCGACTGTTTCCGCTGCGCTTTGACTTTCTAACGAACAAGGCTTGATGATACATCAATTTCCATGCATTTAGAACCGTAGAATAATTTTTTTCAATTTTTTTGCGAAAGATAATCGATTTTTTAGTTAGGTGAAAAATGTTATTTTGGAGGTGACATACAATCTGCGCTCTCGGCTCGAAAAATTGAAATATCGGGATGAAACTAGTCGCATTTTCTTTGTTTTTCTGTGCTCTTTCGAATGCAAAAAGAATTTTAAGGATCGGTTGAACCATTCAAAAGTTATGGCCTTTTTATCGATTAACAAAATCAGGGGAAATCAAGGATCCTGTATTAAGCCCCTTTTCGCTCTATCTCCCACAGGAGCCGAGAAAAACGCGAAAAACGATTTTTGGGATATTTCCCACATGGGATGGACGTTATCTGATGTATTTCGTCGCGCTGATCACGAATCTGGCCGTGGATTTGCGATATCTCCAACAGGAGCTGAGAAAATCGCAAAAAACCGAATTAACCGAAAACCACCTGCTTTACGTTTACAAAAATCACGATATCGATCGTTTTCTCTGTAATAGCGACTGTTTCCGCTGCGCTTTGACTTTCTAACGAACAAGGCTTGATGATACATCAATTTCCATGCATTTAGAACCGTAGAATAATTTTTTTCAATTTTTTTGCGAAAGATAATCGATTTTTTAGTTAGGTGAAAAATGTTATTTTGGAGATGACACACAATCTGCGCTCTCGGATCGAAAAATTTTAATATCGAGATGAGCCTAGTCGCATTTTCTTCCTTTTTCCATGCTCTTTTGAATGCAAGAAGAATTTTAAGGATCGGTTGAACGATTCAAAAGTTATGGCCTTTTTATCGATTAACAAAATCGGGGGAAATCAAGGATCCTGTATTAAGTCCCTTTTCGCTCTATCTCCCACAGGAGCCGAGAAAAACGCGAAAAACCATTTTTTCGATATTTTCCACATGGTATGGACGTTATCTGATGTATTTCGTCGCGCTGATCACGAATCTGGCCGTGGATTTGCGATATCTCCAACAGAAGCTGAGAAAATCGCAAAAAACCGAAAACCACCTGCTTTACGTTTACAAAAATCACGATATCCATCGTTTTCTCTGTAATAGCGACTGTTTCCGCTGCGCTTTGACTTTCTAACGAACAAGGCTTGATGATACATCAATTTCCATGCATTTAGAACCGTAGAATAATTTTTTTCAATTTTTTTGCGAAAGATAATCGATTTTTTAGTTAGGTGAAAAATGTTATTTTGGAGGTGACATACAATCTGCGCTCTCGGCTCGAAAAATTGAAATATCGGGATGAAATTAGTCGCATTTTCTTTGTTTTTCTGTGCTCTTTCGAATGCAAAAAGAATTTTAAGGATCGGTTGAACCATTCAAAAGTTATGGCCTTTTTATCGATTAACAAAATCAGGGGAAATCAAGGATCCTGTATTAAGCCCCTTTTCGCTCTATCTCCCACAGGAGCCGAGAAAAGCGCGAAAAACGATTTTTGGGATATTTCCCACATGGGATGGACGTTATCTGATGTATTTCGTCGCGCTGATCACGAATCTGGCCGTGGATTTGCGATATCTCCAACAGGAGCTGAGAAAATCGCAAAAAACCGAATTAACCGAAAACCACCTGCTTTACGTTTACAAAAATCACGATATCGATCGTTTTCTCTGTAATAGCGACTGTTTCCGCTGCGCTTTGACTTTCTAACGAACAAGGCTTGATGATACATCAATTTCCATGCATTTAGAACCGTAGAATAATTTTTTTCAATTTTTTTGCGAAAGATAATCGATTTTTTAGTTAGGTGAAAAATGTTATTTTGGAGGTGACATACAATCTGCGCTCTCGGCTCGAAAAATTGAAATATCGGGATGAAACTAGTCGCATTTTCTTTGTTTTTCTGTGCTCTTTCGAATGCAAAAAGAATTTTAAGGATCGGTTGAACCATTCAAAAGTTATGGCCTTTTTATCGATTAACAAAATCAGGGGAAATCAAGGATCCTGTATTAAGCCCCTTTTCGCTCTATCTCCCACAGGAGCCGAGAAAAACGCGAAAAACGATTTTTGGGATATTTCCCACATGGGATGGACGTTATCTGATGTATTTCGTCGCGCTGATCACGAATCTGGCCGTGGATTTGCGATATCTCCAACAGGAGCTGAGAAAATCGCAAAAAACCGAATTAACCGAAAACCACCTGCTTTACGTTTACAAAAATCACGATATCGATCGTTTTCTCTGTAATAGCGACTGTTTCCGCTGCGCTTTGACTTTCTAACGAACAAGGCTTGATGATACATCAATTTCCATGCATTTAGAACCGTAGAATAATTTTTTTCAATTTTTTTGCGAAAGATAATCGATTTTTTAGTTAGGTGAAAAATGTTATTTTGGAGGTGACATACAATCTGCGCTCTCGGCTCGAAAAATTGAAATATCGGGATGAAACTAGTCGCATTTTCTTTGTTTTTCTGTGCTCTTTCGAATGCAAAAAGAATTTTAAGGATCGGTTGAACCATTCAAAAGTTATGGCCTTTTTATCGATTAACAAAATCAGGGGAAATCAAGGATCCTGTATTAAGCCCCTTTTCGCTCTATCTCCCACAGGAGCCGAGAAAAACGCGAAAAACGATTTTTGGGATATTTCCCACATGGGATGGACGTTATCTGATGTATTTCGTCGCGCTGATCACGAATCTGGCCGTGGATTTGCGATATCTCCAACAGGAGCTGAGAAAATCGCAAAAAACCGAATTAACCGAAAACCACCTGCTTTACGTTTACAAAAATCACGATATCGATCGTTTTCTCTGTAATAGCGACTGTTTCCGCTGCGCTTTGACTTTCTAACGAACAAGGCTTGATGATACATCAATTTCCATGCATTTAGAACCGTAGAATAATTTTTTTCAATTTTTTTGCGAAAGATAATCGATTTTTTAGTTAGGTGAAAAATGTTATTTTGGAGGTGACATACAATCTGCGCTCTCGGCTCGAAAAATTGAAATATCGGGATGAAACTAGTCGCATTTTCTTTGTTTTTCTGTGCTCTTTCGAATGCAAAAAGAATTTTAAGGATCGGTTGAACCATTCAAAAGTTATGGCCTTTTTATCGATTAACAAAATCAGGGGAAATCAAGGATCCTGTATTAAGCCCCTTTTCGCTCTATCTCCCACAGGAGCCGAGAAAAGCGCGAAAAACGATTTTTGGGATATTTCCCACATGGGATGGACGTTATCTGATGTATTTCGTCGCGCTGATCACGAATCTGGCCGTGGATTTGCGATATCTCCAACAGGAGCTGAGAAAATCGCAAAAAACCGAATTAACCGAAAACCACCTGCTTTACGTTTACAAAAATCACGATATCGATCGTTTTCTCTGTAATAGCGACTGTTTCCGCTGCGCTTTGACTTTCTAACGAACAAGGCTTGATGATACATCAATTTCCATGCATTTAGAACCGTAGAATAATTTTTTTCAATTTTTTTGCGAAAGATAATCGATTTTTTAGTTAGGTGAAAAATGTTATTTTGGAGGTGACATACAATCTGCGCTCTCGGCTCGAAAAATTGAAATATCGGGATGAAACTAGTCGCATTTTCTTTGTTTTTCTGTGCTCTTTCGAATGCAAAAAGAATTTTAAGGATCGGTTGAACCATTCAAAAGTTATGGCCTTTTTATCGATTAACAAAATCAGGGGAAATCAAGGATCCTGTATTAAGCCCCTTTTCGCTCTATCTCCCACAGGAGCCGAGAAAAGCGCGAAAAACGATTTTTGGGATATTTCCCACATGGGATGGACGTTATCTGATGTATTTCGTCGCGCTGATCACGAATCTGGCCGTGGATTTGCGATATCTCCAACAGGAGCTGAGAAAATCGCAAAAAACCGAATTAACCGAAAACCACCTGCTTTACGTTTACAAAAATCACGATATCGATCGTTTTCTCTGTAATAGCGACTGTTTCCGCTGCGCTTTGACTTTCTAACGAACAAGGCTTGATGATACATCAATTTCCATGCATTTAGAACCGTAGAATAATTTTTTTCAATTTTTTTGCGAAAGATAATCGATTTTTTAGTTAGGTGAAAAATGTTATTTTGGAGGTGACATACAATCTGCGCTCTCGGCTCGAAAAATTGAAATATCGGGATGAAACTAGTCGCATTTTCTTTGTTTTTCTGTGCTCTTTCGAATGCAAAAAGAATTTTAAGGATCGGTTGAACCATTCAAAAGTTATGGCCTTTTTATCGATTAACAAAATCAGGGGAAATCAAGGATCCTGTATTAAGCCCCTTTTCGCTCTATCTCCCACAGGAGCCGAGAAAAGCGCGAAAAACGATTTTTGGGATATTTCCCACATGGGATGGACGTTATCTGATGTATTTCGTCGCGCTGATCACGAATCTGGCCGTGGATTTGCGATATCTCCAACAGGAGCTGAGAAAATCGCAAAAAACCGAATTAACCGAAAACCACCTGCTTTACGTTTACAAAAATCACGATATCGATCGTTTTCTCTGTAATAGCGACTGTTTCCGCTGCGCTTTGACTTTCTAACGAACAAGGCTTGATGATACATCAATTTCCATGCATTTAGAACCGTAGAATAATTTTTTTCAATTTTTTTGCGAAAGATAATCGATTTTTTAGTTAGGTGAAAAATGTTATTTTGGAGGTGACATACAATCTGCGCTCTCGGCTCGAAAAATTGAAATATCGGGATGAAACTAGTCGCATTTTCTTTGTTTTTCTGTGCTCTTTCGAATGCAAAAAGAATTTTAAGGATCGGTTGAACCATTCAAAAGTTATGGCCTTTTTATCGATTAACAAAATCAGGGGAAATCAAGGATCCTGTATTAAGCCCCTTTTCGCTCTATCTCCCACAGGAGCCGAGAAAAGCGCGAAAAACGATTTTTGGGATATTTCCCACATGGGATGGACGTTATCTGATGTATTTCGTCGCGCTGATCACGAATCTGGCCGTGGATTTGCGATATCTCCAACAGGAGCTGAGAAAATCGCAAAAAACCGAATTAACCGAAAACCACCTGCTTTACGTTTACAAAAATCACGATATCGATCGTTTTCTCTGTAATAGCGACTGTTTCCGCTGCGCTTTGACTTTCTAACGAACAAGGCTTGATGATACATCAATTTCCATGCATTTAGAACCGTAGAATAATTTTTTTCAATTTTTTTGCGAAAGATAATCGATTTTTTAGTTAGGTGAAAAATGTTATTTTGGAGGTGACATACAATCTGCGCTCTCGGCTCGAAAAATTGAAATATCGGGATGAAACTAGTCGCATTTTCTTTGTTTTTCTGTGCTCTTTCGAATGCAAAAAGAATTTTAAGGATCGGTTGAACCATTCAAAAGTTATGGCCTTTTTATCGATTAACAAAATCAGGGGAAATCAAGGATCCTGTATTAAGCCCCTTTTCGCTCTATCTCCCACAGGAGCCGAGAAAAACGCGAAAAACGATTTTTGGGATATTTCCCACATGGGATGGACGTTATCTGATGTATTTCGTCGCGCTGATCACGAATCTGGCCGTGGATTTGCGATATCTCCAACAGGAGCTGAGAAAATCGCAAAAAACCGAATTAACCGAAAACCACCTGCTTTACGTTTACAAAAATCACGATATCGATCGTTTTCTCTGTAATAGCGACTGTTTCCGCTGCGCTTTGACTTTCTAACGAACAAGGCTTGATGATACATCAATTTCCATGCATTTAGAACCGTAGAATAATTTTTTTCAATTTTTTTGCGAAAGATAATCGATTTTTTAGTTAGGTGAAAAATGTTATTTTGGAGGTGACATACAATCTGCGCTCTCGGCTCGAAAAATTGAAATATCGGGATGAAACTAGTCGCATTTTCTTTGTTTTTCTGTGCTCTTTCGAATGCAAAAAGAATTTTAAGGATCGGTTGAACCATTCAAAAGTTATGGCCTTTTTATCGATTAACAAAATCAGGGGAAATCAAGGATCCTGTATTAAGCCCCTTTTCGCTCTATCTCCCACAGGAGCCGAGAAAAGCGCGAAAAACGATTTTTGGGATATTTCCCACATGGGATGGACGTTATCTGATGTATTTCGTCGCGCTGATCACGAATCTGGCCGTGGATTTGCGATATCTCCAACAGGAGCTGAGAAAATCGCAAAAAACCGAATTAACCGAAAACCACCTGCTTTACGTTTACAAAAATCACGATATCGATCGTTTTCTCTGTAATAGCGACTGTTTCCGCTGCGCTTTGACTTTCTAACGAACAAGGCTTGATGATACATCAATTTCCATGCATTTAGAACCGTAGAATAATTTTTTTCAATTTTTTTGCGAAAGATAATCGATTTTTTAGTTAGGTGAAAAATGTTATTTTGGAGGTGACATACAATCTGCGCTCTCGGCTCGAAAAATTGAAATATCGGGATGAAACTAGTCGCATTTTCTTTGTTTTTCTGTGCTCTTTCGAATGCAAAAAGAATTTTAAGGATCGGTTGAACCATTCAAAAGTTATGGCCTTTTTATCGATTAACAAAATCAGGGGAAATCAAGGATCCTGTATTAAGCCCCTTTTCGCTCTATCTCCCACAGGAGCCGAGAAAAACGCGAAAAACGATTTTTGGGATATTTCCCACATGGGATGGACGTTATCTGATGTATTTCGTCGCGCTGATCACGAATCTGGCCGTGGATTTGCGATATCTCCAACAGGAGCTGAGAAAATCGCAAAAAACCGAATTAACCGAAAACCACCTGCTTTACGTTTACAAAAATCACGATATCGATCGTTTTCTCTGTAATAGCGACTGTTTCCGCTGCGCTTTGACTTTCTAACGAACAAGGCTTGATGATACATCAATTTCCATGCATTTAGAACCGTAGAATAATTTTTTTCAATTTTTTTGCGAAAGATAATCGATTTTTTAGTTAGGTGAAAAATGTTATTTTGGAGATGACACACAATCTGCGCTCTCGGATCGAAAAATTTTAATATCGAGATGAGCCTAGTCGCATTTTCTTCCTTTTTCCATGCTCTTTTGAATGCAAGAAGAATTTTAAGGATCGGTTGAACGATTCAAAAGTTATGGCCTTTTTATCGATTAACAAAATCGGGGGAAATCAAGGATCCTGTATTAAGTCCCTTTTCGCTCTATCTCCCACAGGAGCCGAGAAAAACGCGAAAAACCATTTTTTCGATATTTTCCACATGGTATGGACGTTATCTGATGTATTTCGTCGCGCTGATCACGAATCTGGCCGTGGATTTGCGATATCTCCAACAGAAGCTGAGAAAATCGCAAAAAACCGAAAACCACCTGCTTTACGTTTACAAAAATCACGATATCCATCGTTTTCTCTGTAATAGCGACTGTTTCCGCTGCGCTTTGGCTTTCTAACGAACAAGGCTTGATATTACATCAATTTCCATGCATTTAGAACCGTAGAATAATTTTTTTCAATTTTTTTGCGAAAGATAATCGATTTTTTAGTTAGGTGAAAAATGTTATTTTGGAGGTGACATACAATCTGCGCTCTCGGCTCGAAAAATTGAAATATCGGGATGAAACTAGTCGCATTTTCTTTGTTTTTCTGTGCTCTTTCGAATGCAAAAAGAATTTTAAGGATCGGTTGAACCATTCAAAAGTTATGGCCTTTTTATCGATTAACAAAATCAGGGGAAATCAAGGATCCTGTATTAAGCCCCTTTTCGCTCTATCTCCCACAGGAGCCGAGAAAAACGCGAAAAACGATTTTTGGGATATTTTCCACATGGGATGGACGTTATCTGATGTATTTCGTCGCGCTGATCACGAATCTGGCCGTGGATTTGCGATATCTCCAACAGGAGCTGAGAAAATCGCAAAAAACCGAATTAACCGAAAACCACCTGCTTTACGTTTACAAAAATCACGATATCGATCGTTTTCTCTGTAATAGCGACTGTTTCCGCTGCGCTTTGACTTTCTAACGAACAAGGCTTGATGATACATCAATTTCCATGCATTTAGAACCGTAGAATAATTTTTTTCAATTTTTTTGCGAAAGATAATCGATTTTTTAGTTAGGTGAAAAATGTTATTTTGGAGGTGACATACAATCTGCGCTCTCGGCTCGAAAAATTGAAATATCGGGATGAAACTAGTCGCATTTTCTTTGTTTTTCTGTGCTCTTTCGAATGCAAAAAGAATTTTAAGGATCGGTTGAACCATTCAAAAGTTATGGCCTTTTTATCGATTAACAAAATCAGGGGAAATCAAGGATCCTGTATTAAGTCCCTTTTCGCTCTATCTCCCACAGGAGCCGAGAAAAACGCGAAAAACCATTTTTTCGATATTTTCCACATGGTATGGACGTTATCTGATGTATTTCGTCGCGCTGATCACGAATCTGGCCGTGGATTTGCGATATCTCCAACAGAAGCTGAGAAAATCGCAAAAAACCGAAAACCACCTGCTTTACGTTTACAAAAATCACGATATCCATCGTTTTCTCTGTAATAGCGACTGTTTCCGCTGCGCTTTGGCTTTCTAACGAACAAGGCTTGATATTACATCAATTTCCATGCATTTAGAACCGTAGAATAATTTTTTTCAATTTTTTTGCGAAAGATAATCGATTTTTTAGTTAGGTGAAAAATGTTATTTTGGAGGTGACATACAATCTGCGCTCTCGGCTCGAAAAATTGAAATATCGGGATGAAACTAGTCGCATTTTCTTTGTTTTTCTGTGCTCTTTCGAATGCAAAAAGAATTTTAAGGATCGGTTGAACCATTCAAAAGTTATGGCCTTTTTATCGATTAACAAAATCAGGGGAAATCAAGGATCCTGTATTAAGCCCCTTTTCGCTCTATCTCCCACAGGAGCCGAGAAAAACGCGAAAAACGATTTTTGGGATATTTTCCACATGGGATGGACGTTATCTGATGTATTTCGTCGCGCTGATCACGAATCTGGCCGTGGATTTGCGATATCTCCAACAGGAGCTGAGAAAATCGCAAAAAACCGAATTAACCGAAAACCACCTGCTTTACGTTTACAAAAATCACGATATCGATCGTTTTCTCTGTAATAGCGACTGTTTCCGCTGCGCTTTGACTTTCTAACGAACAAGGCTTGATGATACATCAATTTCCATGCATTTAGAACCGTAGAATAATTTTTTTCAATTTTTTTGCGAAAGATAATCGATTTTTTAGTTAGGTGAAAAATGTTATTTTGGAGGTGACATACAATCTGCGCTCTCGGCTCGAAAAATTGAAATATCGGGATGAAACTAGTCGCATTTTCTTTGTTTTTCTGTGCTCTTTCGAATGCAAAAAGAATTTTAAGGATCGGTTGAACCATTCAAAAGTTATGGCCTTTTTATCGATTAACAAAATCAGGGGAAATCAAGGATCCTGTATTAAGCCCCTTTTCGCTCTATCTCCCACAGGAGCCGAGAAAAGCGCGAAAAACGATTTTTGGGATATTTTCCACATGGGATGGACGTTATCTGATGTATTTCGTCGCGCTGATCACGAATCTGGCCGTGGATTTGCGATATCTCCAACAGGAGCTGAGAAAATCGCAAAAAACCGAATTAACCGAAAACCACCTGCTTTACGTTTACAAAAATCACGATATCGATCGTTTTCTCTGTAATAGCGACTGTTTCCGCTGCGCTTTGACTTTCTAACGAACAAGGCTTGATGATACATCAATTTCCATGCATTTAGAACCGTAGAATAATTTTTTTCAATTTTTTTGCGAAAGATAATCGATTTTTTAGTTAGGTGAAAAATGTTATTTTGGAGGTGACATACAATCTGCGCTCTCGGCTCGAAAAATTGAAATATCGGGATGAAACTAGTCGCATTTTCTTTGTTTTTCTGTGCTCTTTCGAATGCAAAAAGAATTTTAAGGATCGGTTGAACCATTCAAAAGTTATGGCCTTTTTATCGATTAACAAAATCAGGGGAAATCAAGGATCCTGTATTAAGCCCCTTTTCGCTCTATCTCCCACAGGAGCCGAGAAAAACGCGAAAAACGATTTTTGGGATATTTCCCACATGGGATGGACGTTATCTGATGTATTTCGTCGCGCTGATCACGAATCTGGCCGTGGATTTGCGATATCTCCAACAGGAGCTGAGAAAATCGCAAAAAACCGAATTAACCGAAAACCACCTGCTTTACGTTTACAAAAATCACGATATCGATCGTTTTCTCTGTAATAGCGACTGTTTCCGCTGCGCTTTGACTTTCTAACGAACAAGGCTTGATGATACATCAATTTCCATGCATTTAGAACCGTAGAATAATTTTTTTCAATTTTTTTGCGAAAGATAATCGATTTTTTAGTTAGGTGAAAAATGTTATTTTGGAGGTGACATACAATCTGCGCTCTCGGCTCGAAAAATTGAAATATCGGGATGAAACTAGTCGCATTTTCTTTGTTTTTCTGTGCTCTTTCGAATGCAAAAAGAATTTTAAGGATCGGTTAAACCATTCAAAAGTTATGGCCTTTTTATCGATTAACAAAATCAGGGGAAATCAAGGATCCTGTATTAAGCCCCTTTTCGCTCTATCTCCCACAGGAGCCGAGAAAAGCGCGAAAAACGATTTTTGGGATATTTCCCACATGGGATGGACGTTATCTGATGTATTTCGTCGCGCTGATCACGAATCTGGCCGTGGATTTGCGATATCTCCAACAGGAGCTGAGAAAATCGCAAAAAACCGAATTAACCGAAAACCACCTGCTTTACGTTTACAAAAATCACGATATCGATCGTTTTCTCTGTAATAGCGACTGTTTCCGCTGCGCTTTGACTTTCTAACGAACAAGGCTTGATGATACATCAATTTCCATGCATTTAGAACCGTAGAATAATTTTTTTCAATTTTTTTGCGAAAGATAATCGATTTTTTAGTTAGGTGAAAAATGTTATTTTGGAGGTGACATACAATCTGCGCTCTCGGCTCGAAAAATTGAAATATCGGGATGAAACTAGTCGCATTTTCTTTGTTTTTCTGTGCTCTTTCGAATGCAAAAAGAATTTTAAGGATCGGTTGAACCATTCAAAAGTTATGGCCTTTTTATCGATTAACAAAATCAGGGGAAATCAAGGATCCTGTATTAAGCCCCTTTTCGCTCTATCTCCCACAGGAGCCGAGAAAAACGCGAAAAACGATTTTTGGGATATTTCCCACATGGGATGGACGTTATCTGATGTATTTCGTCGCGCTGATCACGAATCTGGCCGTGGATTTGCGATATCTCCAACAGGAGCTGAGAAAATCGCAAAAAACCGAATTAACCGAAAACCACCTGCTTTACGTTTACAAAAATCACGATATCGATCGTTTTCTCTGTAATAGCGACTGTTTCCGCTGCGCTTTGACTTTCTAACGAACAAGGCTTGATGATACATCAATTTCCATGCATTTAGAACCGTAGAATAATTTTTTTCAATTTTTTTGCGAAAGATAATCGATTTTTTAGTTAGGTGAAAAATGTTATTTTGGAGGTGACATACAATCTGCGCTCTCGGCTCGAAAAATTGAAATATCGGGATGAAACTAGTCGCATTTTCTTTGTTTTTCTGTGCTCTTTCGAATGCAAAAAGAATTTTAAGGATCGGTTGAACCATTCAAAAGTTATGGCCTTTTTATCGATTAACAAAATCAGGGGAAATCAAGGATCCTGTATTAAGCCCCTTTTCGCTCTATCTCCCACAGGAGCCGAGAAAAGCGCGAAAAACGATTTTTGGGATATTTCCCACATGGGATGGACGTTATCTGATGTATTTCGTCGCGCTGATCACGAATCTGGCCGTGGATTTGCGATATCTCCAACAGGAGCTGAGAAAATCGCAAAAAACCGAATTAACCGAAAACCACCTGCTTTACGTTTACAAAAATCACGATATCGATCGTTTTCTCTGTAATAGCGACTGTTTCCGCTGCGCTTTGACTTTCTAACGAACAAGGCTTGATGATACATCAATTTCCATGCATTTAGAACCGTAGAATAATTTTTTTCAATTTTTTTGCGAAAGATAATCGATTTTTTAGTTAGGTGAAAAATGTTATTTTGGAGGTGACATACAATCTGCGCTCTCGGCTCGAAAAATTGAAATATCGGGATGAAACTAGTCGCATTTTCTTTGTTTTTCTGTGCTCTTTCGAATGCAAAAAGAATTTTAAGGATCGGTTGAACCATTCAAAAGTTATGGCCTTTTTATCGATTAACAAAATCAGGGGAAATCAAGGATCCTGTATTAAGCCCCTTTTCGCTCTATCTCCCACAGGAGCCGAGAAAAACGCGAAAAACGATTTTTGGGATATTTCCCACATGGGATGGACGTTATCTGATGTATTTCGTCGCGCTGATCACGAATCTGGCCGTGGATTTGCGATATCTCCAACAGGAGCTGAGAAAATCGCAAAAAACCGAATTAACCGAAAACCACCTGCTTTACGTTTACAAAAATCACGATATCGATCGTTTTCTCTGTAATAGCGACTGTTTCCGCTGCGCTTTGACTTTCTAACGAACAAGGCTTGATGATACATCAATTTCCATGCATTTAGAACCGTAGAATAATTTTTTTCAATTTTTTTGCGAAAGATAATCGATTTTTTAGTTAGGTGAAAAATGTTATTTTGGAGGTGACATACAATCTGCGCTCTCGGCTCGAAAAATTGAAATATCGGGATGAAACTAGTCGCATTTTCTTTGTTTTTCTGTGCTCTTTCGAATGCAAAAAGAATTTTAAGGATCGGTTGAACCATTCAAAAGTTATGGCCTTTTTATCGATTAACAAAATCAGGGGAAATCAAGGATCCTGTATTAAGCCCCTTTTCGCTCTATCTCCCACAGGAGCCGAGAAAAGCGCGAAAAACGATTTTTGGGATATTTCCCACATGGGATGGACGTTATCTGATGTATTTCGTCGCGCTGATCACGAATCTGGCCGTGGATTTGCGATATCTCCAACAGGAGCTGAGAAAATCGCAAAAAACCGAATTAACCGAAAACCACCTGCTTTACGTTTACAAAAATCACGATATCGATCGTTTTCTCTGTAATAGCGACTGTTTCCGCTGCGCTTTGACTTTCTAACGAACAAGGCTTGATGATACATCAATTTCCATGCATTTAGAACCGTAGAATAATTTTTTTCAATTTTTTTGCGAAAGATAATCGATTTTTTAGTTAGGTGAAAAATGTTATTTTGGAGGTGACATACAATCTGCGCTCTCGGCTCGAAAAATTGAAATATCGGGATGAAACTAGTCGCATTTTCTTTGTTTTTCTGTGCTCTTTCGAATGCAAAAAGAATTTTAAGGATCGGTTGAACCATTCAAAAGTTATGGCCTTTTTATCGATTAACAAAATCAGGGGAAATCAAGGATCCTGTATTAAGCCCCTTTTCGCTCTATCTCCCACAGGAGCCGAGAAAAACGCGAAAAACGATTTTTGGGATATTTCCCACATGGGATGGACGTTATCTGATGTATTTCGTCGCGCTGATCACGAATCTGGCCGTGGATTTGCGATATCTCCAACAGGAGCTGAGAAAATCGCAAAAAACCGAATTAACCGAAAACCACCTGCTTTACGTTTACAAAAATCACGATATCGATCGTTTTCTCTGTAATAGCGACTGTTTCCGCTGCGCTTTGACTTTCTAACGAACAAGGCTTGATGATACATCAATTTCCATGCATTTAGAACCGTAGAATAATTTTTTTCAATTTTTTTGCGAAAGATAATCGATTTTTTAGTTAGGTGAAAAATGTTATTTTGGAGGTGACATACAATCTGCGCTCTCGGCTCGAAAAATTGAAATATCGGGATGAAACTAGTCGCATTTTCTTTGTTTTTCTGTGCTCTTTCGAATGCAAAAAGAATTTTAAGGATCGGTTGAACCATTCAAAAGTTATGGCCTTTTTATCGATTAACAAAATCAGGGGAAATCAAGGATCCTGTATTAAGCCCCTTTTCGCTCTATCTCCCACAGGAGCCGAGAAAAGCGCGAAAAACGATTTTTGGGATATTTCCCACATGGGATGGACGTTATCTGATGTATTTCGTCGCGCTGATCACGAATCTGGCCGTGGATTTGCGATATCTCCAACAGGAGCTGAGAAAATCGCAAAAAACCGAATTAACCGAAAACCACCTGCTTTACGTTTACAAAAATCACGATATCGATCGTTTTCTCTGTAATAGCGACTGTTTCCGCTGCGCTTTGACTTTCTAACGAACAAGGCTTGATGATACATCAATTTCCATGCATTTAGAACCGTAGAATAATTTTTTTCAATTTTTTTGCGAAAGATAATCGATTTTTTAGTTAGGTGAAAAATGTTATTTTGGAGGTGACATACAATCTGCGCTCTCGGCTCGAAAAATTGAAATATCGGGATGAAACTAGTCGCATTTTCTTTGTTTTTCTGTGCTCTTTCGAATGCAAAAAGAATTTTAAGGATCAGTTGAACCATTCAAAAGTTATGGCCTTTTTATCGATTAACAAAATCAGGGGAAATCAAGGATCCTGTATTAAGCCCCTTTTCGCTCTATCTCCCACAGGAGCCGAGAAAAGCGCGAAAAACGATTTTTGGGATATTTCCCACATGGGATGGACGTTATCTGATGTATTTCGTCGCGCTGATCACGAATCTGGCCGTGGATTTGCGATATCTCCAACAGGAGCTGAGAAAATCGCAAAAAACCGAATTAACCGAAAACCACCTGCTTTACGTTTACAAAAATCACGATATCGATCGTTTTCTCTGTAATAGCGACTGTTTCCGCTGCGCTTTGACTTTCTAACGAACAAGGCTTGATGATACATCAATTTCCATGCATTTAGAACCGTAGAATAATTTTTTTCAATTTTTTTGCGAAAGATAATCGATTTTTTAGTTAGGTGAAAAATGTTATTTTGGAGGTGACATACAATCTGCGCTCTCGGCTCGAAAAATTGAAATATCGGGATGAAACTAGTCGCATTTTCTTTGTTTTTCTGTGCTCTTTCGAATGCAAAAAGAATTTTAAGGATCGGTTGAACCATTCAAAAGTTATGGCCTTTTTATCGATTAACAAAATCAGGGGAAATCAAGGATCCTGTATTAAGCCCCTTTTCGCTCTATCTCCCACAGGAGCCGAGAAAAACGCGAAAAACGATTTTTGGGATATTTCCCACATGGGATGGACGTTATCTGATGTATTTCGTCGCGCTGATCACGAATCTGGCCGTGGATTTGCGATATCTCCAACAGGAGCTGAGAAAATCGCAAAAAACCGAATTAACCGAAAACCACCTGCTTTACGTTTACAAAAATCACGATATCGATCGTTTTCTCTGTAATAGCGACTGTTTCCGCTGCGCTTTGACTTTCTAACGAACAAGGCTTGATGATACATCAATTTCCATGCATTTAGAACCGTAGAATAATTTTTTTCAATTTTTTTGCGAAAGATAATCGATTTTTTAGTTAGGTGAAAAATGTTATTTTGGAGGTGACATACAATCTGCGCTCTCGGCTCGAAAAATTGAAATATCGGGATGAAACTAGTCGCATTTTCTTTGTTTTTCTGTGCTCTTTCGAATGCAAAAAGAATTTTAAGGATCGGTTGAACCATTCGAAAGTTATGGCCTTTTTATCGATTAACAAAATCAGGGGAAATCAAGGATCCTGTATTAAGCCCCTTTTCGCTCTATCTCCCACAGGAGCCGAGAAAAACGCGAAAAACGATTTTTGGGATATTTCCCACATGGGATGGACGTTATCTGATGTATTTCGTCGCGCTGATCACGAATCTGGCCGTGGATTTGCGATATCTCCAACAGGAGCTGAGAAAATCGCAAAAAACCGAATTAACCGAAAACCACCTGCTTTACGTTTACAAAAATCACGATATCGATCGTTTTCTCTCCAATAGCGACTATTTCCGCTGCGCTTTGACTTTCTAACGAACAAGGCTTGATAATACATCAATTTCCTTGCATTTAGGATAGTAGAATAATTTTTTTCAATTTTTTTGCGAAAGATAATCGATTTCTTAGTTAGGTGAAAAATGTTATTTTGGTGGTGATACACAATCTGCGCTCTCGGATCGAAAAATTGAAGTATCGAGATAAACCTAGTCGCATTTTCTTTGTTTTTCTGTGCTCTTTCGAATGCGAAAAGAATTTTAAGGATCGGTTGAACGATTCAAAAGTTATGACCTTTTTTAAGACTATCAAAATCAGGGAAAATCGAGGATCCTGTATTAAGCCCCTTTTCGCTCTATCTCCCACAGGAGCCGAGAAAAACGCGAAAAACGATTTTTGGGATATTTCCCACATGGGATGGACGTTATCTGATGTATTTCGTCGCGCTGATCACGAATCTGGCCGTGGATTTGCGATATCTCCAACAGGAGCTGAGAAAATCGCAAAAAACCGAATTAACCGGAAACCACCTGCTTTACGTTTACAAAAATCACGATATCGATCGTTTTCTCTGTAATAGCGACTATTTCCGCTGCGCTTTGACTTTCTAATGAACAAGGCTTGATAATACATCAATTTCCATGCATTTAGGATAGTAGAATAATTTTTTTCAATTTTTTTGCGAAAGATAATCGATTTCTTAGTTAGGTGAAAAATGTTATTTTGGTGGTGATACACAATCTGCGCTCTCGGATCGAAAAATTGAAGTATCGAGATAAACCTAGTCGCATTTTCTTTGTTTTTCTGTGCTCTTTCGAATGCGAAAAGAATTTTAAGGATCGGTTGAACCATTCAAAAGTTATGGCCTTTTTATCGATTAACAAAATCAGGGGAAATCAAGGATCCTGTATTAAGCCCCTTTTCGCTCTATCTCCCACAGGAGCCGAGAAAAACGGGAAAAACGATTTTTGGGATATTTCCCACATGGGATGGACGTTATCTGATGTATTTCGTCGCGCTGATCACGAATCTGGCCGTGGATTTGCGATATCTCCAACAGGAGCTGAGAAAATCGCAAAAAAACCGAATTAACCGGAAACCACCTGCTTTACGTTTACAAAAATCACGATATCGATCGTTTTCTCTGTAATAGCGACTATTTCCGCTGCGCTTTGACTTTCTAACGAACAAGGCTTGATAATACATCAATTTCCATGCATTTAGGATAGTAGAATAATTTTTTTCAATTTTTTTGCGAAAGATAATCGATTTCTTAGTTAGGTGAAAAATGTTATTTTGGTGGTGATACACAATCTGCGCTCTCGGATCGAAAAATTGAAGTATCGAGATAAACCTAGTCGCATTTTCTTTGTTTTTCTGTGCTCTTTCGAATGCGAAAAGAATTTTAAGGATCGGTTGAACCATTCAAAAGTTATGGCCTTTTTATCGATTAACAAAATCAGGGGAAATCAAGGATCCTGTATTAAGCCCCTTTTCGCTCTATCTCCCACAGGAGCCGAGAAAAACGCGAAAAACGATTTTTGGGATATTTCCCACATGGGATGGACGTTATCTGATGTATTTCGTCGCGCTGATCACGAATCTGGCCGTGGATTTGCGATATCTCCAACAGGAGCTGAGAAAATCGCAAAAAACCGAATTAACCGAAAACCACCTGCTTTACGTTTACAAAAATCACGATATCGATCGTTTTCTCTGTAATAGCGACTGTTTCCGCTGCGCTTTGACTTTCTAACGAACAAGGCTTGATGATACATCAATTTCCATGCATTTAGAACCGTAGAATAATTTTTTTCAATTTTTTTGCGAAAGATAATCGATTTTTTAGTTAGGTGAAAAATGTTATTTTGGAGGTGACATACAATCTGCGCTCTCGGCTCGAAAAATTGAAATATCGGGATGAAACTAGTCGCATTTTCTTTGTTTTTCTGTGCTCTTTCGAATGCAAAAAGAATTTTAAGGATCGGTTGAACCATTCAAAAGTTATGGCCTTTTTATCGATTAACAAAATCAGGGGAAATCAAGGATCCTGTATTAAGCCCCTTTTCGCTCTATCTCCCACAGGAGCCGAGAAAAACGCGAAAAACGATTTTTGGGATATTTCCCACATGGGATGGACGTTATCTGATGTATTTCGTCGCGCTGATCACGAATCTGGCCGTGGATTTGCGATATCTCCAACAGGAGCTGAGAAAATCGCAAAAAACCGAATTAACCGAAAACCACCTGCTTTACGTTTACAAAAATCACGATATCGATCGTTTTCTCTGTAATAGCGACTGTTTCCGCTGCGCTTTGACTTTCTAACGAACAAGGCTTGATGATACATCAATTTCCATGCATTTAGAACCGTAGAATAATTTTTTCAATTTTTTTGCGAAAGATAATCGATTTTTTAGTTAGGTGAAAAATGTTATTTTGGAGGTGACATACAATCTGCGCTCTCGGCTCGAAAAATTGAAATATCGGGATGAAACTAGTCGCATTTTCTTTGTTTTTCTGTGCTCTTTCGAATGCAAAAAGAATTTTAAGGATCGGTTGAACCATTCAAAAGTTATGGCCTTTTAATCGATTAACAAAATCAGGGGAAATCAAGGATCCTGTATTAAGCCCCTTTTCGCTCTATCTCCCACAGGAGCCGAGAAAAGCGCGAAAAACGATTTTTGGGATATTTCCCACATGGGATGGACGTTATCTGATGTATTTCGTCGCGCTGATCACGAATCTGGCCGTGGATTTGCGATATCTCCAACAGGAGCTGAGAAAATCGCAAAAAACCGAATTAACCGAAAACCACCTGCTTTACGTTTACAAAAATCACGATATCGATCGTTTTCTCTGTAATAGCTACTGTTTCCGCTGCGCTTTGACTTTCTAACGAACAAGGCTTGATGATACATCAATTTCCATGCATTTAGAACCGTAGAATAATTTTTTTCAATTTTTTTGCGAAAGATAATCGATTTTTTAGTTAGGTGAAAAATGTTATTTTGGAGGTGACATACAATCTGCGCTCTCGGCTCGAAAAATTGAAATATCGGGATGAAACTAGTCGCATTTTCTTTGTTTTTCTGTGCTCTTTCGAATGCAAAAAGAATTTTAAGGATCGGTTGAACCATTCAAAAGTTATGGCCTTTTTATCGATTAACAAAATCAGGGGAAATCAAGGATCCTGTATTAAGCCCCTTTTCGCTCTATCTCCCACAGGAGCCGAGAAAAACGCGAAAAACGATTTTTGGGATATTTCCCACATGGGATGGACGTTATCTGATGTATTTCGTCGCGCTGATCACGAATCTGGCCGTGGATTTGCGATATCTCCAACAGGAGCTGAGAAAATCGCAAAAAACCGAATTAACCGAAAACCACCTGCTTTACGTTTACAAAAATCACGATATCGATCGTTTTCTCTGTAATAGCGACTGTTTCCGCTGCGCTTTGACTTTCTAACGAACAAGGCTTGATGATACATCAATTTCCATGCATTTAGAACCGTAGAATAATTTTTTTCAATTTTTTTGCGAAAGATAATCGATTTTTTAGTTAGGTGAAAAATGTTATTTTGGAGGTGACACACAATCTGCGCTCTCGGATCGAAAAATTTTAATATCGAGATGAGCCTAGTCGCATTTTCTTCCTTTTTCCATGCTCTTTTGAATGCAAGAAGAATTTTAAGGATCGGTTGAACCATTCAAAAGTTATGGCCTTTTTATCGATTAACAAAATCAGGGGAAATCAAGGATCCTGTATTAAGCCCCTTTTCGCTCTATCTCCCACAGGAGCCGAGAAAAACGCGAAAAACCATTTTTTCGATATTTTCCACATGGTATGGACGTTATCTGATGTATTTCGTCGCGCTGATCACGAATCTGGCCGTGGATTTGCGATATCTCCAACAGAAGCTGAGAAAATCGCAAAAAACCGAAAACCACCTGCTTTACGTTTACAAAAATCACGATATCCATCGTTTTCTCTGTAATAGCGACTGTTTCCGCTGCGCTTTGGCTTTCTAACGAACAAGGCTTGATATTACATCAATTTCCATGCATTTAGGACCGTAGAATAATTTTTTTCAATTTTTTTGCGAAAGATAATCGATTTCTTAATCATGTCAAAAATGCTATTTTAGAGGTAAGATACAATCTGCGCTCTCGGATCGAAAAATTGAAATATCGGGATGAGTCTAGTCGCATTTTCTTTGTTTTTCTGTGCTCTTTCGAATGCAAAAAGAATTTAAAGAATCGGTAGAACGATTCAAAAGTTATGGCCTTTTTATCGATTAACAAAATCAGGGGAAATCAAGGATCCTGTATTAAGCCCCTTTTCGCTCTATCTCCCACAGGAGCCGAGAAAAGCGCGAAAAACGATTTTTGGGATATTTCCCACATGGGATGGACGTTATCTGATGTATTTCGTCGCGCTGATCACGAATCTGGCCGTGGATTTGCGATATCTCCAACAGGAGCTGAGAAAATCGCAAAAAACCGAATTAACCGAAAACCACCTGCTTTACGTTTACAAAAATCACGATATCGATCGTTTTCTCTGTAATAGCGACTGTTTCCGCTGCGCTTTGACTTTCTAACGAACAAGGCTTGATGATACATCAATTTCCATGCATTTAGAACCGTAGAATAATTTTTTTCAATTTTTTTGCGAAAGATAATCGATTTTTTAGTTAGGTGAAAAATGTTATTTTGGAGGTGACATACAATCTGCGCTCTCGGCTCGAAAAATTGAAATATCGGGATGAAATTAGTCGCATTTTCTTTGTTTTTCTGTGCTCTTTCGAATGCAAAAAGAATTTTAAGGATCGGTTGAACCATTCAAAAGTTATGGCCTTTTTATCGATTAACAAAATCAGGGGAAATCAAGGATCCTGTATTAAGCCCCTTTTCGCTCTATCTCCCACAGGAGCCGAGAAAAGCGCGAAAAACGATTTTTGGGATATTTCCCACATGGGATGGACGTTATCTGATGTATTTCGTCGCGCTGATCACGAATCTGGCCGTGGATTTGCGATATCTCCAACAGGAGCTGAGAAAATCGCAAAAAACCGAATTAACCGAAAACCACCTGCTTTACGTTTACAAAAATCACGATATCGATCGTTTTCTCTGTAATAGCGACTGTTTCCGCTGCGCTTTGACTTTCTAACGAACAAGGCTTGATGATACATCAATTTCCATGCATTTAGAACCGTAGAATAATTTTTTTCAATTTTTTTGCGAAAGATAATCGATTTTTTAGTTAGGTGAAAAATGTTATTTTGGAGGTGACATACAATCTGCGCTCTCGGCTCGAAAAATTGAAATATCGGGATGAAACTAGTCGCATTTTCTTTGTTTTTCTGTGCTCTTTCGAATGCAAAAAGAATTTTAAGGATCGGTTGAACCATTCAAAAGTTATGGCCTTTTTATCGATTAACAAAATCAGGGGAAATCAAGGATCCTGTATTAAGCCCCTTTTCGCTCTATCTCCCACAGGAGCCGAGAAAAACGCGAAAAACGATTTTTGGGATATTTCCCACATGGGATGGACGTTATCTGATGTATTTCGTCGCGCTGATCACGAATCTGGCCGTGGATTTGCGATATCTCCAACAGGAGCTGAGAAAATCGCAAAAAACCGAATTAACCGAAAACCACCTGCTTTACGTTTACAAAAATCACGATATCGATCGTTTTCTCTGTAATAGCGACTGTTTCCGCTGCGCTTTGACTTTCTAACGAACAAGGCTTGATGATACATCAATTTCCATGCATTTAGAACCGTAGAATAATTTTTTTCAATTTTTTTGCGAAAGATAATCGATTTTTTAGTTAGGTGAAAAATGTTATTTTGGAGGTGACATACAATCTGCGCTCTCGGCTCGAAAAATTGAAATATCGGGATGAAACTAGTCGCATTTTCTTTGTTTTTCTGTGCTCTTTCGAATGCAAAAAGAATTTTAAGGATCGGTTGAACCATTCAAAAGTTATGGCCTTTTTATCGATTAACAAAATCAGGGGAAATCAAGGATCCTGTATTAAGCCCCTTTTCGCTCTATCTCCCACAGGAGCCGAGAAAAACGCGAAAAACGATTTTTGGGATATTTCCCACATGGGATGGACGTTATCTGATGTATTTCGTCGCGCTGATCACGAATCTGGCCGTGGATTTGCGATATCTCCAACAGGAGCTGAGAAAATCGCAAAAAACCGAATTAACCGAAAACCACCTGCTTTACGTTTACAAAAATCACGATATCGATCGTTTTCTCTGTAATAGCGACTGTTTCCGCTGCGCTTTGACTTTCTAACGAACAAGGCTTGATGATACATCAATTTCCATGCATTTAGAACCGTAGAATAATTTTTTTCAATTTTTTTGCGAAAGATAATCGATTTTTTAGTTAGGTGAAAAATGTTATTTTGGAGGTGACATACAATCTGCGCTCTCGGCTCGAAAAATTGAAATATCGGGATGAAACTAGTCGCATTTTCTTTGTTTTTCTGTGCTCTTTCGAATGCAAAAAGAATTTTAAGGATCGGTTGAACCATTCAAAAGTTATGGCCTTTTTATCGATTAACAAAATCAGGGGAAATCAAGGATCCTGTATTAAGCCCCTTTTCGCTCTATCTCCCACAGGAGCCGAGAAAAGCGCGAAAAACGATTTTTGGGATATTTCCCACATGGGATGGACGTTATCTGATGTATTTCGTCGCGCTGATCACGAATCTGGCCGTGGATTTGCGATATCTCCAACAGGAGCTGAGAAAATCGCAAAAAACCGAATTAACCGAAAACCACCTGCTTTACGTTTACAAAAATCACGATATCGATCGTTTTCTCTGTAATAGCGACTGTTTCCGCTGCGCTTTGACTTTCTAACGAACAAGGCTTGATGATACATCAATTTCCATGCATTTAGAACCGTAGAATAATTTTTTTCAATTTTTTTGCGAAAGATAATCGATTTTTTAGTTAGGTGAAAAATGTTATTTTGGAGGTGACATACAATCTGCGCTCTCGGCTCGAAAAATTGAAATATCGGGATGAAACTAGTCGCATTTTCTTTGTTTTTCTGTGCTCTTTCGAATGCAAAAAGAATTTTAAGGATCGGTTGAACCATTCAAAAGTTATGGCCTTTTTATCGATTAACAAAATCAGGGGAAATCAAGGATCCTGTATTAAGCCCCTTTTCGCTCTATCTCCCACAGGAGCCGAGAAAAGCGCGAAAAACGATTTTTGGGATATTTCCCACATGGGATGGACGTTATCTGATGTATTTCGTCGCGCTGATCACGAATCTGGCCGTGGATTTGCGATATCTCCAACAGGAGCTGAGAAAATCGCAAAAAACCGAATTAACCGAAAACCACCTGCTTTACGTTTACAAAAATCACGATATCGATCGTTTTCTCTGTAATAGCGACTGTTTCCGCTGCGCTTTGACTTTCTAACGAACAAGGCTTGATGATACATCAATTTCCATGCATTTAGAACCGTAGAATAATTTTTTTCAATTTTTTTGCGAAAGATAATCGATTTTTTAGTTAGGTGAAAAATGTTATTTTGGAGGTGACATACAATCTGCGCTCTCGGCTCGAAAAATTGAAATATCGGGATGAAACTAGTCGCATTTTCTTTGTTTTTCTGTGCTCTTTCGAATGCAAAAAGAATTTTAAGGATCGGTTGAACCATTCAAAAGTTATGGCCTTTTTATCGATTAACAAAATCAGGGGAAATCAAGGATCCTGTATTAAGCCCCTTTTCGCTCTATCTCCCACAGGAGCCGAGAAAAACGCGAAAAACGATTTTTGGGATATTTCCCACATGGGATGGACGTTATCTGATGTATTTCGTCGCGCTGATCACGAATCTGGCCGTGGATTTGCGATATCTCCAACAGGAGCTGAGAAAATCGCAAAAAACCGAATTAACCGAAAACCACCTGCTTTACGTTTACAAAAATCACGATATCGATCGTTTTCTCTGTAATAGCGACTGTTTCCGCTGCGCTTTGACTTTCTAACGAACAAGGCTTGATGATACATCAATTTCCATGCATTTAGAACCGTAGAATAATTTTTTTCAATTTTTTTGCGAAAGATAATCGATTTTTTAGTTAGGTGAAAAATGTTATTTTGGAGGTGACATACAATCTGCGCTCTCGGCTCGAAAAATTGAAATATCGGGATGAAACTAGTCGCATTTTCTTTGTTTTTCTGTGCTCTTTCGAATGCAAAAAGAATTTTAAGGATCGGTTGAACCATTCAAAAGTTATGGCCTTTTTATCGATTAACAAAATCAGGGGAAATCAAGGATCCTGTATTAAGCCCCTTTTCGCTCTATCTCCCACAGGAGCCGAGAAAAGCGCGAAAAACGATTTTTGGGATATTTCCCACATGGGATGGACGTTATCTGATGTATTTCGTCGCGCTGATCACGAATCTGGCCGTGGATTTGCGATATCTCCAACAGGAGCTGAGAAAATCGCAAAAAACCGAATTAACCGAAAACCACCTGCTTTACGTTTACAAAAATCACGATATCGATCGTTTTCTCTGTAATAGCGACTGTTTCCGCTGCGCTTTGACTTTCTAACGAACAAGGCTTGATGATACATCAATTTCCATGCATTTAGAACCGTAGAATAATTTTTTTCAATTTTTTTGCGAAAGATAATCGATTTTTTAGTTAGGTGAAAAATGTTATTTTGGAGGTGACATACAATCTGCGCTCTCGGCTCGAAAAATTGAAATATCGGGATGAAACTAGTCGCATTTTCTTTGTTTTTCTGTGCTCTTTCGAATGCAAAAAGAATTTTAAGGATCGGTTGAACCATTCAAAAGTTATGGCCTTTTTATCGATTAACAAAATCAGGGGAAATCAAGGATCCTGTATTAAGCCCCTTTTCGCTCTATCTCCCACAGGAGCCGAGAAAAACGCGAAAAACGATTTTTGGGATATTTCCCACATGGGATGGACGTTATCTGATGTATTTCGTCGCGCTGATCACGAATCTGGCCGTGGATTTGCGATATCTCCAACAGGAGCTGAGAAAATCGCAAAAAACCGAATTAACCGAAAACCACCTGCTTTACGTTTACAAAAATCACGATATCGATCGTTTTCTCTGTAATAGCGACTGTTTCCGCTGCGCTTTGACTTTCTAACGAACAAGGCTTGATGATACATCAATTTCCATGCATTTAGAACCGTAGAATAATTTTTTTCAATTTTTTTGCGAAAGATAATCGATTTTTTAGTTAGGTGAAAAATGTTATTTTGGAGATGACACACAATCTGCGCTCTCGGATCGAAAAATTTTAATATCGAGATGAGCCTAGTCGCATTTTCTTCCTTTTTCCATGCTCTTTTGAATGCAAGAAGAATTTTAAGGATCGGTTGAACGATTCAAAAGTTATGGCCTTTTTATCGATTAACAAAATCGGGGGAAATCAAGGATCCTGTATTAAGTCCCTTTTCGCTCTATCTCCCACAGGAGCCGAGAAAAACGCGAAAAACCATTTTTTCGATATTTTCCACATGGTATGGACGTTATCTGATGTATTTCGTCGCGCTGATCACGAATCTGGCCGTGGATTTGCGATATCTCCAACAGAAGCTGAGAAAATCGCAAAAAACCGAAAACCACCTGCTTTACGTTTACAAAAATCACGATATCCATCGTTTTCTCTGTAATAGCGACTGTTTCCGCTGCGCTTTGGCTTTCTAACGAACAAGGCTTGATATTACATCAATTTCCATGCATTTAGAACCGTAGAATAATTTTTTTCAATTTTTTTGCGAAAGATAATCGATTTTTTAGTTAGGTGAAAAATGTTATTTTGGAGGTGACATACAATCTGCGCTCTCGGCTCGAAAAATTGAAATATCGGGATGAAACTAGTCGCATTTTCTTTGTTTTTCTGTGCTCTTTCGAATGCAAAAAGAATTTTAAGGATCGGTTGAACCATTCAAAAGTTATGGCCTTTTTATCGATTAACAAAATCAGGGGAAATCAAGGATCCTGTATTAAGCCCCTTTTCGCTCTATCTCCCACAGGAGCCGAGAAAAACGCGAAAAACGATTTTTGGGATATTTTCCACATGGGATGGACGTTATCTGATGTATTTCGTCGCGCTGATCACGAATCTGGCCGTGGATTTGCGATATCTCCAACAGGAGCTGAGAAAATCGCAAAAAACCGAATTAACCGAAAACCACCTGCTTTACGTTTACAAAAATCACGATATCGATCGTTTTCTCTGTAATAGCGACTGTTTCCGCTGCGCTTTGACTTTCTAACGAACAAGGCTTGATGATACATCAATTTCCATGCATTTAGAACCGTAGAATAATTTTTTTCAATTTTTTTGCGAAAGATAATCGATTTTTTAGTTAGGTGAAAAATGTTATTTTGGAGGTGACATACAATCTGCGCTCTCGGCTCGAAAAATTGAAATATCGGGATGAAACTAGTCGCATTTTCTTTGTTTTTCTGTGCTCTTTCGAATGCAAAAAGAATTTTAAGGATCGGTTGAACCATTCAAAAGTTATGGCCTTTTTATCGATTAACAAAATCAGGGGAAATCAAGGATCCTGTATTAAGCCCCTTTTCGCTCTATCTCCCACAGGAGCCGAGAAAAGCGCGAAAAACGATTTTTGGGATATTTTCCACATGGGATGGACGTTATCTGATGTATTTCGTCGCGCTGATCACGAATCTGGCCGTGGATTTGCGATATCTCCAACAGGAGCTGAGAAAATCGCAAAAAACCGAATTAACCGAAAACCACCTGCTTTACGTTTACAAAAATCACGATATCGATCGTTTTCTCTGTAATAGCGACTGTTTCCGCTGCGCTTTGACTTTCTAACGAACAAGGCTTGATGATACATCAATTTCCATGCATTTAGAACCGTAGAATAATTTTTTTCAATTTTTTTGCGAAAGATAATCGATTTTTTAGTTAGGTGAAAAATGTTATTTTGGAGGTGACATACAATCTGCGCTCTCGGCTCGAAAAATTGAAATATCGGGATGAAACTAGTCGCATTTTCTTTGTTTTTCTGTGCTCTTTCGAATGCAAAAAGAATTTTAAGGATCGGTTGAACCATTCAAAAGTTATGGCCTTTTTATCGATTAACAAAATCAGGGGAAATCAAGGATCCTGTATTAAGCCCCTTTTCGCTCTATCTCCCACAGGAGCCGAGAAAAACGCGAAAAACGATTTTTGGGATATTTCCCACATGGGATGGACGTTATCTGATGTATTTCGTCGCGCTGATCACGAATCTGGCCGTGGATTTGCGATATCTCCAACAGGAGCTGAGAAAATCGCAAAAAACCGAATTAACCGAAAACCACCTGCTTTACGTTTACAAAAATCACGATATCGATCGTTTTCTCTGTAATAGCGACTGTTTCCGCTGCGCTTTGACTTTCTAACGAACAAGGCTTGATGATACATCAATTTCCATGCATTTAGAACCGTAGAATAATTTTTTTCAATTTTTTTGCGAAAGATAATCGATTTTTTAGTTAGGTGAAAAATGTTATTTTGGAGGTGACATACAATCTGCGCTCTCGGCTCGAAAAATTGAAATATCGGGATGAAACTAGTCGCATTTTCTTTGTTTTTCTGTGCTCTTTCGAATGCAAAAAGAATTTTAAGGATCGGTTAAACCATTCAAAAGTTATGGCCTTTTTATCGATTAACAAAATCAGGGGAAATCAAGGATCCTGTATTAAGCCCCTTTTCGCTCTATCTCCCACAGGAGCCGAGAAAAGCGCGAAAAACGATTTTTGGGATATTTCCCACATGGGATGGACGTTATCTGATGTATTTCGTCGCGCTGATCACGAATCTGGCCGTGGATTTGCGATATCTCCAACAGGAGCTGAGAAAATCGCAAAAAACCGAATTAACCGAAAACCACCTGCTTTACGTTTACAAAAATCACGATATCGATCGTTTTCTCTGTAATAGCGACTGTTTCCGCTGCGCTTTGACTTTCTAACGAACAAGGCTTGATGATACATCAATTTCCATGCATTTAGAACCGTAGAATAATTTTTTTCAATTTTTTTGCGAAAGATAATCGATTTTTTAGTTAGGTGAAAAATGTTATTTTGGAGGTGACATACAATCTGCGCTCTCGGCTCGAAAAATTGAAATATCGGGATGAAACTAGTCGCATTTTCTTTGTTTTTCTGTGCTCTTTCGAATGCAAAAAGAATTTTAAGGATCGGTTGAACCATTCAAAAGTTATGGCCTTTTTATCGATTAACAAAATCAGGGGAAATCAAGGATCCTGTATTAAGCCCCTTTTCGCTCTATCTCCCACAGGAGCCGAGAAAAACGCGAAAAACGATTTTTGGGATATTTCCCACATGGGATGGACGTTATCTGATGTATTTCGTCGCGCTGATCACGAATCTGGCCGTGGATTTGCGATATCTCCAACAGGAGCTGAGAAAATCGCAAAAAACCGAATTAACCGAAAACCACCTGCTTTACGTTTACAAAAATCACGATATCGATCGTTTTCTCTGTAATAGCGACTGTTTCCGCTGCGCTTTGACTTTCTAACGAACAAGGCTTGATGATACATCAATTTCCATGCATTTAGAACCGTAGAATAATTTTTTTCAATTTTTTTGCGAAAGATAATCGATTTTTTAGTTAGGTGAAAAATGTTATTTTGGAGATGACACACAATCTGCGCTCTCGGATCGAAAAATTTTAATATCGAGATGAGCCTAGTCGCATTTTCTTCCTTTTTCCATGCTCTTTTGAATGCAAGAAGAATTTTAAGGATCGGTTGAACGATTCAAAAGTTATGGCCTTTTTATCGATTAACAAAATCGGGGGAAATCAAGGATCCTGTATTAAGTCCCTTTTCGCTCTATCTCCCACAGGAGCCGAGAAAAACGCGAAAAACCATTTTTTCGATATTTTCCACATGGTATGGACGTTATCTGATGTATTTCGTCGCGCTGATCACGAATCTGGCCGTGGATTTGCGATATCTCCAACAGAAGCTGAGAAAATCGCAAAAAACCGAAAACCACCTGCTTTACGTTTACAAAAATCACGATATCCATCGTTTTCTCTGTAATAGCGACTGTTTCCGCTGCGCTTTGGCTTTCTAACGAACAAGGCTTGATATTACATCAATTTCCATGCATTTAGAACCGTAGAATAATTTTTTTCAATTTTTTTGCGAAAGATAATCGATTTTTTAGTTAGGTGAAAAATGTTATTTTGGAGGTGACATACAATCTGCGCTCTCGGCTCGAAAAATTGAAATATCGGGATGAAACTAGTCGCATTTTCTTTGTTTTTCTGTGCTCTTTCGAATGCAAAAAGAATTTTAAGGATCGGTTGAACCATTCAAAAGTTATGGCCTTTTTATCGATTAACAAAATCAGGGGAAATCAAGGATCCTGTATTAAGCCCCTTTTCGCTCTATCTCCCACAGGAGCCGAGAAAAACGCGAAAAACGATTTTTGGGATATTTTCCACATGGGATGGACGTTATCTGATGTATTTCGTCGCGCTGATCACGAATCTGGCCGTGGATTTGCGATATCTCCAACAGGAGCTGAGAAAATCGCAAAAAACCGAATTAACCGAAAACCACCTGCTTTACGTTTACAAAAATCACGATATCGATCGTTTTCTCTGTAATAGCGACTGTTTCCGCTGCGCTTTGACTTTCTAACGAACAAGGCTTGATGATACATCAATTTCCATGCATTTAGAACCGTAGAATAATTTTTTTCAATTTTTTTGCGAAAGATAATCGATTTTTTAGTTAGGTGAAAAATGTTATTTTGGAGGTGACATACAATCTGCGCTCTCGGCTCGAAAAATTGAAATATCGGGATGAAACTAGTCGCATTTTCTTTGTTTTTCTGTGCTCTTTCGAATGCAAAAAGAATTTTAAGGATCGGTTGAACCATTCAAAAGTTATGGCCTTTTTATCGATTAACAAAATCAGGGGAAATCAAGGATCCTGTATTAAGCCCCTTTTCGCTCTATCTCCCACAGGAGCCGAGAAAAGCGCGAAAAACGATTTTTGGGATATTTTCCACATGGGATGGACGTTATCTGATGTATTTCGTCGCGCTGATCACGAATCTGGCCGTGGATTTGCGATATCTCCAACAGGAGCTGAGAAAATCGCAAAAAACCGAATTAACCGAAAACCACCTGCTTTACGTTTACAAAAATCACGATATCGATCGTTTTCTCTGTAATAGCGACTGTTTCCGCTGCGCTTTGACTTTCTAACGAACAAGGCTTGATGATACATCAATTTCCATGCATTTAGAACCGTAGAATAATTTTTTTCAATTTTTTTGCGAAAGATAATCGATTTTTTAGTTAGGTGAAAAATGTTATTTTGGAGGTGACATACAATCTGCGCTCTCGGCTCGAAAAATTGAAATATCGGGATGAAACTAGTCGCATTTTCTTTGTTTTTCTGTGCTCTTTCGAATGCAAAAAGAATTTTAAGGATCGGTTGAACCATTCAAAAGTTATGGCCTTTTTATCGATTAACAAAATCAGGGGAAATCAAGGATCCTGTATTAAGCCCCTTTTCGCTCTATCTCCCACAGGAGCCGAGAAAAACGCGAAAAACGATTTTTGGGATATTTCCCACATGGGATGGACGTTATCTGATGTATTTCGTCGCGCTGATCACGAATCTGGCCGTGGATTTGCGATATCTCCAACAGGAGCTGAGAAAATCGCAAAAAACCGAATTAACCGAAAACCACCTGCTTTACGTTTACAAAAATCACGATATCGATCGTTTTCTCTGTAATAGCGACTGTTTCCGCTGCGCTTTGACTTTCTAACGAACAAGGCTTGATGATACATCAATTTCCATGCATTTAGAACCGTAGAATAATTTTTTTCAATTTTTTTGCGAAAGATAATCGATTTTTTAGTTAGGTGAAAAATGTTATTTTGGAGGTGACATACAATCTGCGCTCTCGGCTCGAAAAATTGAAATATCGGGATGAAACTAGTCGCATTTTCTTTGTTTTTCTGTGCTCTTTCGAATGCAAAAAGAATTTTAAGGATCGGTTGAACCATTCAAAAGTTATGGCCTTTTTATCGATTAACAAAATCAGGGGAAATCAAGGATCCTGTATTAAGCCCCTTTTCGCTCTATCTCCCACAGGAGCCGAGAAAAGCGCGAAAAACGATTTTTGGGATATTTCCCACATGGGATGGACGTTATCTGATGTATTTCGTCGCGCTGATCACGAATCTGGCCGTGGATTTGCGATATCTCCAACAGGAGCTGAGAAAATCGCAAAAAACCGAATTAACCGAAAACCACCTGCTTTACGTTTACAAAAATCACGATATCGATCGTTTTCTCTGTAATAGCGACTGTTTCCGCTGCGCTTTGACTTTCTAACGAACAAGGCTTGATGATACATCAATTTCCATGCATTTAGAACCGTAGAATAATTTTTTTCAATTTTTTTGCGAAAGATAATCGATTTTTTAGTTAGGTGAAAAATGTTATTTTGGAGGTGACATACAATCTGCGCTCTCGGCTCGAAAAATTGAAATATCGGGATGAAACTAGTCGCATTTTCTTTGTTTTTCTGTGCTCTTTCGAATGCAAAAAGAATTTTAAGGATCGGTTGAACCATTCAAAAGTTATGGCCTTTTTATCGATTAACAAAATCAGGGGAAATCAAGGATCCTGTATTAAGCCCCTTTTCGCTCTATCTCCCACAGGAGCCGAGAAAAACGCGAAAAACGATTTTTGGGATATTTCCCACATGGGATGGACGTTATCTGATGTATTTCGTCGCGCTGATCACGAATCTGGCCGTGGATTTGCGATATCTCCAACAGGAGCTGAGAAAATCGCAAAAAACCGAATTAACCGAAAACCACCTGCTTTACGTTTACAAAAATCACGATATCGATCGTTTTCTCTGTAATAGCGACTGTTTCCGCTGCGCTTTGACTTTCTAACGAACAAGGCTTGATGATACATCAATTTCCATGCATTTAGAACCGTAGAATAATTTTTTTCAATTTTTTTGCGAAAGATAATCGATTTTTTAGTTAGGTGAAAAATGTTATTTTGGAGGTGACATACAATCTGCGCTCTCGGCTCGAAAAATTGAAATATCGGGATGAAACTAGTCGCATTTTCTTTGTTTTTCTGTGCTCTTTCGAATGCAAAAAGAATTTTAAGGATCGGTTGAACCATTCAAAAGTTATGGCCTTTTTATCGATTAACAAAATCAGGGGAAATCAAGGATCCTGTATTAAGCCCCTTTTCGCTCTATCTCCCACAGGAGCCGAGAAAAACGCGAAAAACGATTTTTGGGATATTTCCCACATGGGATGGACGTTATCTGATGTATTTCGTCGCGCTGATCACGAATCTGGCCGTGGATTTGCGATATCTCCAACAGGAGCTGAGAAAATCGCAAAAAACCGAATTAACCGAAAACCACCTGCTTTACGTTTACAAAAATCACGATATCGATCGTTTTCTCTGTAATAGCGACTGTTTCCGCTGCGCTTTGACTTTCTAACGAACAAGGCTTGATGATACATCAATTTCCATGCATTTAGAACCGTAGAATAATTTTTTTCAATTTTTTTGCGAAAGATAATCGATTTTTTAGTTAGGTGAAAAATGTTATTTTGGAGGTGACATACAATCTGCGCTCTCGGCTCGAAAAATTGAAATATCGGGATGAAACTAGTCGCATTTTCTTTGTTTTTCTGTGCTCTTTCGAATGCAAAAAGAATTTTAAGGATCGGTTGAACCATTCAAAAGTTATGGCCTTTTTATCGATTAACAAAATCAGGGGAAATCAAGGATCCTGTATTAAGCCCCTTTTCGCTCTATCTCCCACAGGAGCCGAGAAAAGCGCGAAAAACGATTTTTGGGATATTTCCCACATGGGATGGACGTTATCTGATGTATTTCGTCGCGCTGATCACGAATCTGGCCGTGGATTTGCGATATCTCCAACAGGAGCTGAGAAAATCGCAAAAAACCGAATTAACCGAAAACCACCTGCTTTACGTTTACAAAAATCACGATATCGATCGTTTTCTCTGTAATAGCGACTGTTTCCGCTGCGCTTTGACTTTCTAACGAACAAGGCTTGATGATACATCAATTTCCATGCATTTAGAACCGTAGAATAATTTTTTTCAATTTTTTTGCGAAAGATAATCGATTTTTTAGTTAGGTGAAAAATGTTATTTTGGAGGTGACATACAATCTGCGCTCTCGGCTCGAAAAATTGAAATATCGGGATGAAACTAGTCGCATTTTCTTTGTTTTTCTGTGCTCTTTCGAATGCAAAAAGAATTTTAAGGATCGGTTGAACCATTCAAAAGTTATGGCCTTTTTATCGATTAACAAAATCAGGGGAAATCAAGGATCCTGTATTAAGCCCCTTTTCGCTCTATCTCCCACAGGAGCCGAGAAAAGCGCGAAAAACGATTTTTGGGATATTTCCCACATGGGATGGACGTTATCTGATGTATTTCGTCGCGCTGATCACGAATCTGGCCGTGGATTTGCGATATCTCCAACAGGAGCTGAGAAAATCGCAAAAAACCGAATTAACCGAAAACCACCTGCTTTACGTTTACAAAAATCACGATATCGATCGTTTTCTCTGTAATAGCGACTGTTTCCGCTGCGCTTTGACTTTCTAACGAACAAGGCTTGATGATACATCAATTTCCATGCATTTAGAACCGTAGAATAATTTTTTTCAATTTTTTTGCGAAAGATAATCGATTTTTTAGTTAGGTGAAAAATGTTATTTTGGAGGTGACATACAATCTGCGCTCTCGGCTCGAAAAATTGAAATATCGGGATGAAACTAGTCGCATTTTCTTTGTTTTTCTGTGCTCTTTCGAATGCAAAAAGAATTTTAAGGATCGGTTGAACCATTCAAAAGTTATGGCCTTTTTATCGATTAACAAAATCAGGGGAAATCAAGGATCCTGTATTAAGCCCCTTTTCGCTCTATCTCCCACAGGAGCCGAGAAAAACGCGAAAAACGATTTTTGGGATATTTCCCACATGGGATGGACGTTATCTGATGTATTTCGTCGCGCTGATCACGAATCTGGCCGTGGATTTGCGATATCTCCAACAGGAGCTGAGAAAATCGCAAAAAACCGAATTAACCGAAAACCACCTGCTTTACGTTTACAAAAATCACGATATCGATCGTTTTCTCTGTAATAGCGACTGTTTCCGCTGCGCTTTGACTTTCTAACGAACAAGGCTTGATGATACATCAATTTCCATGCATTTAGAACCGTAGAATAATTTTTTTCAATTTTTTTGCGAAAGATAATCGATTTTTTAGTTAGGTGAAAAATGTTATTTTGGAGGTGACATACAATCTGCGCTCTCGGCTCGAAAAATTGAAATATCGGGATGAAACTAGTCGCATTTTCTTTGTTTTTCTGTGCTCTTTCGAATGCAAAAAGAATTTTAAGGATCGGTTGAACCATTCAAAAGTTATGGCCTTTTTATCGATTAACAAAATCAGGGGAAATCAAGGATCCTGTATTAAGCCCCTTTTCGCTCTATCTCCCACAGGAGCCGAGAAAAACGCGAAAAACGATTTTTGGGATATTTCCCACATGGGATGGACGTTATCTGATGTATTTCGTCGCGCTGATCACGAATCTGGCCGTGGATTTGCGATATCTCCAACAGGAGCTGAGAAAATCGCAAAAAACCGAATTAACCGAAAACCACCTGCTTTACGTTTACAAAAATCACGATATCGATCGTTTTCTCTGTAATAGCGACTGTTTCCGCTGCGCTTTGACTTTCTAACGAACAAGGCTTGATGATACATCAATTTCCATGCATTTAGAACCGTAGAATAATTTTTTTCAATTTTTTTGCGAAAGATAATCGATTTTTTAGTTAGGTGAAAAATGTTATTTTGGAGGTGACATACAATCTGCGCTCTCGGCTCGAAAAATTGAAATATCGGGATGAAACTAGTCGCATTTTCTTTGTTTTTCTGTGCTCTTTCGAATGCAAAAAGAATTTTAAGGATCGGTTGAACCATTCAAAAGTTATGGCCTTTTTATCGATTAACAAAATCAGGGGAAATCAAGGATCCTGTATTAAGCCCCTTTTCGCTCTATCTCCCACAGGAGCCGAGAAAAGCGCGAAAAACGATTTTTGGGATATTTCCCACATGGGATGGACGTTATCTGATGTATTTCGTCGCGCTGATCACGAATCTGGCCGTGGATTTGCGATATCTCCAACAGGAGCTGAGAAAATCGCAAAAAACCGAATTAACCGAAAACCACCTGCTTTACGTTTACAAAAATCACGATATCGATCGTTTTCTCTGTAATAGCGACTGTTTCCGCTGCGCTTTGACTTTCTAACGAACAAGGCTTGATGATACATCAATTTCCATGCATTTAGAACCGTAGAATAATTTTTTTCAATTTTTTTGCGAAAGATAATCGATTTTTTAGTTAGGTGAAAAATGTTATTTTGGAGGTGACATACAATCTGCGCTCTCGGCTCGAAAAATTGAAATATCGGGATGAAACTAGTCGCATTTTCTTTGTTTTTCTGTGCTCTTTCGAATGCAAAAAGAATTTTAAGGATCGGTTGAACCATTCAAAAGTTATGGCCTTTTTATCGATTAACAAAATCAGGGGAAATCAAGGATCCTGTATTAAGCCCCTTTTCGCTCTATCTCCCACAGGAGCCGAGAAAAACGCGAAAAACGATTTTTGGGATATTTCCCACATGGGATGGACGTTATCTGATGTATTTCGTCGCGCTGATCACGAATCTGGCCGTGGATTTGCGATATCTCCAACAGGAGCTGAGAAAATCGCAAAAAACCGAATTAACCGAAAACCACCTGCTTTACGTTTACAAAAATCACGATATCGATCGTTTTCTCTGTAATAGCGACTGTTTCCGCTGCGCTTTGACTTTCTAACGAACAAGGCTTGATGATACATCAATTTCCATGCATTTAGAACCGTAGAATAATTTTTTTCAATTTTTTTGCGAAAGATAATCGATTTTTTAGTTAGGTGAAAAATGTTATTTTGGAGGTGACATACAATCTGCGCTCTCGGCTCGAAAAATTGAAATATCGGGATGAAACTAGTCGCATTTTCTTTGTTTTTCTGTGCTCTTTCGAATGCAAAAAGAATTTTAAGGATCGGTTGAACCATTCAAAAGTTATGGCCTTTTTATCGATTAACAAAATCAGGGGAAATCAAGGATCCTGTATTAAGCCCCTTTTCGCTCTATCTCCCACAGGAGCCGAGAAAAACGCGAAAAACGATTTTTGGGATATTTCCCACATGGGATGGACGTTATCTGATGTATTTCGTCGCGCTGATCACGAATCTGGCCGTGGATTTGCGATATCTCCAACAGGAGCTGAGAAAATCGCAAAAAACCGAATTAACCGAAAACCACCTGCTTTACGTTTACAAAAATCACGATATCGATCGTTTTCTCTGTAATAGCGACTGTTTCCGCTGCGCTTTGACTTTCTAACGAACAAGGCTTGATGATACATCAATTTCCATGCATTTAGAACCGTAGAATAATTTTTTTCAATTTTTTTGCGAAAGATAATCGATTTTTTAGTTAGGTGAAAAATGTTATTTTGGAGGTGACATACAATCTGCGCTCTCGGCTCGAAAAATTGAAATATCGGGATGAAACTAGTCGCATTTTCTTTGTTTTTCTGTGCTCTTTCGAATGCAAAAAGAATTTTAAGGATCGGTTGAACCATTCAAAAGTTATGGCCTTTTAATCGATTAACAAAATCAGGGGAAATCAAGGATCCTGTATTAAGCCCCTTTTCGCTCTATCTCCCACAGGAGCCGAGAAAAGCGCGAAAAACGATTTTTGGGATATTTCCCACATGGGATGGACGTTATCTGATGTATTTCGTCGCGCTGATCACGAATCTGGCCGTGGATTTGCGATATCTCCAACAGGAGCTGAGAAAATCGCAAAAAACCGAATTAACCGAAAACCACCTGCTTTACGTTTACAAAAATCACGATATCGATCGTTTTCTCTGTAATAGCTACTGTTTCCGCTGCGCTTTGACTTTCTAACGAACAAGGCTTGATGATACATCAATTTCCATGCATTTAGAACCGTAGAATAATTTTTTTCAATTTTTTTGCGAAAGATAATCGATTTTTTAGTTAGGTGAAAAATGTTATTTTGGAGGTGACATACAATCTGCGCTCTCGGCTCGAAAAATTGAAATATCGGGATGAAACTAGTCGCATTTTCTTTGTTTTTCTGTGCTCTTTCGAATGCAAAAAGAATTTTAAGGATCGGTTGAACCATTCAAAAGTTATGGCCTTTTTATCGATTAACAAAATCAGGGGAAATCAAGGATCCTGTATTAAGCCCCTTTTCGCTCTATCTCCCACAGGAGCCGAGAAAAACGCGAAAAACGATTTTTGGGATATTTCCCACATGGGATGGACGTTATCTGATGTATTTCGTCGCGCTGATCACGAATCTGGCCGTGGATTTGCGATATCTCCAACAGGAGCTGAGAAAATCGCAAAAAACCGAATTAACCGAAAACCACCTGCTTTACGTTTACAAAAATCACGATATCGATCGTTTTCTCTGTAATAGCGACTGTTTCCGCTGCGCTTTGACTTTCTAACGAACAAGGCTTGATGATACATCAATTTCCATGCATTTAGAACCGTAGAATAATTTTTTTCAATTTTTTTGCGAAAGATAATCGATTTTTTAGTTAGGTGAAAAATGTTATTTTGGAGGTGACACACAATCTGCGCTCTCGGATCGAAAAATTTTAATATCGAGATGAGCCTAGTCGCATTTTCTTCCTTTTTCCATGCTCTTTTGAATGCAAGAAGAATTTTAAGGATCGGTTGAACCATTCAAAAGTTATGGCCTTTTTATCGATTAACAAAATCAGGGGAAATCAAGGATCCTGTATTAAGCCCCTTTTCGCTCTATCTCCCACAGGAGCCGAGAAAAACGCGAAAAACCATTTTTTCGATATTTTCCACATGGTATGGACGTTATCTGATGTATTTCGTCGCGCTGATCACGAATCTGGCCGTGGATTTGCGATATCTCCAACAGAAGCTGAGAAAATCGCAAAAAACCGAAAACCACCTGCTTTACGTTTACAAAAATCACGATATCCATCGTTTTCTCTGTAATAGCGACTGTTTCCGCTGCGCTTTGGCTTTCTAACGAACAAGGCTTGATATTACATCAATTTCCATGCATTTAGGACCGTAGAATAATTTTTTTCAATTTTTTTGCGAAAGATAATCGATTTCTTAATCATGTCAAAAATGCTATTTTAGAGGTAAGATACAATCTGCGCTCTCGGATCGAAAAATTGAAATATCGGGATGAGTCTAGTCGCATTTTCTTTGTTTTTCTGTGCTCTTTCGAATGCAAAAAGAATTTAAAGAATCGGTAGAACGATTCAAAAGTTATGGCCTTTTTATCGATTAACAAAATCAGGGGAAATCAAGGATCCTGTATTAAGCCCCTTTTCGCTCTATCTCCCACAGGAGCCGAGAAAAGCGCGAAAAACGATTTTTGGGATATTTCCCACATGGGATGGACGTTATCTGATGTATTTCGTCGCGCTGATCACGAATCTGGCCGTGGATTTGCGATATCTCCAACAGGAGCTGAGAAAATCGCAAAAAACCGAATTAACCGAAAACCACCTGCTTTACGTTTACAAAAATCACGATATCGATCGTTTTCTCTGTAATAGCGACTGTTTCCGCTGCGCTTTGACTTTCTAACGAACAAGGCTTGATGATACATCAATTTCCATGCATTTAGAACCGTAGAATAATTTTTTTCAATTTTTTTGCGAAAGATAATCGATTTTTTAGTTAGGTGAAAAATGTTATTTTGGAGGTGACATACAATCTGCGCTCTCGGCTCGAAAAATTGAAATATCGGGATGAAACTAGTCGCATTTTCTTTGTTTTTCTGTGCTCTTTCGAATGCAAAAAGAATTTTAAGGATCGGTTGAACCATTCAAAAGTTATGGCCTTTTTATCGATTAACAAAATCAGGGGAAATCAAGGATCCTGTATTAAGCCCCTTTTCGCTCTATCTCCCACAGGAGCCGAGAAAAGCGCGAAAAACGATTTTTGGGATATTTCCCACATGGGATGGACGTTATCTGATGTATTTCGTCGCGCTGATCACGAATCTGGCCGTGGATTTGCGATATCTCCAACAGGAGCTGAGAAAATCGCAAAAAACCGAATTAACCGAAAACCACCTGCTTTACGTTTACAAAAATCACGATATCGATCGTTTTCTCTGTAATAGCGACTGTTTCCGCTGCGCTTTGACTTTCTAACGAACAAGGCTTGATGATACATCAATTTCCATGCATTTAGAACCGTAGAATAATTTTTTTCAATTTTTTTGCGAAAGATAATCGATTTTTTAGTTAGGTGAAAAATGTTATTTTGGAGGTGACATACAATCTGCGCTCTCGGCTCGAAAAATTGAAATATCGGGATGAAACTAGTCGCATTTTCTTTGTTTTTCTGTGCTCTTTCGAATGCAAAAAGAATTTTAAGGATCGGTTGAACCATTCAAAAGTTATGGCCTTTTTATCGATTAACAAAATCAGGGGAAATCAAGGATCCTGTATTAAGCCCCTTTTCGCTCTATCTCCCACAGGAGCCGAGAAAAACGCGAAAAACGATTTTTGGGATATTTCCCACATGGGATGGACGTTATCTGATGTATTTCGTCGCGCTGATCACGAATCTGGCCGTGGATTTGCGATATCTCCAACAGGAGCTGAGAAAATCGCAAAAAACCGAATTAACCGAAAACCACCTGCTTTACGTTTACAAAAATCACGATATCGATCGTTTTCTCTGTAATAGCGACTGTTTCCGCTGCGCTTTGACTTTCTAACGAACAAGGCTTGATGATACATCAATTTCCATGCATTTAGAACCGTAGAATAATTTTTTTCAATTTTTTTGCGAAAGATAATCGATTTTTTAGTTAGGTGAAAAATGTTATTTTGGAGGTGACATACAATCTGCGCTCTCGGCTCGAAAAATTGAAATATCGGGATGAAACTAGTCGCATTTTCTTTGTTTTTCTGTGCTCTTTCGAATGCAAAAAGAATTTTAAGGATCGGTTGAACCATTCAAAAGTTATGGCCTTTTTATCGATTAACAAAATCAGGGGAAATCAAGGATCCTGTATTAAGCCCCTTTTCGCTCTATCTCCCACAGGAGCCGAGAAAAACGCGAAAAACGATTTTTGGGATATTTCCCACATGGGATGGACGTTATCTGATGTATTTCGTCGCGCTGATCACGAATCTGGCCGTGGATTTGCGATATCTCCAACAGGAGCTGAGAAAATCGCAAAAAACCGAATTAACCGAAAACCACCTGCTTTACGTTTACAAAAATCACGATATCGATCGTTTTCTCTGTAATAGCGACTGTTTCCGCTGCGCTTTGACTTTCTAACGAACAAGGCTTGATGATACATCAATTTCCATGCATTTAGAACCGTAGAATAATTTTTTTCAATTTTTTTGCGAAAGATAATCGATTTTTTAGTTAGGTGAAAAATGTTATTTTGGAGGTGACATACAATCTGCGCTCTCGGCTCGAAAAATTGAAATATCGGGATGAAACTAGTCGCATTTTCTTTGTTTTTCTGTGCTCTTTCGAATGCAAAAAGAATTTTAAGGATCGGTTGAACCATTCAAAAGTTATGGCCTTTTTATCGATTAACAAAATCAGGGGAAATCAAGGATCCTGTATTAAGCCCCTTTTCGCTCTATCTCCCACAGGAGCCGAGAAAAGCGCGAAAAACGATTTTTGGGATATTTCCCACATGGGATGGACGTTATCTGATGTATTTCGTCGCGCTGATCACGAATCTGGCCGTGGATTTGCGATATCTCCAACAGGAGCTGAGAAAATCGCAAAAAACCGAATTAACCGAAAACCACCTGCTTTACGTTTACAAAAATCACGATATCGATCGTTTTCTCTGTAATAGCGACTGTTTCCGCTGCGCTTTGACTTTCTAACGAACAAGGCTTGATGATACATCAATTTCCATGCATTTAGAACCGTAGAATAATTTTTTTCAATTTTTTTGCGAAAGATAATCGATTTTTTAGTTAGGTGAAAAATGTTATTTTGGAGGTGACATACAATCTGCGCTCTCGGCTCGAAAAATTGAAATATCGGGATGAAACTAGTCGCATTTTCTTTGTTTTTCTGTGCTCTTTCGAATGCAAAAAGAATTTTAAGGATCGGTTGAACCATTCAAAAGTTATGGCCTTTTTATCGATTAACAAAATCAGGGGAAATCAAGGATCCTGTATTAAGCCCCTTTTCGCTCTATCTCCCACAGGAGCCGAGAAAAGCGCGAAAAACGATTTTTGGGATATTTCCCACATGGGATGGACGTTATCTGATGTATTTCGTCGCGCTGATCACGAATCTGGCCGTGGATTTGCGATATCTCCAACAGGAGCTGAGAAAATCGCAAAAAACCGAATTAACCGAAAACCACCTGCTTTACGTTTACAAAAATCACGATATCGATCGTTTTCTCTGTAATAGCGACTGTTTCCGCTGCGCTTTGACTTTCTAACGAACAAGGCTTGATGATACATCAATTTCCATGCATTTAGAACCGTAGAATAATTTTTTTCAATTTTTTTGCGAAAGATAATCGATTTTTTAGTTAGGTGAAAAATGTTATTTTGGAGGTGACATACAATCTGCGCTCTCGGCTCGAAAAATTGAAATATCGGGATGAAACTAGTCGCATTTTCTTTGTTTTTCTGTGCTCTTTCGAATGCAAAAAGAATTTTAAGGATCGGTTGAACCATTCAAAAGTTATGGCCTTTTTATCGATTAACAAAATCAGGGGAAATCAAGGATCCTGTATTAAGCCCCTTTTCGCTCTATCTCCCACAGGAGCCGAGAAAAACGCGAAAAACGATTTTTGGGATATTTCCCACATGGGATGGACGTTATCTGATGTATTTCGTCGCGCTGATCACGAATCTGGCCGTGGATTTGCGATATCTCCAACAGGAGCTGAGAAAATCGCAAAAAACCGAATTAACCGAAAACCACCTGCTTTACGTTTACAAAAATCACGATATCGATCGTTTTCTCTGTAATAGCGACTGTTTCCGCTGCGCTTTGACTTTCTAACGAACAAGGCTTGATGATACATCAATTTCCATGCATTTAGAACCGTAGAATAATTTTTTTCAATTTTTTTGCGAAAGATAATCGATTTTTTAGTTAGGTGAAAAATGTTATTTTGGAGGTGACATACAATCTGCGCTCTCGGCTCGAAAAATTGAAATATCGGGATGAAACTAGTCGCATTTTCTTTGTTTTTCTGTGCTCTTTCGAATGCAAAAAGAATTTTAAGGATCGGTTGAACCATTCAAAAGTTATGGCCTTTTTATCGATTAACAAAATCAGGGGAAATCAAGGATCCTGTATTAAGCCCCTTTTCGCTCTATCTCCCACAGGAGCCGAGAAAAACGCGAAAAACGATTTTTGGGATATTTCCCACATGGGATGGACGTTATCTGATGTATTTCGTCGCGCTGATCACGAATCTGGCCGTGGATTTGCGATATCTCCAACAGGAGCTGAGAAAATCGCAAAAAACCGAATTAACCGAAAACCACCTGCTTTACGTTTACAAAAATCACGATATCGATCGTTTTCTCTGTAATAGCGACTGTTTCCGCTGCGCTTTGACTTTCTAACGAACAAGGCTTGATGATACATCAATTTCCATGCATTTAGAACCGTAGAATAATTTTTTTCAATTTTTTTGCGAAAGATAATCGATTTTTTAGTTAGGTGAAAAATGTTATTTTGGAGGTGACATACAATCTGCGCTCTCGGCTCGAAAAATTGAAATATCGGGATGAAACTAGTCGCATTTTCTTTGTTTTTCTGTGCTCTTTCGAATGCAAAAAGAATTTTAAGGATCGGTTGAACCATTCAAAAGTTATGGCCTTTTTATCGATTAACAAAATCAGGGGAAATCAAGGATCCTGTATTAAGCCCCTTTTCGCTCTATCTCCCACAGGAGCCGAGAAAAGCGCGAAAAACGATTTTTGGGATATTTCCCACATGGGATGGACGTTATCTGATGTATTTCGTCGCGCTGATCACGAATCTGGCCGTGGATTTGCGATATCTCCAACAGGAGCTGAGAAAATCGCAAAAAACCGAATTAACCGAAAACCACCTGCTTTACGTTTACAAAAATCACGATATCGATCGTTTTCTCTGTAATAGCGACTGTTTCCGCTGCGCTTTGACTTTCTAACGAACAAGGCTTGATGATACATCAATTTCCATGCATTTAGAACCGTAGAATAATTTTTTTCAATTTTTTTGCGAAAGATAATCGATTTTTTAGTTAGGTGAAAAATGTTATTTTGGAGGTGACATACAATCTGCGCTCTCGGCTCGAAAAATTGAAATATCGGGATGAAACTAGTCGCATTTTCTTTGTTTTTCTGTGCTCTTTCGAATGCAAAAAGAATTTTAAGGATCGGTTGAACCATTCAAAAGTTATGGCCTTTTTATCGATTAACAAAATCAGGGGAAATCAAGGATCCTGTATTAAGCCCCTTTTCGCTCTATCTCCCACAGGAGCCGAGAAAAACGCGAAAAACGATTTTTGGGATATTTCCCACATGGGATGGACGTTATCTGATGTATTTCGTCGCGCTGATCACGAATCTGGCCGTGGATTTGCGATATCTCCAACAGGAGCTGAGAAAATCGCAAAAAACCGAATTAACCGAAAACCACCTGCTTTACGTTTACAAAAATCACGATATCGATCGTTTTCTCTGTAATAGCGACTGTTTCCGCTGCGCTTTGACTTTCTAACGAACAAGGCTTGATGATACATCAATTTCCATGCATTTAGAACCGTAGAATAATTTTTTTCAATTTTTTTGCGAAAGATAATCGATTTTTTAGTTAGGTGAAAAATGTTATTTTGGAGATGACACACAATCTGCGCTCTCGGATCGAAAAATTTTAATATCGAGATGAGCCTAGTCGCATTTTCTTCCTTTTTCCATGCTCTTTTGAATGCAAGAAGAATTTTAAGGATCGGTTGAACGATTCAAAAGTTATGGCCTTTTTATCGATTAACAAAATCGGGGGAAATCAAGGATCCTGTATTAAGTCCCTTTTCGCTCTATCTCCCACAGGAGCCGAGAAAAACGCGAAAAACCATTTTTTCGATATTTTCCACATGGTATGGACGTTATCTGATGTATTTCGTCGCGCTGATCACGAATCTGGCCGTGGATTTGCGATATCTCCAACAGAAGCTGAGAAAATCGCAAAAAACCGAAAACCACCTGCTTTACGTTTACAAAAATCACGATATCCATCGTTTTCTCTGTAATAGCGACTGTTTCCGCTGCGCTTTGGCTTTCTAACGAACAAGGCTTGATATTACATCAATTTCCATGCATTTAGAACCGTAGAATAATTTTTTTCAATTTTTTTGCGAAAGATAATCGATTTTTTAGTTAGGTGAAAAATGTTATTTTGGAGGTGACATACAATCTGCGCTCTCGGCTCGAAAAATTGAAATATCGGGATGAAACTAGTCGCATTTTCTTTGTTTTTCTGTGCTCTTTCGAATGCAAAAAGAATTTTAAGGATCGGTTGAACCATTCAAAAGTTATGGCCTTTTTATCGATTAACAAAATCAGGGGAAATCAAGGATCCTGTATTAAGCCCCTTTTCGCTCTATCTCCCACAGGAGCCGAGAAAAACGCGAAAAACGATTTTTGGGATATTTTCCACATGGGATGGACGTTATCTGATGTATTTCGTCGCGCTGATCACGAATCTGGCCGTGGATTTGCGATATCTCCAACAGGAGCTGAGAAAATCGCAAAAAACCGAATTAACCGAAAACCACCTGCTTTACGTTTACAAAAATCACGATATCGATCGTTTTCTCTGTAATAGCGACTGTTTCCGCTGCGCTTTGACTTTCTAACGAACAAGGCTTGATGATACATCAATTTCCATGCATTTAGAACCGTAGAATAATTTTTTTCAATTTTTTTGCGAAAGATAATCGATTTTTTAGTTAGGTGAAAAATGTTATTTTGGAGGTGACATACAATCTGCGCTCTCGGCTCGAAAAATTGAAATATCGGGATGAAACTAGTCGCATTTTCTTTGTTTTTCTGTGCTCTTTCGAATGCAAAAAGAATTTTAAGGATCGGTTGAACCATTCAAAAGTTATGGCCTTTTTATCGATTAACAAAATCAGGGGAAATCAAGGATCCTGTATTAAGCCCCTTTTCGCTCTATCTCCCACAGGAGCCGAGAAAAGCGCGAAAAACGATTTTTGGGATATTTTCCACATGGGATGGACGTTATCTGATGTATTTCGTCGCGCTGATCACGAATCTGGCCGTGGATTTGCGATATCTCCAACAGGAGCTGAGAAAATCGCAAAAAACCGAATTAACCGAAAACCACCTGCTTTACGTTTACAAAAATCACGATATCGATCGTTTTCTCTGTAATAGCGACTGTTTCCGCTGCGCTTTGACTTTCTAACGAACAAGGCTTGATGATACATCAATTTCCATGCATTTAGAACCGTAGAATAATTTTTTTCAATTTTTTTGCGAAAGATAATCGATTTTTTAGTTAGGTGAAAAATGTTATTTTGGAGGTGACATACAATCTGCGCTCTCGGTCCGAAAAATTGAAATATCGGGATGAAACTAGTCGCATTTTCTTTGTTTTTCTGTGCTCTTTCGAATGCAAAAAGAATTTTAAGGATCGGTTGAACCATTCAAAAGTTATGGCCTTTTTATCGATTAACAAAATCAGGGAAAATCAAGGATCCTGTATTAAGCCCCTTTTCGCTCTATCTCCCACAGGAGCCGAGAAAAACGCGAAAAACGATTTTTGGGATATTTCCCACATGGGATGGACGTTATCTGATGTATTTCGTCGCGCTGATCACGAATCTGGCCGTGGATTTGCGATATCTCCAACAGGAGCTGAGAAAATCGCAAAAAACCGAATTAACCGAAAACCACCTGCTTTACGTTTACAAAAATCACGATATCGATCGTTTTCTCTGTAATAGCGACTGTTTCCGCTGCGCTTTGACTTTCTAACGAACAAGGCTTGATGATACATCAATTTCCATGCATTTAGAACCGTAGAATAATTTTTTTCAATTTTTTTGCGAAAGATAATCGATTTTTTAGTTAGGTGAAAAATGTTATTTTGGAGGTGACATACAATCTGCGCTCTCGGCTCGAAAAATTGAAATATCGGGATGAAACTAGTCGCATTTTCTTTGTTTTTCTGTGCTCTTTCGAATGCAAAAAGAATTTTAAGGATCGGTTGAACCATTCAAAAGTTATGGCCTTTTTATCGATTAACAAAATCAGGGGAAATCAAGGATCCTGTATTAAGCCCCTTTTCGCTCTATCTCCCACAGGAGCCGAGAAAAGCGCGAAAAACGATTTTTGGGATATTTCCCACATGGGATGGACGTTATCTGATGTATTTCGTCGCGCTGATCACGAATCTGGCCGTGGATTTGCGATATCTCCAACAGGAGCTGAGAAAATCGCAAAAAACCGAATTAACCGAAAACCACCTGCTTTACGTTTACAAAAATCACGATATCGATCGTTTTCTCTGTAATAACGACTGTTTCCGCTGCGCTTTGACTTTCTAACGAACAAGGCTTGATGATACATCAATTTCCATGCATTTAGAACCGTAGAATAATTTTTTTCAATTTTTTTGCGAAAGATAATCGATTTTTTAGTTAGGTGAAAAATGTTATTTTGGAGGTGACATACAATCTGCGCTCTCGGCTCGAAAAATTGAAATATCGGGATGAAACTAGTCGCATTTTCTTTGTTTTTCTGTGCTCTTTCGAATGCAAAAAGAATTTTAAGGATCGGTTGAACCATTCAAAAGTTATGGCCTTTTTATCGATTAACAAAATCAGGGGAAATCAAGGATCCTGTATTAAGCCCCTTTTCGCTCTATCTCCCACAGGAGCCGAGAAAAACGCGAAAAACGATTTTTGGGATATTTCCCACATGGGATGGACGTTATCTGATGTATTTCGTCGCGCTGATCACGAATCTGGCCGTGGATTTGCGATATCTCCAACAGGAGCTGAGAAAATCGCAAAAAACCGAATTAACCGAAAACCACCTGCTTTACGTTTACAAAAATCACGATATCGATCGTTTTCTCTGTAATAGCGACTGTTTCCGCTGCGCTTTGACTTTCTAACGAACAAGGCTTGATGATACATCAATTTCCATGCATTTAGAACCGTAGAATAATTTTTTTCAATTTTTTTGCGAAAGATAATCGATTTTTTAGTTAGGTGAAAAATGTTATTTTGGAGGTGACATACAATCTGCGCTCTCGGCTCGAAAAATTGAAATATCGGGATGAAACTAGTCGCATTTTCTTTGTTTTTCTGTGCTCTTTCGAATGCAAAAAGAATTTTAAGGATCGGTTGAACCATTCAAAAGTTATGGCCTTTTTATCGATTAACAAAATCAGGGGAAATCAAGGATCCTGTATTAAGCCCCTTTTCGCTCTATCTCCCACAGGAGCCGAGAAAAACGCGAAAAACGATTTTTGGGATATTTCCCACATGGGATGGACGTTATCTGATGTATTTCGTCGCGCTGATCACGAATCTGGCCGTGGATTTGCGATATCTCCAACAGGAGCTGAGAAAATCGCAAAAAACCGAATTAACCGAAAACCACCTGCTTTACGTTTACAAAAATCACGATATCGATCGTTTTCTCTGTAATAGCGACTGTTTCCGCTGCGCTTTGACTTTCTAACGAACAAGGCTTGATGATACATCAATTTCCATGCATTTAGAACCGTAGAATAATTTTTTTCAATTTTTTTGCGAAAGATAATCGATTTTTTAGTTAGGTGAAAAATGTTATTTTGGAGGTGACATACAATCTGCGCTCTCGGCTCGAAAAATTGAAATATCGGGATGAAACTAGTCGCATTTTCTTTGTTTTTCTGTGCTCTTTCGAATGCAAAAAGAATTTTAAGGATCGGTTGAACCATTCAAAAGTTATGGCCTTTTAATCGATTAACAAAATCAGGGGAAATCAAGGATCCTGTATTAAGCCCCTTTTCGCTCTATCTCCCACAGGAGCCGAGAAAAGCGCGAAAAACGATTTTTGGGATATTTCCCACATGGGATGGACGTTATCTGATGTATTTCGTCGCGCTGATCACGAATCTGGCCGTGGATTTGCGATATCTCCAACAGGAGCTGAGAAAATCGCAAAAAACCGAATTAACCGAAAACCACCTGCTTTACGTTTACAAAAATCACGATATCGATCGTTTTCTCTGTAATAGCTACTGTTTCCGCTGCGCTTTGACTTTCTAACGAACAAGGCTTGATGATACATCAATTTCCATGCATTTAGAACCGTAGAATAATTTTTTTCAATTTTTTTGCGAAAGATAATCGATTTTTTAGTTAGGTGAAAAATGTTATTTTGGAGGTGACATACAATCTGCGCTCTCGGCTCGAAAAATTGAAATATCGGGATGAAACTAGTCGCATTTTCTTTGTTTTTCTGTGCTCTTTCGAATGCAAAAAGAATTTTAAGGATCGGTTGAACCATTCAAAAGTTATGGCCTTTTTATCGATTAACAAAATCAGGGGAAATCAAGGATCCTGTATTAAGCCCCTTTTCGCTCTATCTCCCACAGGAGCCGAGAAAAACGCGAAAAACGATTTTTGGGATATTTCCCACATGGGATGGACGTTATCTGATGTATTTCGTCGCGCTGATCACGAATCTGGCCGTGGATTTGCGATATCTCCAACAGGAGCTGAGAAAATCGCAAAAAACCGAATTAACCGAAAACCACCTGCTTTACGTTTACAAAAATCACGATATCGATCGTTTTCTCTGTAATAGCGACTGTTTCCGCTGCGCTTTGACTTTCTAACGAACAAGGCTTGATGATACATCAATTTCCATGCATTTAGAACCGTAGAATAATTTTTTTCAATTTTTTTGCGAAAGATAATCGATTTTTTAGTTAGGTGAAAAATGTTATTTTGGAGGTGACACACAATCTGCGCTCTCGGATCGAAAAATTTTAATATCGAGATGAGCCTAGTCGCATTTTCTTCCTTTTTCCATGCTCTTTTGAATGCAAGAAGAATTTTAAGGATCGGTTGAACCATTCAAAAGTTATGGCCTTTTTATCGATTAACAAAATCAGGGGAAATCAAGGATCCTGTATTAAGCCCCTTTTCGCTCTATCTCCCACAGGAGCCGAGAAAAACGCGAAAAACCATTTTTTCGATATTTTCCACATGGTATGGACGTTATCTGATGTATTTCGTCGCGCTGATCACGAATCTGGCCGTGGATTTGCGATATCTCCAACAGAAGCTGAGAAAATCGCAAAAAACCGAAAACCACCTGCTTTACGTTTACAAAAATCACGATATCCATCGTTTTCTCTGTAATAGCGACTGTTTCCGCTGCGCTTTGGCTTTCTAACGAACAAGGCTTGATATTACATCAATTTCCATGCATTTAGGACCGTAGAATAATTTTTTTCAATTTTTTTGCGAAAGATAATCGATTTCTTAATCATGTCAAAAATGCTATTTTAGAGGTAAGATACAATCTGCGCTCTCGGATCGAAAAATTGAAATATCGGGATGAGTCTAGTCGCATTTTCTTTGTTTTTCTGTGCTCTTTCGAATGCAAAAAGAATTTAAAGAATCGGTAGAACGATTCAAAAGTTATGGCCTTTTTATCGATTAACAAAATCAGGGGAAATCAAGGATCCTGTATTAAGCCCCTTTTCGCTCTATCTCCCACAGGAGCCGAGAAAAGCGCGAAAAACGATTTTTGGGATATTTCCCACATGGGATGGACGTTATCTGATGTATTTCGTCGCGCTGATCACGAATCTGGCCGTGGATTTGCGATATCTCCAACAGGAGCTGAGAAAATCGCAAAAAACCGAATTAACCGAAAACCACCTGCTTTACGTTTACAAAAATCACGATATCGATCGTTTTCTCTGTAATAGCGACTGTTTCCGCTGCGCTTTGACTTTCTAACGAACAAGGCTTGATGATACATCAATTTCCATGCATTTAGAACCGTAGAATAATTTTTTTCAATTTTTTTGCGAAAGATAATCGATTTTTTAGTTAGGTGAAAAATGTTATTTTGGAGGTGACATACAATCTGCGCTCTCGGCTCGAAAAATTGAAATATCGGGATGAAACTAGTCGCATTTTCTTTGTTTTTCTGTGCTCTTTCGAATGCAAAAAGAATTTTAAGGATCGGTTGAACCATTCAAAAGTTATGGCCTTTTTATCGATTAACAAAATCAGGGGAAATCAAGGATCCTGTATTAAGCCCCTTTTCGCTCTATCTCCCACAGGAGCCGAGAAAAGCGCGAAAAACGATTTTTGGGATATTTCCCACATGGGATGGACGTTATCTGATGTATTTCGTCGCGCTGATCACGAATCTGGCCGTGGATTTGCGATATCTCCAACAGGAGCTGAGAAAATCGCAAAAAACCGAATTAACCGAAAACCACCTGCTTTACGTTTACAAAAATCACGATATCGATCGTTTTCTCTGTAATAGCGACTGTTTCCGCTGCGCTTTGACTTTCTAACGAACAAGGCTTGATGATACATCAATTTCCATGCATTTAGAACCGTAGAATAATTTTTTTCAATTTTTTTGCGAAAGATAATCGATTTTTTAGTTAGGTGAAAAATGTTATTTTGGAGGTGACATACAATCTGCGCTCTCGGCTCGAAAAATTGAAATATCGGGATGAAACTAGTCGCATTTTCTTTGTTTTTCTGTGCTCTTTCGAATGCAAAAAGAATTTTAAGGATCGGTTGAACCATTCAAAAGTTATGGCCTTTTTATCGATTAACAAAATCAGGGGAAATCAAGGATCCTGTATTAAGCCCCTTTTCGCTCTATCTCCCACAGGAGCCGAGAAAAACGCGAAAAACGATTTTTGGGATATTTCCCACATGGGATGGACGTTATCTGATGTATTTCGTCGCGCTGATCACGAATCTGGCCGTGGATTTGCGATATCTCCAACAGGAGCTGAGAAAATCGCAAAAAACCGAATTAACCGAAAACCACCTGCTTTACGTTTACAAAAATCACGATATCGATCGTTTTCTCTGTAATAGCGACTGTTTCCGCTGCGCTTTGACTTTCTAACGAACAAGGCTTGATGATACATCAATTTCCATGCATTTAGAACCGTAGAATAATTTTTTTCAATTTTTTTGCGAAAGATAATCGATTTTTTAGTTAGGTGAAAAATGTTATTTTGGAGGTGACATACAATCTGCGCTCTCGGCTCGAAAAATTGAAATATCGGGATGAAACTAGTCGCATTTTCTTTGTTTTTCTGTGCTCTTTCGAATGCAAAAAGAATTTTAAGGATCGGTTGAACCATTCAAAAGTTATGGCCTTTTTATCGATTAACAAAATCAGGGGAAATCAAGGATCCTGTATTAAGCCCCTTTTCGCTCTATCTCCCACAGGAGCCGAGAAAAGCGCGAAAAACGATTTTTGGGATATTTCCCACATGGGATGGACGTTATCTGATGTATTTCGTCGCGCTGATCACGAATCTGGCCGTGGATTTGCGATATCTCCAACAGGAGCTGAGAAAATCGCAAAAAACCGAATTAACCGAAAACCACCTGCTTTACGTTTACAAAAATCACGATATCGATCGTTTTCTCTGTAATAGCGACTGTTTCCGCTGCGCTTTGACTTTCTAACGAACAAGGCTTGATGATACATCAATTTCCATGCATTTAGAACCGTAGAATAATTTTTTTCAATTTTTTTGCGAAAGATAATCGATTTTTTAGTTAGGTGAAAAATGTTATTTTGGAGGTGACATACAATCTGCGCTCTCGGCTCGAAAAATTGAAATATCGGGATGAAACTAGTCGCATTTTCTTTGTTTTTCTGTGCTCTTTCGAATGCAAAAAGAATTTTAAGGATCGGTTGAACCATTCAAAAGTTATGGCCTTTTTATCGATTAACAAAATCAGGGGAAATCAAGGATCCTGTATTAAGCCCCTTTTCGCTCTATCTCCCACAGGAGCCGAGAAAAGCGCGAAAAACGATTTTTGGGATATTTCCCACATGGGATGGACGTTATCTGATGTATTTCGTCGCGCTGATCACGAATCTGGCCGTGGATTTGCGATATCTCCAACAGGAGCTGAGAAAATCGCAAAAAACCGAATTAACCGAAAACCACCTGCTTTACGTTTACAAAAATCACGATATCGATCGTTTTCTCTGTAATAGCGACTGTTTCCGCTGCGCTTTGACTTTCTAACGAACAAGGCTTGATGATACATCAATTTCCATGCATTTAGAACCGTAGAATAATTTTTTTCAATTTTTTTGCGAAAGATAATCGATTTTTTAGTTAGGTGAAAAATGTTATTTTGGAGGTGACATACAATCTGCGCTCTCGGCTCGAAAAATTGAAATATCGGGATGAAACTAGTCGCATTTTCTTTGTTTTTCTGTGCTCTTTCGAATGCAAAAAGAATTTTAAGGATCGGTTGAACCATTCAAAAGTTATGGCCTTTTTATCGATTAACAAAATCAGGGGAAATCAAGGATCCTGTATTAAGCCCCTTTTCGCTCTATCTCCCACAGGAGCCGAGAAAAGCGCGAAAAACGATTTTTGGGATATTTCCCACATGGGATGGACGTTATCTGATGTATTTCGTCGCGCTGATCACGAATCTGGCCGTGGATTTGCGATATCTCCAACAGGAGCTGAGAAAATCGCAAAAAACCGAATTAACCGAAAACCACCTGCTTTACGTTTACAAAAATCACGATATCGATCGTTTTCTCTGTAATAGCGACTGTTTCCGCTGCGCTTTGACTTTCTAACGAACAAGGCTTGATGATACATCAATTTCCATGCATTTAGAACCGTAGAATAATTTTTTTCAATTTTTTTGCGAAAGATAATCGATTTTTTAGTTAGGTGAAAAATGTTATTTTGGAGGTGACATACAATCTGCGCTCTCGGCTCGAAAAATTGAAATATCGGGATGAAACTAGTCGCATTTTCTTTGTTTTTCTGTGCTCTTTCGAATGCAAAAAGAATTTTAAGGATCGGTTGAACCATTCAAAAGTTATGGCCTTTTTATCGATTAACAAAATCAGGGGAAATCAAGGATCCTGTATTAAGCCCCTTTTCGCTCTATCTCCCACAGGAGCCGAGAAAAACGCGAAAAACGATTTTTGGGATATTTCCCACATGGGATGGACGTTATCTGATGTATTTCGTCGCGCTGATCACGAATCTGGCCGTGGATTTGCGATATCTCCAACAGGAGCTGAGAAAATCGCAAAAAACCGAATTAACCGAAAACCACCTGCTTTACGTTTACAAAAATCACGATATCGATCGTTTTCTCTGTAATAGCGACTGTTTCCGCTGCGCTTTGACTTTCTAACGAACAAGGCTTGATGATACATCAATTTCCATGCATTTAGAACCGTAGAATAATTTTTTTCAATTTTTTTGCGAAAGATAATCGATTTTTTAGTTAGGTGAAAAATGTTATTTTGGAGGTGACATACAATCTGCGCTCTCGGCTCGAAAAATTGAAATATCGGGATGAAACTAGTCGCATTTTCTTTGTTTTTCTGTGCTCTTTCGAATGCAAAAAGAATTTTAAGGATCGGTTGAACCATTCAAAAGTTATGGCCTTTTTATCGATTAACAAAATCAGGGGAAATCAAGGATCCTGTATTAAGCCCCTTTTCGCTCTATCTCCCACAGGAGCCGAGAAAAACGCGAAAAACGATTTTTGGGATATTTCCCACATGGGATGGACGTTATCTGATGTATTTCGTCGCGCTGATCACGAATCTGGCCGTGGATTTGCGATATCTCCAACAGGAGCTGAGAAAATCGCAAAAAACCGAATTAACCGAAAACCACCTGCTTTACGTTTACAAAAATCACGATATCGATCGTTTTCTCTGTAATAGCGACTGTTTCCGCTGCGCTTTGACTTTCTAACGAACAAGGCTTGATGATACATCAATTTCCATGCATTTAGAACCGTAGAATAATTTTTTTCAATTTTTTTGCGAAAGATAATCGATTTTTTAGTTAGGTGAAAAATGTTATTTTGGAGGTGACATACAATCTGCGCTCTCGGCTCGAAAAATTGAAATATCGGGATGAAACTAGTCGCATTTTCTTTGTTTTTCTGTGCTCTTTCGAATGCAAAAAGAATTTTAAGGATCGGTTGAACCATTCAAAAGTTATGGCCTTTTTATCGATTAACAAAATCAGGGGAAATCAAGGATCCTGTATTAAGCCCCTTTTCGCTCTATCTCCCACAGGAGCCGAGAAAAGCGCGAAAAACGATTTTTGGGATATTTCCCACATGGGATGGACGTTATCTGATGTATTTCGTCGCGCTGATCACGAATCTGGCCGTGGATTTGCGATATCTCCAACAGGAGCTGAGAAAATCGCAAAAAACCGAATTAACCGAAAACCACCTGCTTTACGTTTACAAAAATCACGATATCGATCGTTTTCTCTGTAATAGCGACTGTTTCCGCTGCGCTTTGACTTTCTAACGAACAAGGCTTGATGATACATCAATTTCCATGCATTTAGAACCGTAGAATAATTTTTTTCAATTTTTTTGCGAAAGATAATCGATTTTTTAGTTAGGTGAAAAATGTTATTTTGGAGGTGACATACAATCTGCGCTCTCGGCTCGAAAAATTGAAATATCGGGATGAAACTAGTCGCATTTTCTTTGTTTTTCTGTGCTCTTTCGAATGCAAAAAGAATTTTAAGGATCGGTTGAACCATTCAAAAGTTATGGCCTTTTTATCGATTAACAAAATCAGGGGAAATCAAGGATCCTGTATTAAGCCCCTTTTCGCTCTATCTCCCACAGGAGCCGAGAAAAGCGCGAAAAACGATTTTTGGGATATTTCCCACATGGGATGGACGTTATCTGATGTATTTCGTCGCGCTGATCACGAATCTGGCCGTGGATTTGCGATATCTCCAACAGGAGCTGAGAAAATCGCAAAAAACCGAATTAACCGAAAACCACCTGCTTTACGTTTACAAAAATCACGATATCGATCGTTTTCTCTGTAATAGCGACTGTTTCCGCTGCGCTTTGACTTTCTAACGAACAAGGCTTGATGATACATCAATTTCCATGCATTTAGAACCGTAGAATAATTTTTTTCAATTTTTTTGCGAAAGATAATCGATTTTTTAGTTAGGTGAAAAATGTTATTTTGGAGGTGACATACAATCTGCGCTCTCGGCTCGAAAAATTGAAATATCGGGATGAAACTAGTCGCATTTTCTTTGTTTTTCTGTGCTCTTTCGAATGCAAAAAGAATTTTAAGGATCGGTTGAACCATTCAAAAGTTATGGCCTTTTTATCGATTAACAAAATCAGGGGAAATCAAGGATCCTGTATTAAGCCCCTTTTCGCTCTATCTCCCACAGGAGCCGAGAAAAACGCGAAAAACGATTTTTGGGATATTTCCCACATGGGATGGACGTTATCTGATGTATTTCGTCGCGCTGATCACGAATCTGGCCGTGGATTTGCGATATCTCCAACAGGAGCTGAGAAAATCGCAAAAAACCGAATTAACCGAAAACCACCTGCTTTACGTTTACAAAAATCACGATATCGATCGTTTTCTCTGTAATAGCGACTGTTTCCGCTGCGCTTTGACTTTCTAACGAACAAGGCTTGATGATACATCAATTTCCATGCATTTAGAACCGTAGAATAATTTTTTTCAATTTTTTTGCGAAAGATAATCGATTTTTTAGTTAGGTGAAAAATGTTATTTTGGAGGTGACATACAATCTGCGCTCTCGGCTCGAAAAATTGAAATATCGGGATGAAACTAGTCGCATTTTCTTTGTTTTTCTGTGCTCTTTCGAATGCAAAAAGAATTTTAAGGATCGGTTGAACCATTCAAAAGTTATGGCCTTTTTATCGATTAACAAAATCAGGGGAAATCAAGGATCCTGTATTAAGCCCCTTTTCGCTCTATCTCCCACAGGAGCCGAGAAAAACGCGAAAAACGATTTTTGGGATATTTCCCACATGGGATGGACGTTATCTGATGTATTTCGTCGCGCTGATCACGAATCTGGCCGTGGATTTGCGATATCTCCAACAGGAGCTGAGAAAATCGCAAAAAACCGAATTAACCGAAAACCACCTGCTTTACGTTTACAAAAATCACGATATCGATCGTTTTCTCTGTAATAGCGACTGTTTCCGCTGCGCTTTGACTTTCTAACGAACAAGGCTTGATGATACATCAATTTCCATGCATTTAGAACCGTAGAATAATTTTTTTCAATTTTTTTGCGAAAGATAATCGATTTTTTAGTTAGGTGAAAAATGTTATTTTGGAGGTGACATACAATCTGCGCTCTCGGCTCGAAAAATTGAAATATCGGGATGAAACTAGTCGCATTTTCTTTGTTTTTCTGTGCTCTTTCGAATGCAAAAAGAATTTTAAGGATCGGTTGAACCATTCAAAAGTTATGGCCTTTTTATCGATTAACAAAATCAGGGGAAATCAAGGATCCTGTATTAAGCCCCTTTTCGCTCTATCTCCCACAGGAGCCGAGAAAAACGCGAAAAACGATTTTTGGGATATTTCCCACATGGGATGGACGTTATCTGATGTATTTCGTCGCGCTGATCACGAATCTGGCCGTGGATTTGCGATATCTCCAACAGGAGCTGAGAAAATCGCAAAAAACCGAATTAACCGAAAACCACCTGCTTTACGTTTACAAAAATCACGATATCGATCGTTTTCTCTGTAATAGCGACTGTTTCCGCTGCGCTTTGACTTTCTAACGAACAAGGCTTGATGATACATCAATTTCCATGCATTTAGAACCGTAGAATAATTTTTTTCAATTTTTTTGCGAAAGATAATCGATTTTTTAGTTAGGTGAAAAATGTTATTTTGGAGGTGACATACAATCTGCGCTCTCGGCTCGAAAAATTGAAATATCGGGATGAAACTAGTCGCATTTTCTTTGTTTTTCTGTGCTCTTTCGAATGCAAAAAGAATTTTAAGGATCGGTTGAACCATTCAAAAGTTATGGCCTTTTTATCGATTAACAAAATCAGGGGAAATCAAGGATCCTGTATTAAGCCCCTTTTCGCTCTATCTCCCACAGGAGCCGAGAAAAGCGCGAAAAACGATTTTTGGGATATTTCCCACATGGGATGGACGTTATCTGATGTATTTCGTCGCGCTGATCACGAATCTGGCCGTGGATTTGCGATATCTCCAACAGGAGCTGAGAAAATCGCAAAAAACCGAATTAACCGAAAACCACCTGCTTTACGTTTACAAAAATCACGATATCGATCGTTTTCTCTGTAATAGCGACTGTTTCCGCTGCGCTTTGACTTTCTAACGAACAAGGCTTGATGATACATCAATTTCCATGCATTTAGAACCGTAGAATAATTTTTTTCAATTTTTTTGCGAAAGATAATCGATTTTTTAGTTAGGTGAAAAATGTTATTTTGGAGGTGACATACAATCTGCGCTCTCGGCTCGAAAAATTGAAATATCGGGATGAAACTAGTCGCATTTTCTTTGTTTTTCTGTGCTCTTTCGAATGCAAAAAGAATTTTAAGGATCGGTTGAACCATTCAAAAGTTATGGCCTTTTTATCGATTAACAAAATCAGGGGAAATCAAGGATCCTGTATTAAGCCCCTTTTCGCTCTATCTCCCACAGGAGCCGAGAAAAGCGCGAAAAACGATTTTTGGGATATTTCCCACATGGGATGGACGTTATCTGATGTATTTCGTCGCGCTGATCACGAATCTGGCCGTGGATTTGCGATATCTCCAACAGGAGCTGAGAAAATCGCAAAAAACCGAATTAACCGAAAACCACCTGCTTTACGTTTACAAAAATCACGATATCGATCGTTTTCTCTGTAATAGCGACTGTTTCCGCTGCGCTTTGACTTTCTAACGAACAAGGCTTGATGATACATCAATTTCCATGCATTTAGAACCGTAGAATAATTTTTTTCAATTTTTTTGCGAAAGATAATCGATTTTTTAGTTAGGTGAAAAATGTTATTTTGGAGGTGACATACAATCTGCGCTCTCGGCTCGAAAAATTGAAATATCGGGATGAAACTAGTCGCATTTTCTTTGTTTTTCTGTGCTCTTTCGAATGCAAAAAGAATTTTAAGGATCGGTTGAACCATTCAAAAGTTATGGCCTTTTTATCGATTAACAAAATCAGGGGAAATCAAGGATCCTGTATTAAGCCCCTTTTCGCTCTATCTCCCACAGGAGCCGAGAAAAACGCGAAAAACGATTTTTGGGATATTTCCCACATGGGATGGACGTTATCTGATGTATTTCGTCGCGCTGATCACGAATCTGGCCGTGGATTTGCGATATCTCCAACAGGAGCTGAGAAAATCGCAAAAAACCGAATTAACCGAAAACCACCTGCTTTACGTTTACAAAAATCACGATATCGATCGTTTTCTCTGTAATAGCGACTGTTTCCGCTGCGCTTTGACTTTCTAACGAACAAGGCTTGATGATACATCAATTTCCATGCATTTAGAACCGTAGAATAATTTTTTTCAATTTTTTTGCGAAAGATAATCGATTTTTTAGTTAGGTGAAAAATGTTATTTTGGAGGTGACATACAATCTGCGCTCTCGGCTCGAAAAATTGAAATATCGGGATGAAACTAGTCGCATTTTCTTTGTTTTTCTGTGCTCTTTCGAATGCAAAAAGAATTTTAAGGATCGGTTGAACCATTCAAAAGTTATGGCCTTTTTATCGATTAACAAAATCAGGGGAAATCAAGGATCCTGTATTAAGCCCCTTTTCGCTCTATCTCCCACAGGAGCCGAGAAAAACGCGAAAAACGATTTTTGGGATATTTCCCACATGGGATGGACGTTATCTGATGTATTTCGTCGCGCTGATCACGAATCTGGCCGTGGATTTGCGATATCTCCAACAGGAGCTGAGAAAATCGCAAAAAACCGAATTAACCGAAAACCACCTGCTTTACGTTTACAAAAATCACGATATCGATCGTTTTCTCTGTAATAGCGACTGTTTCCGCTGCGCTTTGACTTTCTAACGAACAAGGCTTGATGATACATCAATTTCCATGCATTTAGAACCGTAGAATAATTTTTTTCAATTTTTTTGCGAAAGATAATCGATTTTTTAGTTAGGTGAAAAATGTTATTTTGGAGGTGACATACAATCTGCGCTCTCGGCTCGAAAAATTGAAATATCGGGATGAAACTAGTCGCATTTTCTTTGTTTTTCTGTGCTCTTTCGAATGCAAAAAGAATTTTAAGGATCGGTTGAACCATTCAAAAGTTATGGCCTTTTTATCGATTAACAAAATCAGGGGAAATCAAGGATCCTGTATTAAGCCCCTTTTCGCTCTATCTCCCACAGGAGCCGAAAAAAGCGCGAAAAACGATTTTTGGGATATTTCCCACATGGGATGGACGTTATCTGATGTATTTCGTCGCGCTGATCACGAATCTGGCCGTGGATTTGCGATATCTCCAACAGGAGCTGAGAAAATCGCAAAAAACCGAATTAACCGAAAACCACCTGCTTTACGTTTACAAAAATCACGATATCGATCGTTTTCTCTGTAATAGCGACTGTTTCCGCTGCGCTTTGACTTTCTAACGAACAAGGCTTGATGATACATCAATTTCCATGCATTTAGAACCGTAGAATAATTTTTTTCAATTTTTTTGCGAAAGATAATCGATTTTTTAGTTAGGTGAAAAATGTTATTTTGGAGGTGACATACAATCTGCGCTCTCGGCTCGAAAAATTGAAATATCGGGATGAAACTAGTCGCATTTTCTTTGTTTTTCTGTGCTCTTTCGAATGCAAAAAGAATTTTAAGGATCGGTTGAACCATTCAAAAGTTATGGCCTTTTTATCGATTAACAAAATCAGGGGAAATCAAGGATCCTGTATTAAGCCCCTTTTCGCTCTATCTCCCACAGGAGCCGAGAAAAACGCGAAAAACGATTTTTGGGATATTTCCCACATGGGATGGACGTTATCTGATGTATTTCGTCGCGCTGATCACGAATCTGGCCGTGGATTTGCGATATCTCCAACAGGAGCTGAGAAAATCGCAAAAAACCGAATTAACCGGAAACCACCTGCTTTACGTTTACAAAAATCACGATATCGATCGTTTTCTCTGTAATAGCGACTATTTCCGCTGCGCTTTGACTTTCTAACGAACAAGGCTTGATAATACATCAATTTCCATGCATTTAGGATAGTAGAATAATTTTTTTCAATTTTTTTGCGAAAGATAATCGATTTCTTAGTTAGGTGAAAAATGTTATTTTGGTGGTGATACACAATCTGCGCTCTCGGATCGAAAAATTGAAGTATCGAGATAAACCTAGTCGCATTTTCTTTGTTTTTCTGTGCTCTTTCGAATGCGAAAAGAATTTTAAGGATCGGTTGAACCATTCAAAAGTTATGGCCTTTTTATCGATTAACAAAATCAGGGGAAATCAAGGATCCTGTATTAAGCCCCTTTTCGCTCTATCTCCCACAGGAGCCGAGAAAAACGCGAAAAACGATTTTTGGGATATTTCCCACATGGGATGGACGTTATCTGATGTATTTCGTCGCGCTGATCACGAATCTGGCCGTGGATTTGCGATATCTCCAACAGGAGCTGAGAAAATCGCAAAAAACCGAATTAACCGAAAACCACCTGCTTTACGTTTACAAAAATCACGATATCGATCGTTTTCTCTGTAATAGCGACTGTTTCCGCTGCGCTTTGACTTTCTAACGAACAAGGCTTGATGATACATCAATTTCCATGCATTTAGAACCGTAGAATAATTTTTTTCAATTTTTTTGCGAAAGATAATCGATTTTTTAGTTAGGTGAAAAATGTTATTTTGGAGGTGACATACAATCTGCGCTCTCGGCTCGAAAAATTGAAATATCGGGATGAAACTAGTCGCATTTTCTTTGTTTTTCTGTGCTCTTTCGAATGCAAAAAGAATTTTAAGGATCGGTTGAACCATTCAAAAGTTATGGCCTTTTTATCGATTAACAAAATCAGGGGAAATCAAGGATCCTGTATTAAGCCCCTTTTCGCTCTATCTCCCACAGGAGCCGAGAAAAACGCGAAAAACGATTTTTGGGATATTTCCCACATGGGATGGACGTTATCTGATGTATTTCGTCGCGCTGATCACGAATCTGGCCGTGGATTTGCGATATCTCCAACAGGAGCTGAGAAAATCGCAAAAAACCGAATTAACCGAAAACCACCTGCTTTACGTTTACAAAAATCACGATATCGATCGTTTTCTCTGTAATAGCGACTGTTTCCGCTGCGCTTTGACTTTCTAACGAACAAGGCTTGATGATACATCAATTTCCATGCATTTAGAACCGTAGAATAATTTTTTTCAATTTTTTTGCGAAAGATAATCGATTTTTTAGTTAGGTGAAAAATGTTATTTTGGAGGTGACATACAATCTGCGCTCTCGGCTCGAAAAATTGAAATATCGGGATGAAACTAGTCGCATTTTCTTTGTTTTTCTGTGCTCTTTCGAATGCAAAAAGAATTTTAAGGATCGGTTGAACCATTCAAAAGTTATGGCCTTTTAATCGATTAACAAAATCAGGGGAAATCAAGGATCCTGTATTAAGCCCCTTTTCGCTCTATCTCCCACAGGAGCCGAGAAAAGCGCGAAAAACGATTTTTGGGATATTTCCCACATGGGATGGACGTTATCTGATGTATTTCGTCGCGCTGATCACGAATCTGGCCGTGGATTTGCGATATCTCCAACAGGAGCTGAGAAAATCGCAAAAAACCGAATTAACCGAAAACCACCTGCTTTACGTTTACAAAAATCACGATATCGATCGTTTTCTCTGTAATAGCGACTGTTTCCGCTGCGCTTTGACTTTCTAACGAACAAGGCTTGATGATACATCAATTTCCATGCATTTAGAACCGTAGAATAATTTTTTTCAATTTTTTTGCGAAAGATAATCGATTTTTTAGTTAGGTGAAAAATGTTATTTTGGAGGTGACATACAATCTGCGCTCTCGGCTCGAAAAATTGAAATATCGGGATGAAACTAGTCGCATTTTCTTTGTTTTTCTGTGCTCTTTCGAATGCAAAAAGAATTTTGAGGATCGGTTGAACCATTCAAAAGTTATGGCCTTTTTATCGATTAACAAAATCAGGGGAAATCAAGGATCCTGTATTAAGCCCCTTTTCGCTCTATCTCCCACAGGAGCCGAGAAAAACGCGAAAAACGATTTTTGGGATATTTCCCACATGGGATGGACGTTATCTGATGTATTTCGTCGCGCTGATCACGAATCTGGCCGTGGATTTGCGATATCTCCAACAGGAGCTGAGAAAATCGCAAAAAACCGAATTAACCGAAAACCACCTGCTTTACGTTTACAAAAATCACGATATCGATCGTTTTCTCTGTAATAGCGACTGTTTCCGCTGCGCTTTGACTTTCTAACGAACAAGGCTTGATGATACATCAATTTCCATGCATTTAGAACCGTAGAATAATTTTTTTCAATTTTTTTGCGAAAGATAATCGATTTTTTAGTTAGGTGAAAAATGTTATTTTGGAGGTGACACACAATCTGCGCTCTCGGATCGAAAAATTTTAATATCGAGATGAGCCTAGTCGCATTTTCTTCCTTTTTCCATGCTCTTTTGAATGCAAGAAGAATTTTAAGGATCGGTTGAACCATTCAAAAGTTATGGCCTTTTTATCGATTAACAAAATCAGGGGAAATCAAGGATCCTGTATTAAGCCCCTTTTCGCTCTATCTCCCACAGGAGCCGAGAAAAACGCGAAAAACCATTTTTTCGATATTTTCCACATGGTATGGACGTTATCTGATGTATTTCGTCGCGCTGATCACGAATCTGGCCGTGGATTTGCGATATCTCCAACAGAAGCTGAGAAAATCGCAAAAAACCGAAAACCACCTGCTTTACGTTTACAAAAATCACGATATCCATCGTTTTCTCTGTAATAGCGACTGTTTCCGCTGCGCTTTGGCTTTCTAACGAACAAGGCTTGATATTACATCAATTTCCATGCATTTAGGACCGTAGAATAATTTTTTTCAATTTTTTTGCGAAAGATAATCGATTTCTTAATCATGTCAAAAATGCTATTTTAGAGGTAAGATACAATCTGCGCTCTCGGATCGAAAAATTGAAATATCGGGATGAGTCTAGTCGCATTTTCTTTGTTTTTCTGTGCTCTTTCGAATGCAAAAAGAATTTAAAGAATCGGTAGAACGATACAAAAGTTATGACCTTTTTTACGACTACCAAAATCAGGGAAAATCAAGGATCCTGTATTAAGCCCCTTTTCGCTCTATCTCCCATAGGAGCCGAGAAAAACGCGAAAAACCATTTTTTCGATATTTTCCACATGGTATGGACGTTATCTGATGTATTTCGTCGCGCTGATCACGAATCTGGCCGTGGATTTGCGATATCTCCAACAGAAGCTGAGAAATTCGCAAAAAACCGAAAACCACCTGCTTTACGTTTACAAAAATCACGATATCCATCGTTTTCTCTGTAATAGCGACTGTTTCCGCTGCGCTTTGACTTTCTAACGAACAAGGCTTGATAATACATGGATTTCCATGCATTTAGGATAGTAGAATAATTTTTTTCAATTTTTTTGCGAAAGATAATCGATTTCTTAGTTATGTGAAAAATGTTATTTTGGAGGTGACACACAATCTGCGCTCTCGGATCGAAAAATTGAAATATCGGGATGAGTCTAGTCGCATTTTCTTTGTTTTTCTGTGCTCTTTCGAATGCAAAAAGAATTTGAAGAATCGGTAGAACGATTCAAAAGTTATGACCTTTTTATCGATTAACAAAATCAGGGGAAATCAAGGATCCTGTATTAAGCCCCTTTTCGCTCTATCTCCCACAGGAGCCGAGAAAAACGCGAAAAACGATTTTTGGGATATTTCCCACATGGGATGGACGTTATCTGATGTATTTCGTCGCGCTGATCACGAATCTGGCCGTGGATTTGCGATATCTCCAACAGGAGCTGAGAAAATCGCAAAAAACCGAATTAACCGAAAACCACCTGCTTTACGTTTACAAAAATCACGATATCGATCGTTTTCTCTGTAATAGCGACTGTTTCCGCTGCGCTTTGACTTTCTAACGAACAAGGCTTGATGATACATCAATTTCCATGCATTTAGAACCGTAGAATAATTTTTTTCAATTTTTTTGCGAAAGATAATCGATTTTTTAGTTAGGTGAAAAATGTTATTTTGGAGGTGACATACAATCTGCGCTCTCGGCTCGAAAAATTGAAATATCGGGATGAAACTAGTCGCATTTTCTTTGTTTTTCTGTGCTCTTTCGAATGCAAAAAGAATTTTAAGGATCGGTTGAACCATTCAAAAGTTATGGCCTTTTTATCGATTAACAAAATCAGGGGAAATCAAGGATCCTGTATTAAGCCCCTTTTCGCTCTATCTCCCACAGGAGCCGAGAAAAACGCGAAAAACGATTTTTGGGATATTTCCCACATGGGATGGACGTTATCTGATGTATTTCGTCGCGCTGATCACGAATCTGGCCGTGGATTTGCGATATCTCCAACAGGAGCTGAGAAAATCGCAAAAAACCGAATTAACCGAAAACCACCTGCTTTACGTTTACAAAAATCACGATATCGATCGTTTTCTCTGTAATAGCGACTGTTTCCGCTGCGCTTTGACTTTCTAACGAACAAGGCTTGATGATACATCAATTTCCATGCATTTAGAACCGTAGAATAATTTTTTTCAATTTTTTTGCGAAAGATAATCGATTTTTTAGTTAGGTGAAAAATGTTATTTTGGAGGTGACATACAATCTGCGCTCTCGGCTCGAAAAATTGAAATATCGGGATGAAACTAGTCGCATTTTCTTTGTTTTTCTGTGCTCTTTCGAATGCAAAAAGAATTTTAAGGATCGGTTGAACCATTCAAAAGTTATGGCCTTTTAATCGATTAACAAAATCAGGGGAAATCAAGGATCCTGTATTAAGCCCCTTTTCGCTCTATCTCCCACAGGAGCCGAGAAAAGCGCGAAAAACGATTTTTGGGATATTTCCCACATGGGATGGACGTTATCTGATGTATTTCGTCGCGCTGATCACGAATCTGGCCGTGGATTTGCGATATCTCCAACAGGAGCTGAGAAAATCGCAAAAAACCGAATTAACCGAAAACCACCTGCTTTACGTTTACAAAAATCACGATATCGATCGTTTTCTCTGTAATAGCTACTGTTTCCGCTGCGCTTTGACTTTCTAACGAACAAGGCTTGATGATACATCAATTTCCATGCATTTAGAACCGTAGAATAATTTTTTTCAATTTTTTTGCGAAAGATAATCGATTTTTTAGTTAGGTGAAAAATGTTATTTTGGAGGTGACATACAATCTGCGCTCTCGGCTCGAAAAATTGAAATATCGGGATGAAACTAGTCGCATTTTCTTTGTTTTTCTGTGCTCTTTCGAATGCAAAAAGAATTTTAAGGATCGGTTGAACCATTCAAAAGTTATGGCCTTTTTATCGATTAACAAAATCAGGGGAAATCAAGGATCCTGTATTAAGCCCCTTTTCGCTCTATCTCCCACAGGAGCCGAGAAAAACGCGAAAAACGATTTTTGGGATATTTCCCACATGGGATGGACGTTATCTGATGTATTTCGTCGCGCTGATCACGAATCTGGCCGTGGATTTGCGATATCTCCAACAGGAGCTGAGAAAATCGCAAAAAACCGAATTAACCGAAAACCACCTGCTTTACGTTTACAAAAATCACGATATCGATCGTTTTCTCTGTAATAGCGACTGTTTCCGCTGCGCTTTGACTTTCTAACGAACAAGGCTTGATGATACATCAATTTCCATGCATTTAGAACCGTAGAATAATTTTTTTCAATTTTTTTGCGAAAGATAATCGATTTTTTAGTTAGGTGAAAAATGTTATTTTGGAGGTGACACACAATCTGCGCTCTCGGATCGAAAAATTTTAATATCGAGATGAGCCTAGTCGCATTTTCTTCCTTTTTCCATGCTCTTTTGAATGCAAGAAGAATTTTAAGGATCGGTTGAACCATTCAAAAGTTATGGCCTTTTTATCGATTAACAAAATCAGGGGAAATCAAGGATCCTGTATTAAGCCCCTTTTCGCTCTATCTCCCACAGGAGCCGAGAAAAACGCGAAAAACCATTTTTTCGATATTTTCCACATGGTATGGACGTTATCTGATGTATTTCGTCGCGCTGATCACGAATCTGGCCGTGGATTTGCGATATCTCCAACAGAAGCTGAGAAAATCGCAAAAAACCGAAAACCACCTGCTTTACGTTTACAAAAATCACGATATCCATCGTTTTCTCTGTAATAGCGACTGTTTCCGCTGCGCTTTGGCTTTCTAACGAACAAGGCTTGATATTACATCAATTTCCATGCATTTAGGACCGTAGAATAATTTTTTTCAATTTTTTTGCGAAAGATAATCGATTTCTTAATCATGTCAAAAATGCTATTTTAGAGGTAAGATACAATCTGCGCTCTCGGATCGAAAAATTGAAATATCGGGATGAGTCTAGTCGCATTTTCTTTGTTTTTCTGTGCTCTTTCGAATGCAAAAAGAATTTAAAGAATCGGTAGAACGATTCAAAAGTTATGGCCTTTTTATCGATTAACAAAATCAGGGGAAATCAAGGATCCTGTATTAAGCCCCTTTTCGCTCTATCTCCCACAGGAGCCGAGAAAAGCGCGAAAAACGATTTTTGGGATATTTCCCACATGGGATGGACGTTATCTGATGTATTTCGTCGCGCTGATCACGAATCTGGCCGTGGATTTGCGATATCTCCAACAGGAGCTGAGAAAATCGCAAAAAACCGAATTAACCGAAAACCACCTGCTTTACGTTTACAAAAATCACGATATCGATCGTTTTCTCTGTAATAGCGACTGTTTCCGCTGCGCTTTGACTTTCTAACGAACAAGGCTTGATGATACATCAATTTCCATGCATTTAGAACCGTAGAATAATTTTTTTCAATTTTTTTGCGAAAGATAATCGATTTTTTAGTTAGGTGAAAAATGTTATTTTGGAGGTGACATACAATCTGCGCTCTCGGCTCGAAAAATTGAAATATCGGGATGAAACTAGTCGCATTTTCTTTGTTTTTCTGTGCTCTTTCGAATGCAAAAAGAATTTTAAGGATCGGTTGAACCATTCAAAAGTTATGGCCTTTTTATCGATTAACAAAATCAGGGGAAATCAAGGATCCTGTATTAAGCCCCTTTTCGCTCTATCTCCCACAGGAGCCGAGAAAAGCGCGAAAAACGATTTTTGGGATATTTCCCACATGGGATGGACGTTATCTGATGTATTTCGTCGCGCTGATCACGAATCTGGCCGTGGATTTGCGATATCTCCAACAGGAGCTGAGAAAATCGCAAAAAACCGAATTAACCGAAAACCACCTGCTTTACGTTTACAAAAATCACGATATCGATCGTTTTCTCTGTAATAGCGACTGTTTCCGCTGCGCTTTGACTTTCTAACGAACAAGGCTTGATGATACATCAATTTCCATGCATTTAGAACCGTAGAATAATTTTTTTCAATTTTTTTGCGAAAGATAATCGATTTTTTAGTTAGGTGAAAAATGTTATTTTGGAGGTGACATACAATCTGCGCTCTCGGCTCGAAAAATTGAAATATCGGGATGAAACTAGTCGCATTTTCTTTGTTTTTCTGTGCTCTTTCGAATGCAAAAAGAATTTTAAGGATCGGTTGAACCATTCAAAAGTTATGGCCTTTTTATCGATTAACAAAATCAGGGGAAATCAAGGATCCTGTATTAAGCCCCTTTTCGCTCTATCTCCCACAGGAGCCGAGAAAAACGCGAAAAACGATTTTTGGGATATTTCCCACATGGGATGGACGTTATCTGATGTATTTCGTCGCGCTGATCACGAATCTGGCCGTGGATTTGCGATATCTCCAACAGGAGCTGAGAAAATCGCAAAAAACCGAATTAACCGAAAACCACCTGCTTTACGTTTACAAAAATCACGATATCGATCGTTTTCTCTGTAATAGCGACTGTTTCCGCTGCGCTTTGACTTTCTAACGAACAAGGCTTGATGATACATCAATTTCCATGCATTTAGAACCGTAGAATAATTTTTTTCAATTTTTTTGCGAAAGATAATCGATTTTTTAGTTAGGTGAAAAATGTTATTTTGGAGGTGACATACAATCTGCGCTCTCGGCTCGAAAAATTGAAATATCGGGATGAAACTAGTCGCATTTTCTTTGTTTTTCTGTGCTCTTTCGAATGCAAAAAGAATTTTAAGGATCGGTTGAACCATTCAAAAGTTATGGCCTTTTTATCGATTAACAAAATCAGGGGAAATCAAGGATCCTGTATTAAGCCCCTTTTCGCTCTATCTCCCACAGGAGCCGAGAAAAACGCGAAAAACGATTTTTGGGATATTTCCCACATGGGATGGACGTTATCTGATGTATTTCGTCGCGCTGATCACGAATCTGGCCGTGGATTTGCGATATCTCCAACAGGAGCTGAGAAAATCGCAAAAAACCGAATTAACCGAAAACCACCTGCTTTACGTTTACAAAAATCACGATATCGATCGTTTTCTCTGTAATAGCGACTGTTTCCGCTGCGCTTTGACTTTCTAACGAACAAGGCTTGATGATACATCAATTTCCATGCATTTAGAACCGTAGAATAATTTTTTTCAATTTTTTTGCGAAAGATAATCGATTTTTTAGTTAGGTGAAAAATGTTATTTTGGAGGTGACATACAATCTGCGCTCTCGGCTCGAAAAATTGAAATATCGGGATGAAACTAGTCGCATTTTCTTTGTTTTTCTGTGCTCTTTCGAATGCAAAAAGAATTTTAAGGATCGGTTGAACCATTCAAAAGTTATGGCCTTTTTATCGATTAACAAAATCAGGGGAAATCAAGGATCCTGTATTAAGCCCCTTTTCGCTCTATCTCCCACAGGAGCCGAGAAAAGCGCGAAAAACGATTTTTGGGATATTTCCCACATGGGATGGACGTTATCTGATGTATTTCGTCGCGCTGATCACGAATCTGGCCGTGGATTTGCGATATCTCCAACAGGAGCTGAGAAAATCGCAAAAAACCGAATTAACCGAAAACCACCTGCTTTACGTTTACAAAAATCACGATATCGATCGTTTTCTCTGTAATAGCGACTGTTTCCGCTGCGCTTTGACTTTCTAACGAACAAGGCTTGATGATACATCAATTTCCATGCATTTAGAACCGTAGAATAATTTTTTTCAATTTTTTTGCGAAAGATAATCGATTTTTTAGTTAGGTGAAAAATGTTATTTTGGAGGTGACATACAATCTGCGCTCTCGGCTCGAAAAATTGAAATATCGGGATGAAACTAGTCGCATTTTCTTTGTTTTTCTGTGCTCTTTCGAATGCAAAAAGAATTTTAAGGATCGGTTGAACCATTCAAAAGTTATGGCCTTTTTATCGATTAACAAAATCAGGGGAAATCAAGGATCCTGTATTAAGCCCCTTTTCGCTCTATCTCCCACAGGAGCCGAGAAAAGCGCGAAAAACGATTTTTGGGATATTTCCCACATGGGATGGACGTTATCTGATGTATTTCGTCGCGCTGATCACGAATCTGGCCGTGGATTTGCGATATCTCCAACAGGAGCTGAGAAAATCGCAAAAAACCGAATTAACCGAAAACCACCTGCTTTACGTTTACAAAAATCACGATATCGATCGTTTTCTCTGTAATAGCGACTGTTTCCGCTGCGCTTTGACTTTCTAACGAACAAGGCTTGATGATACATCAATTTCCATGCATTTAGAACCGTAGAATAATTTTTTTCAATTTTTTTGCGAAAGATAATCGATTTTTTAGTTAGGTGAAAAATGTTATTTTGGAGGTGACATACAATCTGCGCTCTCGGCTCGAAAAATTGAAATATCGGGATGAAACTAGTCGCATTTTCTTTGTTTTTCTGTGCTCTTTCGAATGCAAAAAGAATTTTAAGGATCGGTTGAACCATTCAAAAGTTATGGCCTTTTTATCGATTAACAAAATCAGGGGAAATCAAGGATCCTGTATTAAGCCCCTTTTCGCTCTATCTCCCACAGGAGCCGAGAAAAACGCGAAAAACGATTTTTGGGATATTTCCCACATGGGATGGACGTTATCTGATGTATTTCGTCGCGCTGATCACGAATCTGGCCGTGGATTTGCGATATCTCCAACAGGAGCTGAGAAAATCGCAAAAAACCGAATTAACCGAAAACCACCTGCTTTACGTTTACAAAAATCACGATATCGATCGTTTTCTCTGTAATAGCGACTGTTTCCGCTGCGCTTTGACTTTCTAACGAACAAGGCTTGATGATACATCAATTTCCATGCATTTAGAACCGTAGAATAATTTTTTTCAATTTTTTTGCGAAAGATAATCGATTTTTTAGTTAGGTGAAAAATGTTATTTTGGAGGTGACATACAATCTGCGCTCTCGGCTCGAAAAATTGAAATATCGGGATGAAACTAGTCGCATTTTCTTTGTTTTTCTGTGCTCTTTCGAATGCAAAAAGAATTTTAAGGATCGGTTGAACCATTCAAAAGTTATGGCCTTTTTATCGATTAACAAAATCAGGGGAAATCAAGGATCCTGTATTAAGCCCCTTTTCGCTCTATCTCCCACAGGAGCCGAGAAAAACGCGAAAAACGATTTTTGGGATATTTCCCACATGGGATGGACGTTATCTGATGTATTTCGTCGCGCTGATCACGAATCTGGCCGTGGATTTGCGATATCTCCAACAGGAGCTGAGAAAATCGCAAAAAACCGAATTAACCGAAAACCACCTGCTTTACGTTTACAAAAATCACGATATCGATCGTTTTCTCTGTAATAGCGACTGTTTCCGCTGCGCTTTGACTTTCTAACGAACAAGGCTTGATGATACATCAATTTCCATGCATTTAGAACCGTAGAATAATTTTTTTCAATTTTTTTGCGAAAGATAATCGATTTTTTAGTTAGGTGAAAAATGTTATTTTGGAGGTGACATACAATCTGCGCTCTCGGCTCGAAAAATTGAAATATCGGGATGAAACTAGTCGCATTTTCTTTGTTTTTCTGTGCTCTTTCGAATGCAAAAAGAATTTTAAGGATCGGTTGAACCATTCAAAAGTTATGGCCTTTTTATCGATTAACAAAATCAGGGGAAATCAAGGATCCTGTATTAAGCCCCTTTTCGCTCTATCTCCCACAGGAGCCGAGAAAAGCGCGAAAAACGATTTTTGGGATATTTCCCACATGGGATGGACGTTATCTGATGTATTTCGTCGCGCTGATCACGAATCTGGCCGTGGATTTGCGATATCTCCAACAGGAGCTGAGAAAATCGCAAAAAACCGAATTAACCGAAAACCACCTGCTTTACGTTTACAAAAATCACGATATCGATCGTTTTCTCTGTAATAGCGACTGTTTCCGCTGCGCTTTGACTTTCTAACGAACAAGGCTTGATGATACATCAATTTCCATGCATTTAGAACCGTAGAATAATTTTTTTCAATTTTTTTGCGAAAGATAATCGATTTTTTAGTTAGGTGAAAAATGTTATTTTGGAGGTGACATACAATCTGCGCTCTCGGCTCGAAAAATTGAAATATCGGGATGAAACTAGTCGCATTTTCTTTGTTTTTCTGTGCTCTTTCGAATGCAAAAAGAATTTTAAGGATCGGTTGAACCATTCAAAAGTTATGGCCTTTTTATCGATTAACAAAATCAGGGGAAATCAAGGATCCTGTATTAAGCCCCTTTTCGCTCTATCTCCCACAGGAGCCGAGAAAAACGCGAAAAACGATTTTTGGGATATTTCCCACATGGGATGGACGTTATCTGATGTATTTCGTCGCGCTGATCACGAATCTGGCCGTGGATTTGCGATATCTCCAACAGGAGCTGAGAAAATCGCAAAAAACCGAATTAACCGAAAACCACCTGCTTTACGTTTACAAAAATCACGATATCGATCGTTTTCTCTGTAATAGCGACTGTTTCCGCTGCGCTTTGACTTTCTAACGAACAAGGCTTGATGATACATCAATTTCCATGCATTTAGAACCGTAGAATAATTTTTTTCAATTTTTTTGCGAAAGATAATCGATTTTTTAGTTAGGTGAAAAATGTTATTTTGGAGGTGACACACAATCTGCGCTCTCGGATCGAAAAATTTTAATATCGAGATGAGCCTAGTCGCATTTTCTTCCTTTTTCCATGCTCTTTTGAATGCAAGAAGAATTTTAAGGATCGGTTGAACGATTCAAAAGTTATGGCCTTTTTATCGATTAACAAAATCGGGGGAAATCAAGGATCCTGTATTAAGTCCCTTTTCGCTCTATCTCCCACAGGAGCCGAGAAAAACGCGAAAAACCATTTTTTCGATATTTTCCACATGGTATGGACGTTATCTGATGTATTTCGTCGCGCTGATCACGAATCTGGCCGTGGATTTGCGATATCTCCAACAGAAGCTGAGAAAATCGCAAAAAACCGAAAACCACCTGCTTTACGTTTACAAAAATCACGATATCCATCGTTTTCTCTGTAATAGCGACTGTTTCCGCTGCGCTTTGGCTTTCTAACGAACAAGGCTTGATATTACATCAATTTCCATGCATTTAGGACCGTAGAATAATTTTTTTCAATTTTTTTGCGAAAGATAATCGATTTCTTATTCATGTCAAAAATGCTATTTTAGAGGTAAGATACAATCTGCGCTCTCGGATCGAAAAATTGAAATATCGGGATGAGTCTAGTCGCATTTTCTTTGTTTTTCTGTGCTCTTTCGAATGCAAAAAGAATTTGAAGAATCGGTAGAACGATTCAAAAGTTATGACCTTTTTTTCGATTAACAAAATCAGGGGAAATCAAGGATCCTGTATTAAGCCCCTTTTCGCTCTATCTCCCACAGGAGCCGAGAAAAACGCGAAAAACGATTTTTGGGATATTTCCCACATGGGATGGACGTTATCTGATGTATTTCGTCGCGCTGATCACGAATCTGGCCGTGGATTTGCGATATCTCCAACAGGAGCTGAGAAAATCGCAAAAAACCGAATTAACCGGAAACCACCTGCTTTACGTTTACAAAAATCACGATATCGATCGTTTTCTCTGTAATAGCGACTATTTCCGCTGCGCTTTGACTTTCTAACGAACAAGGCTTGATAATACATCAATTTCCATGCATTTAGGATAGTAGAATAATTTTTTTCAATTTTTTTGCGAAAGATAATCGATTTCTTAGTTAGGTGAAAAATGTTATTTTGGTGGTGATACACAATCTGCGCTCTCGGATCGAAAAATTGAAGTATCGAGATAAACCTAGTCGCATTTTCTTTGTTTTTCTGTGCTCTTTCGAATGCGAAAAGAATTTTAAGGATCGGTTGAACCATTCAAAAGTTATGGCCTTTTTATCGATTAACAAAATCAGGGGAAATCAAGGATCCTGTATTAAGCCCCGTTTTCGCTCTATCTCCCACAGGAGCCGAGAAAAACGCGAAAAACGATTTTTGGGATATTTCCCACATGGAATGGACGTTATTTGATGTATTTCGTCGCGCTGATCACGAATCTGGCCGTGGATTTGCGATATCTCCAACAGGAGCTGAGAAAATCGCAAAAAACCGAATTAACCGGAAACCACCTGCTTTACGTTTACAAAAATCACGATATCGATCGTTTTCTCTGTAATAGCGACTATTTCCGCTGCGCTTTGACTTTCTAACGAACAAGGCTTGATAATACATCAATTTCCTTGCATTTAGGATAGTAGAATAATTTTTTTCAATTTTTTTGCGAAAGATAATCGATTTCTTAGTTAGGTGAAAAATGTTATTTTGGTGGTGATACACAATCTGCGCTCTCGGATCGAAAAATTGAAGTATCGAGATAAACCTAGTCGCATTTTCTTTGTTTTTCTGTGCTCTTTCGAATGCAAAAAAAATTTTAAGGATCGGTTGAACGATTCAAAAGTTATGACCTTTTTATCGATTAACAAAATTAGGGGAAATCAAGGATCCTGTATTAAGCCCCTTTTCGCTCTATCTCCCACAGGAGCCGAGAAAAACGCGAAAAACGATATTTGGGATATTTCCCACATGGGATGGACGTTATCTGATGTATTTCGTCGCGCTGATCACGAATCTGGCCGTGGATTTGCGATATCTCCAACAGGAGCTGAGAAAATCGCAAAAAACCGAATTAACCGGAAACCACCTGCTTTACGTTTACAAAAATCACGATATCGATCGTTTTCTCTGTAATAGCGACTATTTCCGCTGCGCTTTGACTTTCTAACAAACAAGGCTTGATAATACATCAATTTCCATGCATTTAGGATAGTAGAATAATTTTTTTCAATTTTTTTGCGAAAGATAATCGATTTCTTAGTTAGGTGAAAAATGTTATTTTGGTGGTGATACACAATCTGCGCTCTCGGATCGAAAAATTGAAGTATCGAGATAAACCTAGTCGCATTTTCTTTGTTTTTCTGTGCTCTTTCGAATGCGAAAAGAATTTTAAGGATCGGTTGAACCATTCAAAAGTTATGGCCTTTTTATCGATTAACAAAATCAGGGGAAATCAAGGATCCTGTATTAAGCCCCTTTTCGCTCTATCTCCCAAAGGAGCCGAGAAAAACGCGAAAAACGATTTTTGGGATATTTCCCACATGGGATGGACGTTATCTGATGTATTTCGTCGCGCTGATCACGAATCTGGCCGTGGATTTGCGATATCTCCAACAGGAGCTGAGAAAATCGCAAAAAACCGAATTAACCGAAAACCACCTGCTTTACGTTTACAAAAATCACGATATCGATCGTTTTCTCTGTAATAGCGACTGTTTCCGCTGCGCTTTGACTTTCTAACGAACAAGGCTTGATGATACATCAATTTCCATGCATTTAGAACCGCAGAATAATTTTTTTCAATTTTTTTGCGAAAGATAATCGATTTTTTAGTTAGGTGAAAAATGTTATTTTGGAGGTGACATACAATCTGCGCTCTCGGCTCGAAAAATTGAAATATCGGGATGAAACTAGTCGCATTTTCTTTGTTTTTCTGTGCTCTTTCGAATGCAAAAAGAATTTTAAGGATCGGTTGAACCATTCAAAAGTTATGGCCTTTTTATCGATTAACAAAATCAGGGGAAATCAAGGATCCTGTATTAAGCCCCTTTTCGCTCTATCTCCCACAGGAGCCGAAAAAAGCGCGAAAAACGATTTTTGGGATATTTCCCACATGGGATGGACGTTATCTGATGTATTTCGTCGCGCTGATCACGAATCTGGCCGTGGATTTGCGATATCTCCAACAGGAGCTGAGAAAATCGCAAAAAACCGAATTAACCGAAAACCACCTGCTTTACGTTTACAAAAATCACGATATCGATCGTTTTCTCTGTAATAGCGACTGTTTCCGCTGCGCTTTGACTTTCTAACGAACAAGGCTTGATGATACATCAATTTCCATGCATTTAGAACCGTAGAATAATTTTTTTCAATTTTTTTGCGAAAGATAATCGATTTTTTAGTTAGGTGAAAAATGTTATTTTGGAGGTGACATACAATCTGCGCTCTCGGCTCGAAAAATTGAAATATCGGGATGAAACTAGTCGCATTTTCTTTGTTTTTCTGTGCTCTTTCGAATGCAAAAAGAATTTTAAGGATCGGTTGAACCATTCAAAAGTTATGGCCTTTTTATCGATTAACAAAATCAGGGGAAATCAAGGATCCTGTATTAAGCCCCTTTTCGCTCTATCTCCCACAGGAGCCGAGAAAAACGCGAAAAACGATTTTTGGGATATTTCCCACATGGGATGGACGTTATCTGATGTATTTCGTCGCGCTGATCACGAATCTGGCCGTGGATTTGCGATATCTCCAACAGGAGCTGAGAAAATCGCAAAAAACCGAATTAACCGGAAACCACCTGCTTTACGTTTACAAAAATCACGATATCGATCGTTTTCTCTGTAATAGCGACTATTTCCGCTGCGCTTTGACTTTCTAACGAACAAGGCTTGATAATACATCAATTTCCATGCATTTAGGATAGTAGAATAATTTTTTTCAATTTTTTTGCGAAAGATAATCGATTTCTTAGTTAGGTGAAAAATGTTATTTTGGTGGTGATACACAATCTGCGCTCTCGGATCGAAAAATTGAAGTATCGAGATAAACCTAGTCGCATTTTCTTTGTTTTTCTGTGCTCTTTCGAATGCGAAAAGAATTTTAAGGATCGGTTGAACCATTCAAAAGTTATGGCCTTTTTATCGATTAACAAAATCAGGGGAAATCAAGGATCCTGTATTAAGCCCCTTTTCGCTCTATCTCCCACAGGAGCCGAGAAAAACGCGAAAAACGATTTTTGGGATATTTCCCACATGGGATGGACGTTATCTGATGTATTTCGTCGCGCTGATCACGAATCTGGCCGTGGATTTGCGATATCTCCAACAGGAGCTGAGAAAATCGCAAAAAACCGAATTAACCGAAAACCACCTGCTTTACGTTTACAAAAATCACGATATCGATCGTTTTCTCTGTAATAGCGACTGTTTCCGCTGCGCTTTGACTTTCTAACGAACAAGGCTTGATGATACATCAATTTCCATGCATTTAGAACCGTAGAATAATTTTTTTCAATTTTTTTGCGAAAGATAATCGATTTTTTAGTTAGGTGAAAAATGTTATTTTGGAGGTGACATACAATCTGCGCTCTCGGCTCGAAAAATTGAAATATCGGGATGAAACTAGTCGCATTTTCTTTGTTTTTCTGTGCTCTTTCGAATGCAAAAAGAATTTTAAGGATCGGTTGAACCATTCAAAAGTTATGGCCTTTTTATCGATTAACAAAATCAGGGGAAATCAAGGATCCTGTATTAAGCCCCTTTTCGCTCTATCTCCCACAGGAGCCGAGAAAAACGCGAAAAACGATTTTTGGGATATTTCCCACATGGGATGGACGTTATCTGATGTATTTCGTCGCGCTGATCACGAATCTGGCCGTGGATTTGCGATATCTCCAACAGGAGCTGAGAAAATCGCAAAAAACCGAATTAACCGAAAACCACCTGCTTTACGTTTACAAAAATCACGATATCGATCGTTTTCTCTGTAATAGCGACTGTTTCCGCTGCGCTTTGACTTTCTAACGAACAAGGCTTGATGATACATCAATTTCCATGCATTTAGAACCGTAGAATAATTTTTTTCAATTTTTTTGCGAAAGATAATCGATTTTTTAGTTAGGTGAAAAATGTTATTTTGGAGGTGACATACAATCTGCGCTCTCGGCTCGAAAAATTGAAATATCGGGATGAAACTAGTCGCATTTTCTTTGTTTTTCTGTGCTCTTTCGAATGCAAAAAGAATTTTAAGGATCGGTTGAACCATTCAAAAGTTATGGCCTTTTAATCGATTAACAAAATCAGGGGAAATCAAGGATCCTGTATTAAGCCCCTTTTCGCTCTATCTCCCACAGGAGCCGAGAAAAGCGCGAAAAACGATTTTTGGGATATTTCCCACATGGGATGGACGTTATCTGATGTATTTCGTCGCGCTGATCACGAATCTGGCCGTGGATTTGCGATATCTCCAACAGGAGCTGAGAAAATCGCAAAAAACCGAATTAACCGAAAACCACCTGCTTTACGTTTACAAAAATCACGATATCGATCGTTTTCTCTGTAATAGCGACTGTTTCCGCTGCGCTTTGACTTTCTAACGAACAAGGCTTGATGATACATCAATTTCCATGCATTTAGAACCGTAGAATAATTTTTTTCAATTTTTTTGCGAAAGATAATCGATTTTTTAGTTAGGTGAAAAATGTTATTTTGGAGGTGACATACAATCTGCGCTCTCGGCTCGAAAAATTGAAATATCGGGATGAAACTAGTCGCATTTTCTTTGTTTTTCTGTGCTCTTTCGAATGCAAAAAGAATTTTGAGGATAGGTTGAACCATTCAAAAGTTATGGCCTTTTTATCGATTAACAAAATCAGGGGAAATCAAGGATCCTGTATTAAGCCCCTTTTCGCTCTATCTCCCACAGGAGCCGAGAAAAACGCGAAAAACGATTTTTGGGATATTTCCCACATGGGATGGACGTTATCTGATGTATTTCGTCGCGCTGATCACGAATCTGGCCGTGGATTTGCGATATCTCCAACAGGAGCTGAGAAAATCGCAAAAAACCGAATTAACCGAAAACCACCTGCTTTACGTTTACAAAAATCACGATATCGATCGTTTTCTCTGTAATAGCGACTGTTTCCGCTGCGCTTTGACTTTCTAACGAACAAGGCTTGATGATACATCAATTTCCATGCATTTAGAACCGTAGAATAATTTTTTTCAATTTTTTTGCGAAAGATAATCGATTTTTTAGTTAGGTGAAAAATGTTATTTTGGAGGTGACACACAATCTGCGCTCTCGGATCGAAAAATTTTAATATCGAGATGAGCCTAGTCGCATTTTCTTCCTTTTTCCATGCTCTTTTGAATGCAAGAAGAATTTTAAGGATCGGTTGAACCATTCAAAAGTTATGGCCTTTTTATCGATTAACAAAATCAGGGGAAATCAAGGATCCTGTATTAAGCCCCTTTTCGCTCTATCTCCCACAGGAGCCGAGAAAAACGCGAAAAACCATTTTTTCGATATTTTCCACATGGTATGGACGTTATCTGATGTATTTCGTCGCGCTGATCACGAATCTGGCCGTGGATTTGCGATATCTCCAACAGAAGCTGAGAAAATCGCAAAAAACCGAAAACCACCTGCTTTACGTTTACAAAAATCACGATATCCATCGTTTTCTCTGTAATAGCGACTGTTTCCGCTGCGCTTTGGCTTTCTAACGAACAAGGCTTGATATTACATCAATTTCCATGCATTTAGGACCGTAGAATAATTTTTTTCAATTTTTTTGCGAAAGATAATCGATTTCTTAATCATGTCAAAAATGCTATTTTAGAGGTAAGATACAATCTGCGCTCTCGGATCGAAAAATTGAAATATCGGGATGAGTCTAGTCGCATTTTCTTTGTTTTTCTGTGCTCTTTCGAATGCAAAAAGAATTTAAAGAATCGGTAGAACGATACAAAAGTTATGACCTTTTTTACGACTACCAAAATCAGGGAAAATCAAGGATCCTGTATTAAGCCCCTTTTCGCTCTATCTCCCATAGGAGCCGAGAAAAACGCGAAAAACCATTTTTTCGATATTTTCCACATGGTATGGACGTTATCTGATGTATTTCGTCGCGCTGATCACGAATCTGGCCGTGGATTTGCGATATCTCCAACAGAAGCTGAGAAATTCGCAAAAAACCGAAAACCACCTGCTTTACGTTTACAAAAATCACGATATCCATCGTTTTCTCTGTAATAGCGACTGTTTCCGCTGCGCTTTGACTTTCTAACGAACAAGGCTTGATAATACATGGATTTCCATGCATTTAGGATAGTAGAATAATTTTTTTCAATTTTTTTGCGAAAGATAATCGATTTCTTAGTTATGTGAAAAATGTTATTTTGGAGGTGACACACAATCTGCGCTCTCGGATCGAAAAATTGAAATATCGGGATGAGTCTAGTCGCATTTTCTTTGTTTTTCTGTGCTCTTTCGAATGCAAAAAGAATTTGAAGAATCGGTAGAACGATTCAAAAGTTATGACCTTTTTATCGATTAACAAAATCAGGGGAAATCAAGGATCCTGTATTAAGCCCCTTTTCGCTCTATCTCCCACAGGAGCCGAGAAAAACGCGAAAAACGATTTTTGGGATATTTCCCACATGGGATGGACGTTATCTGATGTATTTCGTCGCGCTGATCACGAATCTGGCCGTGGATTTGCGATATCTCCAACAGGAGCTGAGAAAATCGCAAAAAACCGAATTAACCGGAATCCACCTGCTTTACGTTTACAAAAATCACGATATCGATCGTTTTCTCTGTAATAGCGACTATTTCCGCTGCGCTTTGACTTTCTAACGAACAAGGCTTGATAATACATCAATTTCCATGCATTTAGGATAGTAGAATAATTTTTTTCAATTTTTTTGCGAAAGATAATCGATTTCTTAGTTAGGTGAAAAATGTTATTTTGGTGGTGATACACAATCTGCGCTCTCGGATCGAAAAATTGAAGTATCGAGATAAACCTAGTCGCATTTTCTTTGTTTTTCTGTGCTCTTTCGAATGCGAAAAGAATTTTAAGGATCGGTTGAACCATTCAAAAGTTATGGCCTTTTTATCGATTAACAAAATCAGGGGAAATCAAGGATCCTGTATTAAGCCCCTTTTCGCTCTATCTCCCACAGGAGCCGAGAAAAACGCGAAAAACGATTTTTGGGATATTTCCCACATGGGATGGACGTTATCTGATGTATTTCGTCGCGCTGATCACGAATCTGGCCGTGGATTTGCGATATCTCCAACAGGAGCTGAGAAAATCGCAAAAAACCGAATTAACCGAAAACCACCTGCTTTACGTTTACAAAAATCACGATATCGATCGTTTTCTCTGTAATAGCGACTGTTTCCGCTGCGCTTTGACTTTCTAACGAACAAGGCTTGATGATACATCAATTTCCATGCATTTAGAACCGTAGAATAATTTTTTTCAATTTTTTTGCGAAAGATAATCGATTTTTTAGTTAGGTGAAAAATGTTATTTTGGAGGTGACATACAATCTGCGCTCTCGGCTCGAAAAATTGAAATATCGGGATGAAACTAGTCGCATTTTCTTTGTTTTTCTGTGCTCTTTCGAATGCAAAAAGAATTTTAAGGATCGGTTGAACCATTCAAAAGTTATGGCCTTTTTATCGATTAACAAAATCAGGGGAAATCAAGGATCCTGTATTAAGCCCCTTTTCGCTCTATCTCCCACAGGAGCCGAGAAAAACGCGAAAAACGATTTTTGGGATATTTCCCACATGGGATGGACGTTATCTGATGTATTTCGTCGCGCTGATCACGAATCTGGCCGTGGATTTGCGATATCTCCAACAGGAGCTGAGAAAATCGCAAAAAACCGAATTAACCGAAAACCACCTGCTTTACGTTTACAAAAATCACGATATCGATCGTTTTCTCTGTAATAGCGACTGTTTCCGCTGCGCTTTGACTTTCTAACGAACAAGGCTTGATGATACATCAATTTCCATGCATTTAGAACCGTAGAATAATTTTTTTCAATTTTTTTGCGAAAGATAATCGATTTTTCAGTTAGGTGAAAAATGTTATTTTGGAGGTGACATACAATCTGCGCTCTCGGCTCGAAAAATTGAAATATCGGGATGAAACTAGTCGCATTTTCTTTGTTTTTCTGTGCTCTTTCGAATGCAAAAAGAATTTTAAGGATCGGTTGAACCATTCAAAAGTTATGGCCTTTTTATCGATTAACAAAATCAGGGGAAATCAAGGATCCTGTATTAAGCCCCTTTTCGCTCTATCTCCCACAGGAGCCGAGAAAAACGCGAAAAACGATTTTTGGGATATTTCCCACATGGGATGGACGTTATCTGATGTATTTCGTCGCGCTGATCACGAATCTGGCCGTGGATTTGCGATATCTCCAACAGGAGCTGAGAAAATCGCAAAAAACCGAATTAACCGAAAACCACCAGCTTTACGTTTACAAAAATCACGATATCGATCGTTTTCTCTGTAATAGCGACTGTTTCCGCTGCGCTTTGACTTTCTAACGAACAAGGCTTGATGATACATCAATTTCCATGCATTTAGAACCGTAGAATAATTTTTTTCAATTTTTTTGCGAAAGATAATCGATTTTTTAGTTAGGTGAAAAATGTTATTTTGGAGGTGACATACAATCTGCGCTCTCGGCTCGAAAAATTGAAATATCGGGATGAAACTAGTCGCATTTTCTTTGTTTTTCTGTGCTCTTTCGAATGCAAAAAGAATTTTAAGGATCGGTTGAACCATTCAAAAGTTATGGCCTTTTTATCGATTAACAAAATCAGGGGAAATCAAGGATCCTGTATTAAGCCCCTTTTCGCTCTATCTCCCACAGGAGCCGAGAAAAACGCGAAAAACGATTTTTGGGATATTTCCCACATGGGATGGACGTTATCTGATGTATTTCGTCGCGCTGATCACGAATCTGGCCGTGGATTTGCGATATCTCCAACAGGAGCTGAGAAAATCGCAAAAAACCGAATTAACCGGAAACCACCTGCTTTACGTTTACAAAAATCACGATATCGATCGTTTTCTCTGTAATAGCGACTATTTCCGCTGCGCTTTGACTTTCTAACGAACAAGGCTTGATAATACATCAATTTCCATGCATTTAGGATAGTAGAAAAATTTTTTTCAATTTTTTTGCGAAAGATAATCGATTTCTTAGTTAGGTGAAAAATGTTATTTTGGTGGTGATACACAATCTGCGCTCTCGGATCGAAAAATTGAAGTATCGAGATAAACCTAGTCGCATTTTCTTTGTTTTTCTGTGCGCTTTCGAATGCAAAAAGAATTTCAAGGATCGGTTGAACGATTCAAAAGTTATGACCTTTTTCACGACTACCAAAATCAGGGAAAATCGAGGATCCTGTCTTAAGCTTCTTTTCGCTCTATCTCCCACAGGAGCCGAGAAAAACGCGAAAAACCATTTTTTCGATATTTCCCACATAGGATGGACGTTACCTGATGTATTTCGTCGCGCTGATCACGAATCTGGCCGTGGATTTGCGATATCTCCTACAGGAACTGAGAAAATCGCAAAAAACCGAATTAACCGAAAACCACCTGCTTTACGTTCACTAAAATTACGTTATCTATCGTTTTCTTTCTAATAGAATTTTTTGGTCGACCCAAAGAACATAAATAATTTTTTTGGTCGACCCAAAGAACCTAAATATTTTTTTGGGTCAACCTAAAGAACTTAAATATTTTTTGGGTCGACCCAAAGAACCCAAATATTTTTTGGGTCAACCCAAAGAACCTAAATATTTTTTGGGTCGACCCAAAGAACTTAAATATTTTTTGGGTCAACCCAAAGGACCTAAATATTTTTTTGGGTCAACCCAAAGAACATAATACAATTCTTTTGTATTAGGAGCTGAGAAAATCGCAAAAAACCAAAAACCACTTGCTTTACGTTTACTAAAATTACGATATCTATCGTTTTCTCTCTAATAGCGACTGTTTCCGCTGCGCTTTGACTTTCTAACGAACAAGGCTTGATGATACATCAATTTCCATGCATTTAGAACCGTAGAATAATTTTTTTCAATTTTTTTGCGAAAGATAATCGATTTTTTAGTTGGGTGAAAATTGTTATTTTGGAGGTGACATACAATCTGCGCTCTCGGCTCGAAAAATTGAAATATCGGGATGAAACTAGTCGCATTTTCTTTGTTTTTCTGTGCTCTTGCGAATGCAAAAAGAATTTTAAGGATCGGTTGAACCATTCAAAAGTTATGGCCTTTTTATCGATTAACAAAATCAGGGGAAATCAAGGATCCTGTATTAAGCCCCTTTTCGCTCTATCTCGCACAGGAGCCGAGAAAAACGCGAAAAACGATTTTTGGGATATTTCCCACATGGGATGGACGTTATCTGATGTATTTCGTCGCGCTGATCACGAATCTGGCCGTGGATTTGCGATATCTCCAACAGGAGCTGAGAAAATCGCAAAAAACCGAATTAACCGAAAACCACCTGCTTTACGTTTACAAAAATCACGATATCGATCGTTTTCTCTGTAATAGCGACTGTTTCCGCTGCGCTTTGACTTTCTAACGAACAAGGCTTGATGATACATCAATTTCCATGCATTTAGAACCGTAGAATAATTTTTTTCAATTTTTTTGCGAAAGATAATCGATTTTTTAGTTAGGTGAAAAATGTTATTTTGGAGGTGACATACAATCTGCGCTCTCGGCTCGAAAAATCGAAATATCGGGATGAAACTAGTCGCATTTTCTTTGTTTTTCTGTGCTCTTTCGAATGCAAAAAGAATTTTAAGGATCAGTTGAACCATTCAAAAGTTATGGCCTTTTTATCGATTAACAAAATCAGGGGAAATCAAGGATCCTGTATTAAGCCCCTTTTCACTCTATCTCCCACAGGAGCCGAGAAAAACGCGAAAAACGATTTTTGGGATATTTCCCACATGGGATGGACGTTATCTGATGTATTTCGTCGCGCTGATCACGAATCTGGCCGTGGATTTGCGATATCTCCAACAGGAGCTGAGAAAATCGCAAAAAACCGAATTAACCGAAAACCACCTGCTTTACGTGCACTAAAATTACGTTATCTATCGTTTTCTTTCTAATAGAATTTTTTGGTCGACCCAAAGAACATAAATAATTTTTTTGGTCGACCCAAAGAACCTAAATATTTTTTTGGGTCAACCTAAAGAACCTAAATATTTTTTTGGGTCAACCCAAAGAACATAAATAATTTTTTTGGGTCAACCCAAAGAACCTAAATATTTTTTGGGTCGACCCAAAGAACTTAAATATTTTTTGGGTCAACCCAAAGAACCTAAATATTTTTGGGTCAACCTAAAGAACTTAAATATTTTTTGGGTCGACCCAAAGAACTTAAATATTTTTTGGGTCAACCCAAAGAACCTAAATATTTTTTGGGTTGACCCGAAGAACTTAAATATTTTTTGGGTCAACCCAAAGAACCTAAATATTTTTTGAGTCAACCCAAAGAACCTAAATATTTTTGGGTCAACCTAAAGAACTTAAATATTTTTTGGGTCGACCCAAAGAACTTAAATATTTTTTGGGTCAACCCAAAGAACCTAAATATTTTTTGGGTCGACCCAAAGAACTTAAATATTTTTTGGGTCAACCCAAAGAACCTAAATATTTTTTTTGGGTCAACCCAAAGAACTTAAATATTTTTTGGGTCAACCTAAAGAACCTATATATTTTTTGGGTCAACCCAAAGAACCTAAATATTTTTTGGGTCGACCCAAAGAACCTAAATATTTTTTTGGGTCAACCCAAAGAACATAATACAATTCTTTTGTATTAGGAGCTGAGAAAATCGCAAAAAACCAAAAACCACTTGCTTTACGTTTACTAAAATTACGATATCTATCGTTTTCTCTCTAATAGCGACTGTTTCCGCTGCGCTTTGACTTTCTAACGAACAAGGCTTGATGATACATCAATTTCCATGCATTTAGAACCGTAGAATAATTTTTTTCAATTTTTTTGCGAAAGATAATCGATTTTTTAGTTAGGTGAAAAATGTTATTTTGGAGGTGACATACAATCTGCGCTCTCGGCTCGAAAAATTGAAATATCGGGATGAAACTAGTCGCATTTTCTTTGTTTTTCTGTGCTCTTTCGAATGCAAAAAGAATTTTAAGGATCGGTTGAACCATTCAAAAGTTATGGCCTTTTTATCGATTAACAAAATCAGGGGAAATCAAGGATCCTGTATTAAGCCCCTTTTCGCTCTATCTCCCACAGGAGCCAAGAAAAGCGCGAAAAACGATTTTTGGGATATTTCCCACATGGGATGGACGTTATCTGATGTATTTCGTCGCGCTGATCACGAATCTGGCCGTGGATTTGCGATATCTCCAACAGGAGCTGAGAAAATCGCAAAAAACCGAATTAACCGAAAACCACCTGCTTTACGTTTACAAAAATCACGATATCGATCGTTTTCTCTGTAATAGCGACTGTTTCCGCTGCGCTTTGACTTTCTAACGAACAAGGCTTGATGATACATCAATTTCCATGCATTTAGAACCGTAGAATAATTTTTTTCAATTTTTTTGCGAAAGATAATCGATTTTTTAGTTAGGTGAAAAATGTTATTTTGGAGGTGACATACAATCTGCGCTCTCGGCTCGAAAAATTGAAATATCGGGATGAAACTAGTCGCATTTTCTTTGTTTTTCTGTGCTCTTTCGAATGCAAAAAGAATTTTAAGGATCGGTCGAACGATTCAAAAGTTATGACCTTTTTTACGACTACCAAAATCAGGGAAAATCGAGGATCCTGTCTTAAGCTCCTTTTCGCTCTATCTCCCACAGGAGCCGAGAAAAACGCGAAAAACCATTTTTTCGATATTTCCCACATAGGATGGACGTTACCTGATGTATTTCGTCGCGCTGATCACGAATCTGGCCGTGGATTTGCGATATCTCCTACAGGAGCTGAGAAAATCGCAAAAAACCGAATTAACCGAAAACCACCTGCTTTACGTTTACTAAAATTACGTTATCTATCGTTTTCTTTCTAATAGAATTTTTTGGTCGACCCAAAGAACTTAAATACTTTTTGGATCAACCCAAAGAACCTAAATATTTTTGGGTCAACCTAAAGAACATAAATAATTTTTGGGTCAACCTAAAGAACCTAAATATTTTTTGGGTCAACCCAAAGAACCTAAATATTTTTGGGTCAACCCAAAGAACCTAAATATTTTTTGGGTCGACCCAAAGAACTTAAATATTTTTTGGGTCAACCGAAAGAACCTAAATAATTTTTTTTGGGTCAACCCAAAGAACCTAAATACTTTTGGGTCAACCCAAAGAACCTAAATATTTTTTGGGTCAACTCAAAGAACCTAAATATTTTTTGGGTCAACCCAAAGAACATAAATAATTTTTTTGGGTCAAACCAAAGAACCTTAATATTTTTTGGGTCGACCCAAAGAACTTAAATATTTTTTGGGTCAACTTCAAGAACGTAAATAATTTTTTTCAGTCAACCCAAAGAACCTAAATATTTTTTGGGTCAACCTAAAGAACATAAATAATTTTTGGGTCAACTTAAAGAACCTAAATATTTTTTGGGTCAACCTAAAGAACCTATATATTTTTTGGGTCAACCCAAAGAACCTAAACATTTTTTTGGGTCAACCCAAAGAACCTAAATATTTTTTTGGGTCAACCCAAAGAACATAATACAATTCTTTTGTATTAGGAGCTGAGAAAATCGCAAAAAACCAAAAACCACTTGCTTTACGTTTACTAAAATTACGATATCTATCGTTTTCTCTCTAATAGCGACTGTTTCCGCTGCGCTTTGACTTTCTAACGAACAAGGCTTGATGATACATCAATTTCCATGCATTTAGAACCGTAGAATAATTTTTTTCAATTTTTTTGCGAAAGATAATCGATTTTTTAGTTAGGTGAAAAATGTTATTTTGGAGGTGACATACAATCTGCGCTCTCGGCTCGAAAAATTGAAATATCGGGATGAAACTAGTCGCATTTTCTTTGTTTTTCTGTGCTCTTTCGAATGCAAAAAGAATTTTAAGGATCAGTTGAACCATTCAAAAGTTATGGCCTTTTTATCGATTAACAAAATCAGGGGAAATCAAGGATCCTGTATTAAGCCCCTTTTCGCTCTATCTCCCACAGGAGCCGAGAAAAGCGCGAAAAACGATTTTTGGGATATTTCCCACATGGGATGGACGTTATCTGATGTATTTCGTCGCGCTGATCACGAATCTGGCCGTGGATTTGCGATATCTCCAACAGGAGCTGAGAAAATCGCAAAAAACCGAATTAACCGAAAACCACCTGCTTTACGTTTACAAAAATCACGATATCGATCGTTTTCTCTGTAATAGCGACTGTTTCCGCTGCGCTTTGACTTTCTAACGAACAAGGCTTGATGATACATCAATTTCCATGCATTTAGAACCGTAGAATAATTTTTTTCAATTTTTTTGCGAAAGATAATCGATTTTTTAGTTAGGTGAAAAATGTTATTTTGGAGGTGACATACAATCTGCGCTCTCGGCTCGAAAAATTGAAATATCGGGATGAAACTAGTCGCATTTTCTTTGTTTTTCTGTGCTCTTTCGAATGCAAAAAGAATTTTAAGGATCGGTTGAACCATTCAAAAGTTATGGCCTTTTTATCGATTAACAAAATCAGGGGAAATCAAGGATCCTGTATTAAGCCCCTTTTCGCTCTATCTCCCACAGGAGCCGAGAAAAACGCGAAAAACGATTTTTGGGATATTTCCCACATGGGATGGACGTTATCTGATGTATTTCGTCGCGCTGATCACGAATCTGGCCGTGGATTTGCGATATCTCCAACAGGAGCTGAGAAAATCGCAAAAAACCGAATTAACCGAAAACCACCTGCTTTACGTTTACAAAAATCACGATATCGATCGTTTTCTCTGTAATAGCGACTGTTTCCGCTGCGCTTTGACTTTCTAACGAACAAGGCTTGATGATACATCAATTTCCATGCATTTAGAACCGTAGAATAATTTTTTTCAATTTTTTTGCGAAAGATAATCGATTTTTTAGTTAGGTGAAAAATGTTATTTTGGAGGTGACATACAATCTGCGCTCTCGGCTCGAAAAATTGAAATATCGGGATGAAACTAGTCGCATTTTCTTTGTTTTTCTGTGCTCTTTCGAATGCAAAAAGAATTTTAAGGATCGGTTGAACCATTCGAAAGTTATGGCCTTTTTATCGATTAACAAAATCAGGGGAAATCAAGGATCCTGTATTAAGCCCCTTTTCGCTCTATCTCCCACAGGAGCCGAGAAAAACGCGAAAAACGATTTTTGGGATATTTCCCACATGGGATGGACGTTATCTGATGTATTTCGTCGCGCTGATCACGAATCTGGCCGTGGATTTGCGATATCTCCAACAGGAGCTGAGAAAATCGCAAAAAACCGAATTAACCGAAAACCACCTGCTTTACGTTTACAAAAATCACGATATCGATCGTTTTCTCTCCAATAGCGACTATTTCCGCTGCGCTTTGACTTTCTAACGAACAAGGCTTGATAATACATCAATTTCCTTGCATTTAGGATAGTAGAATAATTTTTTTCAATTTTTTTGCGAAAGATAATCGATTTCTTAGTTAGGTGAAAAATGTTATTTTGGTGGTGATACACAATCTGCGCTCTCGGATCGAAAAATTGAAGTATCGAGATAAACCTAGTCGCATTTTCTTTGTTTTTCTGTGCTCTTTCGAATGCGAAAAGAATTTTAAGGATCGGTTGAACGATTCAAAAGTTATGACCTTTTTTAAGACTATCAAAATCAGGGAAAATCGAGGATCCTGTATTAAGCCCCTTTTCGCTCTATCTCCCACAGGAGCCGAGAAAAACGCGAAAAACGATTTTTGGGATATTTCCCACATGGGATGGACGTTATCTGATGTATTTCGTCGCGCTGATCACGAATCTGGCCGTGGATTTGCGATATCTCCAACAGGAGCTGAGAAAATCGCAAAAAACCGAATTAACCGGAAACCACCTGCTTTACGTTTACAAAAATCACGATATCGATCGTTTTCTCTGTAATAGCGACTATTTCCGCTGCGCTTTGACTTTCTAATGAACAAGGCTTGATAATACATCAATTTCCATGCATTTAGGATAGTAGAATAATTTTTTTCAATTTTTTTGCGAAAGATAATCGATTTCTTAGTTAGGTGAAAAATGTTATTTTGGTGGTGATACACAATCTGCGCTCTCGGATCGAAAAATTGAAGTATCGAGATAAACCTAGTCGCATTTTCTTTGTTTTTCTGTGCTCTTTCGAATGCGAAAAGAATTTTAAGGATCGGTTGAACCATTCAAAAGTTATGGCCTTTTTATCGATTAACAAAATCAGGGGAAATCAAGGATCCTGTATTAAGCCCCTTTTCGCTCTATCTCCCACAGGAGCCGAGAAAAACGGGAAAAACGATTTTTGGGATATTTCCCACATGGGATGGACGTTATCTGATGTATTTCGTCGCGCTGATCACGAATCTGGCCGTGGATTTGCGATATCTCCAACAGGAGCTGAGAAAATCGCAAAAAAACCGAATTAACCGGAAACCACCTGCTTTACGTTTACAAAAATCACGATATCGATCGTTTTCTCTGTAATAGCGACTATTTCCGCTGCGCTTTGACTTTCTAACGAACAAGGCTTGATAATACATCAATTTCCATGCATTTAGGATAGTAGAATAATTTTTTTCAATTTTTTTGCGAAAGATAATCGATTTCTTAGTTAGGTGAAAAATGTTATTTTGGTGGTGATACACAATCTGCGCTCTCGGATCGAAAAATTGAAGTATCGAGATAAACCTAGTCGCATTTTCTTTGTTTTTCTGTGCTCTTTCGAATGCGAAAAGAATTTTAAGGATCGGTTGAACCATTCAAAAGTTATGGCCTTTTTATCGATTAACAAAATCAGGGGAAATCAAGGATCCTGTATTAAGCCCCTTTTCGCTCTATCTCCCACAGGAGCCGAGAAAAACGGGAAAAACGATTTTTGGGATATTTCCCACATGGGATGGACGTTATCTGATGTATTTCGTCGCGCTGATCACGAATCTGGCCGTGGATTTGCGATATCTCCAACAGGAGCTGAGAAAATCGCAAAAAACCGAATTAACCGAAAACCACCTGATTTACGTTTACAAAAATCACGATATCGATCGTTTTCTCTGTAATAGCGACTGTTTCCGCTGCGCTTTGACTTTCTAACGAACAAGGCTTGATGATACATCAATTTCCATGCATTTAGAACCGTAGAATAATTTTTTTCAATTTTTTTGCGAAAGATAATCGATTTTTTAGTTAGGTGAAAAATGTTATTTTGGAGGTGACATACAATCTGCGCTCTCGGCTCGAAAAATCGAAATATCGGGATGAAACTAGTCGCATTTTCTTTGTTTTTCTGTGCTCTTTCGAATGCAAAAAGAATTTTAAGGATCGGTTGAACCATTCAAAAGTTATGGCCTTTTTATCGATTAACAAAATCAGGGGAAATCAAGGATCCTGTATTAAGCCCCTTTTCGCTCTATCTCCCACAGGAGCCGAGAAAAACGCGAAAAACGATTTTTGGGATATTTCCCACATGGGATGGACGTTATCTGATGTATTCCGTCGCGCTGATCACGAATCTGGCCGTGGATTTGCGATATCTCCAACAGGAGCTGAGAAAATCGCAAAAAACCGAATTAACCGAAAACCACCTGCTTTACGTTTACAAAAATCACGATATCGATCGTTTTCTCTGTAATAGCGACTATTTCCGCTGCGCTTTGACTTTCTAACGAACAAGGCTTGATAATACATCAATTTCCTTGCATTTAGGATAGTAGAATAATTTTTTTCAATTTTTTTGCGAAAGATAATCGATTTCTTAGTTAGGTGAAAAATGTTATTTTGGTGGTGATACACAATCTGCGCTCTCGGATCGAAAAATTGAAGTATCGAGATAAACCTAGTCGCATTTTCTTTGTTTTTCTGTGCTCTTTCGAATGCGAAAAGAATTTTAAGGATCGGTTGAACGATTCAAAAGTTATGACCTTTTTTAAGACTATCAAAATCAGGGAAAATCGAGGATCCTGTATTAAGCCCCTTTTCGCTCTATCTCCCACAGGAGCCGAGAAAAACGCGAAAAACGATTTTTGGGATATTTCCCACATGGGATGGACGTTATCTGATGTATTTCGTCGCGCTGATCACGAATCTGGCCGTGGATTTGCGATATCTCCAACAGGAGCTGAGAAAATCGCAAAAAACCGAATTAACCGGAAACCACCTGCTTTACGTTTACAAAAATCACGATATCGATCGTTTTCTCTGTAATAGCGACTATTTCCGCTGCGCTTTGACTTTCTAACGAACAAGGCTTGATAATACATCAATTTCCATGCATTTAGGATAGTAGAAAAATTTTTTTCAATTTTTTTGCGAAAGATAATCGATTTCTTAGTTAGGTGAAAAATGTTATTTTGGTGGTGATACACAATCTGCGCTCTCGGATCGAAAAATTGAAGTATCGAGATAAACCTAGTCGCATTTTCTTTGTTTTTCTGTGCGCTTTCGAATGCAAAAAGAATTTCAAGGATCGGTTGAACGATTCAAAAGTTATGACCTTTTTCACGACTACCAAAATCAGGGAAAATCGAGGATCCTGTCTTAAGCTTCTTTTCGCTCTATCTCCCACAGGAGCCGAGAAAAACGCGAAAAACCATTTTTTCGATATTTCCCACATAGGATGGACGTTACCTGATGTATTTCGTCGCGCTGATCACGAATCTGGCCGTGGATTTGCGATATCTCCTACAGGAGCTGAGAAAATCGCAAAAAACCGAATTAACCGAAAACCACCTGCTTTACGTTTACTAAAATTACGTTATCTATCGTTTTCTTTCTAATAGAATTTTTTGGTCGACCCAAAGAACTTAAATACTTTTTGGGTCAACCCAAAGAACCTAAATATTTTTGGGTCAACCTAAAGAACATAAATAATTTTTGGGTCAACCTAAAGAACCTAAATATTTTTTGGGTCAACCCAAAGAACCTAAATATTTTTGAGTCAACCCAAAGAACCTAAATATTTTTTGGGTCGACCCAAAGAACTTAAATATTTTTTGGGTCAACCCAAAGAACCTAAATAATTTTTTTTGGGTCAACCCAAAGAACCTAAATACTTTTGGGTCAACCCAAAGAACCTAAATATTTTTTGGGTCAACTCAAAGAACCTAAATATTTTTTGGGTCAACCCAAAGAACATAAATAATTTTTTTGGGTCAACCCAAAGAACCTTAATATTTTTTGGGTCGACCCAAAGAACTTAAATATTTTTTGGGTCAACTTCAAGAACGTAAATAATTTTTTTCAGTCAACCCAAAGAACCTAAATATTTTTTGGGTCAACCTAAAGAACATAAATAATTTTTGGGTCAACTTAAAGAACCTAAATATTTTTTGGGTCAACCTAAAGAACCTATATATTTTTTGGGTCAACCCAAAGAACCTAAACATTTTTTTGGGTCAACCCAAAGAACCTAAATATTTTTTTGGGTCAACCCAAAGAACATAATACAATTCTTTTGTATTAGGAGCTGAGAAAATCGCAAAAAACCAAAAACCACTTGCTTTACGTTTACTAAAATTACGATATCTATCGTTTTCTCTCTAATAGCGACTGTTTCCGCTGCGCTTTGACTTTCTAACGAACAAGGCTTGATGATACATCAATTTCCATGCATTTAGAACCGTAGAATAATTTTTTTCAATTTTTTTGCGAAAGATAATCGATTTTTTAGTTAGGTGAAAAATGTTATTTTGGAGGTGACATACAATCTGCGCTCTCGGCTCGAAAAATTGAAATATCGGGATGAAACTAGTCGCATTTTCTTTGTTTTTCTGTGCTCTTTCGAATGCAAAAAGAATTTTAAGGATCGGTTGAACCATTCAAAAGTTATGGCCTTTTTATCGATTAACAAAATCAGGGGAAATCAAGGATCCTGTATTAAGCCCCTTTTCGCTCTATCTCCCACAGGAGCCGAGAAAAGCGCGAAAAACGATTTTTGGGATATTTCCCACATGGGATGGACGTTATCTGATGTATTTCGTCGCGCTGATCACGAATCTGGCCGTGGATTTGCGATATCTCCAACGGGAGCTGAGAAAATCGCAAAAAACCGAATTAACCGAAAACCACCTGCTTTACGTTTACAAAAATCACGATATCGATCGTTTTCTCTGTAATAGCGACTGTTTCCGCTGCGCTTTGACTTTCTAACGAACAAGGCTTGATGATACATCAATTTCCATGCATCTAGAACCGTAGAATAATTTTTTTCAATTTTTTTGCGAAAGATAATCGATTTTTTAGTTAGGTGAAAAATGTTATTTTGGAGGTGACATACAATCTGCGCTCTCGGCTCGAAAAATTGAAATATCGGGATGAAACTAGTCGCATTTTCTTTGTTTTTCTGTGCTCTTTCGAATGCAAAAAGAATTTTAAGGATCGGTTGAACCATTCAAAAGTTATGGCCTTTTTATCGATTAACAAAATCAGGGGAAATCAAGGATCCTGTATTAAGCCCCTTTTCGCTCTATCTCCCACAGGAGCCGAGAAAAACGCGAAAAACGATTTTTGGGATATTTCCCACATGGGATGGACGTTATCTGATGTATTTCGTCGCGCTGATCACGAATCTGGCCGTGGATTTGCGATATCTCCAACAGGAGCTGAGAAAATCGCAAAAAACCGAATTAACCGAAAACCACCTGCTTTACGTTTACAAAAATCACGATATCGATCGTTTTCTCTGTAATAGCGACTGTTTCCGCTGCGCTTTGACTTTCTAACGAACAAGGCTTGATGATACATCAATTTCCATGCATTTAGAACCGTAGAATAATTTTTTTCAATTTTTTTGCGAAAGATAATCGATTTTTTAGTTAGGTGAAAAATGTTATTTTGGAGGTGACATACAATCTGCGCTCTCGGCTCGAAAAATTGAAATATCGGGATGAAACTAGTCGCATTTTCTTTGTTTTTCTGTGCTCTTTCGAATGCAAAAAGAATTTTAAGGATCGGTTGAACCATTCGAAAGTTATGGCCTTTTTATCGATTAACAAAATCAGGGGAAATCAAGGATCCTGTATTAAGCCCCTTTTCGCTCTATCTCCCACAGGAGCCGAGAAAAACGCGAAAAACGATTTTTGGGATATTTCCCACATGGGATGGACGTTATCTGATGTATTTCGTCGCGCTGATCACGAATCTGGCCGTGGATTTGCGATATCTCCAACAGGAGCTGAGAAAATCGCAAAAAACCGAATTAACCGAAAACCACCTGCTTTACGTTTACAAAAATCACGATATCGATCGTTTTCTCTCCAATAGCGACTATTTCCGCTGCGCTTTGACTTTCTAACGAACAAGGCTTGATAATACATCAATTTCCTTGCATTTAGGATAGTAGAATAATTTTTTTCAATTTTTTTGCGAAAGATAATCGATTTCTTAGTTAGGTGAAAAATGTTATTTTGGTGGTGATACACAATCTGCGCTCTCGGATCGAAAAATTGAAGTATCGAGATAAACCTAGTCGCATTTTCTTTGTTTTTCTGTGCTCTTTCGAATGCGAAAAGAATTTTAAGGATCGGTTGAACGATTCAAAAGTTATGACCTTTTTTAAGACTATCAAAATCAGGGAAAATCGAGGATCCTGTATTAAGCCCCTTTTCGCTCTATCTCCCACAGGAGCCGAGAAAAACGCGAAAAACGATTTTTGGGATATTTCCCACATGGGATGGACGTTATCTGATGTATTTCGTCGCGCTGATCACGAATCTGGCCGTGGATTTGCGATATCTCCAACAGGAGCTGAGAAAATCGCAAAAAACCGAATTAACCGGAAACCACCTGCTTTACGTTTACAAAAATCACGATATCGATCGTTTTCTCTGTAATAGCGACTATTTCCGCTGCGCTTTGACTTTCTAATGAACAAGGCTTGATAATACATCAATTTCCATGCATTTAGGATAGTAGAATAATTTTTTTCAATTTTTTTGCGAAAGATAATCGATTTCTTAGTTAGGTGAAAAATGTTATTTTGGTGGTGATACACAATCTGCGCTCTCGGATCGAAAAATTGAAGTATCGAGATAAACCTAGTCGCATTTTCTTTGTTTTTCTGTGCTCTTTCGAATGCGAAAAGAATTTTAAGGATCGGTTGAACCATTCAAAAGTTATGGCCTTTTTATCGATTAACAAAATCAGGGGAAATCAAGGATCCTGTATTAAGCCCCTTTTCGCTCTATCTCCCACAGGAGCCGAGAAAAACGGGAAAAACGATTTTTGGGATATTTCCCACATGGGATGGACGTTATCTGATGTATTTCGTCGCGCTGATCACGAATCTGGCCGTGGATTTGCGATATCTCCAACAGGAGCTGAGAAAATCGCAAAAAAACCGAATTAACCGGAAACCACCTGCTTTACGTTTACAAAAATCACGATATCGATCGTTTTCTCTGTAATAGCGACTATTTCCGCTGCGCTTTGACTTTCTAACGAACAAGGCTTGATAATACATCAATTTCCATGCATTTAGGATAGTAGAATAATTTTTTTCAATTTTTTTGCGAAAGATAATCGATTTCTTAGTTAGGTGAAAAATGTTATTTTGGTGGTGATACACAATCTGCGCTCTCGGATCGAAAAATTGAAGTATCGAGATAAACCTAGTCGCATTTTCTTTGTTTTTCTGTGCTCTTTCGAATGCGAAAAGAATTTTAAGGATCGGTTGAACCATTCAAAAGTTATGGCCTTTTTATCGATTAACAAAATCAGGGGAAATCAAGGATCCTGTATTAAGCCCCTTTTCGCTCTATCTCCCACAGGAGCCGAGAAAAACGGGAAAAACGATTTTTGGGATATTTCCCACATGGGATGGACGTTATCTGATGTATTTCGTCGCGCTGATCACGAATCTGGCCGTGGATTTGCGATATCTCCAACAGGAGCTGAGAAAATCGCAAAAAACCGAATTAACCGAAAACCACCTGATTTACGTTTACAAAAATCACGATATCGATCGTTTTCTCTGTAATAGCGACTGTTTCCGCTGCGCTTTGACTTTCTAACGAACAAGGCTTGATGATACATCAATTTCCATGCATTTAGAACCGTAGAATAATTTTTTTCAATTTTTTTGCGAAAGATAATCGATTTTTTAGTTAGGTGAAAAATGTTATTTTGGAGGTGACATACAATCTGCGCTCTCGGCTCGAAAAATCGAAATATCGGGATGAAACTAGTCGCATTTTCTTTGTTTTTCTGTGCTCTTTCGAATGCAAAAAGAATTTTAAGGATCGGTTGAACCATTCAAAAGTTATGGCCTTTTTATCGATTAACAAAATCAGGGGAAATCAAGGATCCTGTATTAAGCCCCTTTTCGCTCTATCTCCCACAGGAGCCGAGAAAAACGCGAAAAACGATTTTTGGGATATTTCCCACATGGGATGGACGTTATCTGATGTATTTCGTCGCGCTGATCACGAATCTGGCCGTGGATTTGCGATATCTCCAACAGGAGCTGAGAAAATCGCAAAAAACCGAATTAACCGAAAACCACCTGCTTTACGTTTACAAAAATCACGATATCGATCGTTTTCTCTGTAATAGCGACTATTTCCGCTGCGCTTTGACTTTCTAACGAACAAGGCTTGATAATACATCAATTTCCTTGCATTTAGGATAGTAGAATAATTTTTTTCAATTTTTTTGCGAAAGATAATCGATTTCTTAGTTAGGTGAAAAATGTTATTTTGGTGGTGATACACAATCTGCGCTCTCGGATCGAAAAATTGAAGTATCGAGATAAACCTAGTCGCATTTTCTTTGTTTTTCTGTGCTCTTTCGAATGCGAAAAGAATTTTAAGGATCGGTTGAACGATTCAAAAGTTATGACCTTTTTTAAGACTATCAAAATCAGGGAAAATCGAGGATCCTGTATTAAGCCCCTTTTCGCTCTATCTCCCACAGGAGCCGAGAAAAACGCGAAAAACGATTTTTGGGATATTTCCCACATGGGATGGACGTTATCTGATGTATTTCGTCGCGCTGATCACGAATCTGGCCGTGGATTTGCGATATCTCCAACAGGAGCTGAGAAAATCGCAAAAAACCGAATTAACCGGAAACCACCTGCTTTACGTTTACAAAAATCACGATATCGATCGTTTTCTCTGTAATAGCGACTGTTTCCGCTGCGCTTTGACTTTCTAACGAACAAGGCTTGATGATACATCAATTTCCATGCATTTAGAACCGTAGAATAATTTTTTTCAATTTTTTTGCGAAAGATAATCGATTTTTTAGTTAGGTGAAAAATGTTATTTTGGAGGTGACATACAATCTGCGCTCTCGGCTCGAAAAATTAAAATATCGGGATGAAACTAGTCGCATTTTCTTTGTTTTTCTGTGCTCTTTCGAATGCAAAAAGAATTTTAAGGATCGGTTGAACCATTCAAAAGTTATGGCCTTTTTATCGATTAACAAAATCAGGGGAAATCAAGGATCCTGTATTAAGCCCCTTTTCGCTCTATCTCCCACAGGAGCCGAGAACAACGCGAAAAACGATTTTTGGGATATTTCCCACATGGGATGGACGTTATCTGATGTATTTCGTCGCGCTGATCACGAATCTGGCCGTGGATTTGCGATATGTCCAACAGAAGCTGAGAAAATCGTAAAAAACCGAATTAACCGAAAACCACCTACTTTACGTTTACTAAAATTACGTTATCTATCGTTTTCTCTTTAATAGCGACCGTTTCCGCTGCTCTTTGTTTTTCTAACAAACAAGGCTTGATAATACATGGATTTCCATGCATTTAGGATAGTAGAATAATTTTTTTCAATTTTTTTGCGAAAGATAATCGATTTCTTAGTTATGTGAAAAATGCTATTTTAGAGGTAACATACAATCTGCGCTCTCGGATCGAAAAATTGAAATATCGGGATGAGCCTAGTTGCATTTTCTTTGTTTTTCTGTGCTCTTTCGAATGCAAAAAGAATTTTAAGGATCGGTCGAACGATTCAAAAGTTATGACCTTTTTTACGACTACCAAAATGAGGGAAAATCGAGGATCCTGTCTTAAGCTCCTCTTCGCTCTATCTCCCACAGGAGCCGAGAAAAACGCGAAAAACCATTTTTTCGATATTTCCCACATGGGATGGACGTTATCTGATGTATTTCGTCGCGCTGATCACGAATCTGGCCGTGGATTTGCGATACAGACTGTTTTTCAATTTTTTTTCGTCAATTAATCGATTTCTTAGCTATGTGAAAAATGGTTTTTTAGAGACAAAGACGTTAGCTATAAGTGGAGAAATGAAATTAGTCGATATAATAAAAATAATGATTTTAATTGGAGTATGTTAAATAATTGAAATAATAAAAATGATATCGATTTTATAGATGAAATAGAATGTGTATGGGCTTGAAGAAGAGGCCACTGTGCACTGTGCTGCCTATATATTGTATGCATAAGATGTATGAGTAGCAGGTAAGCCTGTGTGCTGCGCTCGAGTCCGACGCACCGCGTCGGAGCCATCGAAAACATAAACAAAGCGGACTCTCTCTCTCTCTCTGGTAGCCGAGGATAGCACGATCGAAGAGGCTATGCTATCGAAAGAAAATGAATAATCTCGAGTCATCGAAATAACGGATATAAAAGATGACAATACTAAAAAGCCATATCAAAAAGAAAACGTGCAGGATTTAATATAAAAATAATGATTTATTATATAATTTTTGACATCGGTAAAATTAGCCCATATATTATAATTATTTTGATGATTATAAATTTGCAAACATGTTACTAACGGGTTATGGTAACTAAAATATGATATAAATGTTTTGGTTGGGAGGTATTATTAAAAAATGTTTGAAATATTGCATCTCTGGTAGTGTTGCTCGTGTGTATCGGTTATTGGGTGATTCGTGTTATTCGATATTTGTAAAGTGAAGGTATTATTTAAAAATGGTATGAAAGGTAATGAAGTTGGTTGGGGAAAATTTATCTAAAAATCTCGCTACTTGAAATTATTGGTAATTCGTGGTATTTTTTTGAAGTATCATGGACACCTCTGGCGTATATAAAATAAAATGTTGGCGAATGAATTCGATGATAGATTCTCTATCGGTTTACTCGGAGAAATGTATATAGGAATAATTAGAAGAGTTTTCCACACACATTTATCCTATGTTAGAAAGACCTGGAGCCTTGAATCACCTGGTTTATTTCTGTGATTGTCCCTCTGTATGTTTGGGCAATAAATAAGAACGGAATGAATATCTGCCTGTCTCTTTGTTTACCTCTTGATAATGGATATGTATCATTCTCTCGGAAATAATTGAAAAAAAAAAAATCGGCGCTGTGATTCGATCCGGCGATGGAGCGCTTACGAAGCCGTGACGTTGCCGAGTATGCTACGCAACCTCGTTGAATAAAATTTAACGCAGAGAGTATAATACATGCGAACGGTCGGAAATAAAAAATATTGAATATCTCGAAAACGGCTGAGAAGCGCATCCTATTACTTGGACGTATCGGAGCCCTGGGTGCGACGTAGGTGTAAAAAAAATGTGGTCCGAATGGGTGTTCCACGTAGCTGGAGGTCTCCATCGAAGCTGTTGCGGTTTGGTGGCTCAAATATAATTGTACCGTGCATGTGAGAGATTCGTGGAGGGAGTAATAATAAACGGATACGAAAAGAGTTTGTACATAAAAATAGAAAGTTGAATCGTTGTACATTCGATGATAAAAATTTGTCGGGATGATATTGATCGTAGAAATAGGGGGGGGGGGGGGGGAAGAGTAATTATTAGTGAGCCCAAGGAGTATCGTAGTAAGACGCGACCGAATACTGAGGCGGATAGTGGATGATGAACGCGATCGAATGTGACTTTGATAGAGTGTCGACGGGATGTAATTTGTTTGCGATGAGAGAGAATGTTTTATGAATGTAAATGAAGTTGGTTTTAGTACGGAGACGTTGAAAGAAGGTTGTAATAGTAAAAATGTAGCGTTTAGAAGGGGCCTTAGTACGGTAGATGCAGAAATAATGACTGTTTGGCCTATTTGTACGATGATTATGAGCCCTCGAAATGTAAATTATTGAAAGAAAAAAAGTTTGAATCAAGATGTAGAAAGTGTTTTCGTATGGTTCGTTTAACCGATTGTTGTAGTTAAAGGAGTCTGACTGGTGATATAAATTTTGTAAGAAACATGAATATGACGAGCGAGACTCGTGGAAGAAAGGTTCTGGGAAACGTAAACATGACGGGTCAGACTCGTGGAGCGAAGAGCGGGTGAAATGTAAAGAAGAGGAGTGAGACTCGTGGAATGATTTTTCGGCACTAAGAATCGCGACGTTTAGTTTTTGCCTGTTTAAGTCCGGAATGGGAATTTCTGTTCGTTATCCATGCCTTTTGCGTATAAATAAAATAAAAAATGAATGATTCATCACTTGGGTTAATTGCGACGTGAATATTATAAAAATTGGGAGAGGTAGAAAGGAAGAAAAAAATAAAAAAAAGTGTCTGCACGGGGAGTCGAATCTGCGAGGATGGGATAAGGAGTCCGAGGTGTTAGCACTAGGCCAACCCGTGGTTGGGAAACATAGAAACATAAATGGATTTAAGGGTGTGTGAGAGCCGCGTAAAAAATGTAATTTTGTAAAGGCTTGGCCATCCGTCGTTGGGACTTTGGGTATAAAAATGTGTAACCAAGCGCTACATATGGAGTAAATTAGAGGGAAATCCGTGATGACTCGTAGGTGCCCTGTCGTTGTTAGATTCGTGGAGGGCGTAATCTGATTGTCTGACGGGAGTGGAAGGTTACGACGTCGGTGGTTAGAGAGGAGGAGGAGGAGGAGGACGGGTACGTAATCGGTGGCGTGTACACGAATGGTAGAAGATCGGCGGAGAATAGAATTGGTGACGGTGGTTGTAATGGTACGATGATAGACCGCATAAGTGTCTGTTAATTGTAAACGGGGTGGGTGCCAGGGAGTGAGGAATGGTAGAGGGAGGTAGGGGGATTCGGCCTCATAGTTAGTGGCCAAGCACTGAACCGGAATAATGAGTGAGGAGAGTGGTTTGTCAGCCCGCGGATTCGAAGAGCTCGGGGTTGTAGATGAAGGATAGTTGAATGGGGAAGCCTTTGGGATTTTTGGTTTTCGAGTAAAGGCAGGGAGTAAAATAAATGGATGGAGAAGAGTGGGTTTGGACTATCGGTATTTGCGTTGCTCTCATTGGATTCCCTATAGAGAATTTAGTATAGGTGTGTAATATGTTGGATCTATTAGGTCTGCGTAACTAAATATAAAAGTTGACGAGTACTTGTATTGTAAAATAAATAAAATAATAATAATAATATAGTTAATTCGAGTAGTATCGAATTTAAGAAAATACTGGATTCGACATCAGTCGACGGAACTGTGATGGAGAATGTGTCTGGTTTGTGAAAGGGATCTCTGGCGGTGTAGGTGGAGGTGATGAAAGTGATAATGAAAGAAATGCGTGACGGCCACAGCAGAGTCGATGGTGGGAATAAAGAAGTAATAGGAAAGATAATGGTACTGAGAAACGAAGAGGCCCGTGTGCTCTTTGCGATCGTGGTGGTTAGTTTCGATTTATTAGTTTTGGTCGATAAGAGAGGACCGTTAATAAAATAATAATGTAGTACCTCTGAAGGTGATTGATATATGTGGTGTAGTAAGTTGCCGTTAATAATAGGTGTGGGGGAGCTTGGGCACCGGAGGACCTTCAAGAAGTCGAATCGTTGTTAACAGAAATGTACATTGTAGAAAGGTGATATGGAAAAATGATATTAATTTTGCGATGCTATGAACTGTATAATATGTTTTTTATGTGCTATTTGTGTATAATAATGAAATTGAAAGTATGTTACAAAGTGAAGTTAATGACAGTTTTGTACATATGAATAATAAAAAATGATATAAAATGAGAGAAGAAAAGAAAAAGATAATATAAAAAAAATAATATTGTATATAAATAATGAATAAGTAAGGTGGTAGACGGTGCTTACAAAGTACAATGCAATGTTAGAGTGTGCAGAGTTTGGGGGGATAAACCGATAGATGATACCGTATGTAGTTGTTGGTGGTGGTGCTCGATATGAGCGGTTTGTTATCGTAGGTAAAAAGTGTGTGTAAAATGTGAAGAAAATGACCGTTATAATAAAAGTAATAAATATAAAATTGTTTGTGAATGCGTTGTAAAAAAAATATAAGTATTATGATAAGACTCTGTAACAATATTGTTAAATGTCTGTTTTATGTGAAATTGGATGAGAAAAACCCGTGAGTAAATGATGGTGTGAACAAGAGAGAGAGAGAGAGAGAGAGAGAAAGAGAGAGTGGTGTGGCGTGTACGCGTTCTTTTTGTTGAATATGTATGTATGTATGTATGTATGTATGTATGTATGTATGGAAGTTTAACTGTTTTGTATATCAAAGGGGGGCACTTAGAGAGAAAACCCTGTGGAAGATAAAGGTGTGTAACCGCGGTGTAATTGTTGAAGTGCGAAGCAGGTATCCTAAATGTATTTTTGGGTAAAGTGTGGGTATGTAAAAATGTAGGGACGGTTTAAAATAATGAAAATGTTAGTCCGTGATATAAATGTAATAGCTTGGTGAATCCTGTTGAAGGAATATTTAGTCGTAATTGGATATGTAGTGATCGGATCCCGTAGAAGTTGTATCGTATTGGTGATATATATAGTGGTTAATCGGGCGATAATGAGTGTAATATGTTTGGTTAATCCGGTGTTGTTAATAATGATGGGTAGTTAAGAAGTATGCGGGTATGCGTTGCGGGTATCCGGGGATGAGGATTAGGAAGAATAAAAGTAGTATGTACGTGTCGCGGTCGTAATTGCAGGTAGGATGATGTTGAGAAATGTAATTTAGAATCGAAAGTGTAAATTGATAAAGATAATATGTGAAAAGTGAAAGTAAGAAAGGTGATATAAGGAAAAGAATGTTGAGTATAAGGGAATAGTGGGGATTTGAAGTTGGAAAGTAGTTGTGTAATGAGAGTAAAGAAAAGATATAAATAAGAATGAGAGAAAGGAAGGAAGGAAGGAAGGAAGGAAGGAAGGAAGGAAGGGAGGTGTATGTAGTATAATTGTTGGGAATGAGTGTTCCGAGTTAGTGAAGATAAATGATAAATGATAAATAATAAGAAATAAGTGAAAAGGCATAATAATGAGAAAGGATGACAAAGGTGATATTTGGTAAATGAGTGGTATTAAAAGTAAAAGAATGAGGTTAAGAAGTGAAAATAGAAAGAGAAGGTTGGTAGGGAAGTGTGAAATTGGTGATTGGTGAATGTAAAAAATAAAGTATACTATTTGTTGATATAATAAAATGATAAAATGACAACCAATGACAACTAATGATAATAATAACGATAAGGTTAATAATAATAATAATAATAGATTTGAGTTATGGTAATAAAAGATAATTACCATTGATCTTAAAAAAGGAAGAATGTAAAATATAAATGAAAAGATTGTAATGAAAGATGAAGTTATCAATCTGTTGGATTAGAATGAAATGTTGTTGTGAAATTCAAGTACGTTGTTGAGAATTCCTTCCTGGTGATGCCTTGACCGATCTGTGAATTGGGTGAACACATGTGAGAACTCACTTGCAACAAAAGGAAAATGAACCAGACACACAGATGTAATATTGCGAAAGCGGTCTTTATTCCACCTTCCGTGGTAGCCCTAAATACAATTTAAACAATACAGGTTTGACTCAATAACTGTAAAATCTACACAAACAGGCTTTTAATTTGGAAACTGGTCAAAATATCAATTTTGGCAAAAGGGTACAAATTAACATTGAATAAAACAAACTGAATTATGAATATTACACAATGTGAGCAGCACACAATTATATTAATTGTGTGCTGAGCGTGGATATGAGACTGCGGTGCCTGCAACGTAGTAAGAGCTACGCCGCACGAACCGCTTAGCCTGGTGAGTGTCCAGACATGAATTAAAAGTCGTACCAAATGTGATGTGCTAATGTGCGCAGCCAACAATTATGCCAATCGAAGGCTGAATGTTCACTTGAGACAGTGGCGCGTGCACTGTAGCAATAGCTACAGCACGGCACGCCAACGCCATTGAGTGCAAGAATTTGTGTGTAATTCACTGCAACTACTCAGCACTGTATTGCTGAGTAGTTGCAGCGAATTAACACTGAGAGCACTCTCAATAAAGGTTATAGGGGGCTCGTCTTTGTGAACCCAGCCACGCAGTCAGCACTGCGTAGCTCAATGCACCAGATATTAAGACTGCACCGAATGAGCGACGCATAGTCACTGTGCTTTCCCAGCAGATGTTTAGGAGGAAAGCACAGCGAATATGAGCACCAGCATAATTGTATTAATTACCTGGCAAATTATGGTGAGAAAAAACGTGTGCAGCACGTGCCGCAACGCCCGCCACGAGTGAGACCAAATGCTGATGCACCGTATTAACTCCGCCATGGTATTGAATTACGACAAATTGTGCCATAGCACTCTTACCTTGAGCAATGAGTCTTGTTGAGTGAAGCTGAGCGATGCCGATGAAGAAGATTGATGAAAAGTCCGAAGAGTCCAAAGATGCGTGTGCTGCTCGATGGATGCGTGTCGAAAAAGTGCCGAATTCTCAAGATGGCTGCGAGTATGAAAGTTTCGTTGGGCGCTGGAGTCAGTTGAGCGAGATAGCCGGTGAGCGAAACCGAAGTCAAGCGAGAGAGACATCCTCTCGCTTGACGCGGCGTGCCAACGAGGCACCTCCTCGGTTTCGCGAAGCCCATGCTTCGGCTATCTCCGCCTCAACCGAACACCGTGTAGCAAAGCAGCGCAACAGGTAGGCGCACGACGATTATCGATCGCCGTGCGCCAGCTGATTTTCCAACAAATGTAATTGTGTGAATTTGTAGTAGAGGTACTGTAACGGTAATTTTTCACGTTAGCATATATTTTATTTTTCGTGGGAATTTGGGCTCGATCACAGGACTAATTAATTTAGACTTCTTAGTGGTTAACAGTAGGCCTTTATTCTAAGAAAAACAATTTTTGTAAAAACGTCACTTTTGATTACTGTTAATCGAATTTTACAGAATATACCTCTAATTCCGCAATTGTCGCAGCTATTTCGACGATTTTAATTTATTTTATGTTCACCTCTCTCGGTACACTCGAAGGCTTATTATTGTTCTCGCGCCGTTGAGTTATCGTACGCTCGGTGCACAGATTCTTCACACTCTTTGCTATTTCGCTTCGCATTCGCTCTTTTTATAGGGTGTATGAACCCTATTCACAATTCTTTGTCACTCACCCTTCCTCCACTCATTCGCTAGTACTTAGCTGTTCTATGTTTAATGCTACTTATCCTAGATTTAATTAAAATTAGCCTATCCACTACGTTACTTAATTCTATCTTCTTGGACTCGAAAATCAGGGAATTCCCTCGATTTTAGTTATGATTATTTCGGCTTATTCGGGCGCAAATTCCCGGTATTTCAAAGCTCGAGCTATGGCCACCGGACAACACCTCGGTATTGTCGCCTCACCCACACACTCACACCGCACTACTGGTATAGAGTGTCGAAACTCTATTTACAATTCTTTCTCTTTCTTTCTCGTCTTACTTGCATTCCGTCTCCGTTCTACCGATGTGATTTTTCGTCTAGCAGAAACTTTCGCTGGTTTAAAGATCCGATTGATTTTTTTCCCGGAATCTTTTCACTGAATATAATGCACTTATACTATATGCTTAACGCTATCCTCTTATCACTATTTCATTAAATACTGCTCGCAGTTGATGCACTTAATTTCCTATTCCTATCTCTATTCACCTTATACACTAACTTAATTTTTATCACTTGTTATTCTTAATTATCTAGTTATTTCTTGCCTGTCTTTTTCTTTCTCATGGGCTCCTGGGTGTCAGCCACTTGTTTTCTTTTTTTCTCGTTCTCACATTGACTCAAAAATCTGTACTTTATACCTAACTCCTGAATTTTCACTGGTAATTTGAATTTACGTTATCCAATTTTTCGATCCTCCACTATTTATGCTATTCTGGCAAGAGGACAAAAGAATGAAGGCCTTCCCCGTCCCCGCACCGGCCTTTTATAGGCTTCCCCTCGCTCCCCTGAAATCTACGTCATGATTTTTAAATCTAACGCCTTCCTTGGCTGACGCGGTGCGCTGTTGCCCCGCTCTCCGCCTTCCCCTCACCGCTTGGCAAAATCAGTTGGTCGCTGTCCTACTGTTATGTCAGCGAGGGCATTCCGATGGCGTGACGTAGCACGTTTTTCAGGCGAGTTCGATGGCCTATTGCCCGCGAACTTCGGTATACTTGTACCGAGTCTGTCGCTCAGGTGTTTTTACATCCTCGAAATCTATACCGGCTCTTATAATCGTTCGACCTAATAACGTGGATTCGAGAGTATAACTCGATTATACTACACGATCATAATCGCTGCATCTATTCCTACGCTCTTGCGTGTAACTATGTTACAGTACATGTTAATAGCGTTATATATTGAGATATAATATTAAATCCATTGAGATAGGAAAAAATTGTGTTCCGTACTGTCCGATATAATTGTCGTAGTTATAATGTAGTGTAAGATGTTTGTAAAAGTTAAATGAAAGTTAAGTTAATGAGATAAGTGAGAGTGTAAATAAGAGTAAAATAATAATGTATATCCGTGGTAGTGAGTTAAGAGATGTGTGATGTATGTGTAATGTGTATAAGAATGATTTGTAAAATGAAGGTTATGTAATAAATGGTGTTGGATATAAATATAAGAGTATGTAGAGGTTATAAAATAAAAAAAAAAAGCTTGTAATCGAAGGATGATGCGTTGTGATAAAGTCGAAAGGAGTGTGCGGTGTGTGTTAAAAAGTATCGTAATGTCGTTACGTTGTTATGATGTCGTAGTTATGAAAAATGTATTGTTCAGCAGCGGAATATATATGGCGTCGAGTGAGAATGTTGATAGGTGATGGAATAGAGAAATGATATTAATTTTTGAGTAAATTGTAATGTAATCCTTAGCGGAAGGTATAACGGAGTAAAAGTATAATGTTAATTATTAGTTATTAGCGAAAGATGAGTCGGGCGTTTACATAGGTAAATGTGAATATTTGGTAAATGGATAGAATGTAAGGGGAGTGTAGATGTGTGTTGCAGGGATTGTGTTTTTGAGTCGTTAATCGAGTGAAGCCGTAATATATGATTGTCTATCGGATAATAAATGTAAACGTATTAGATGATGTTGATAATAATAATAAGGATAAGGATGGTTTTTTAAAAGTTCCGAAGTTGATAGTTTGATAAAAATATGCACCGCCCGATGGATAATTAGGAATAAGTAGTAAAGTAAAATGATAATGAATAGTATAAATTGGTATATGATACGTATGTTATAAACAATAATAATAATTGGTTGATTGGTAGTATTATTATTGGTTATTATGTATGTATGTATGTATACGTAATAATAAGAAAATGTAATAAGGAGTCGAGTGAAGTAGTGTTAAATAGAAAAAAAAGTAAAAAAAACAATAATAACGTAATAATATGTTGTAAAAAGGTCGGAAAGGATTGGGAATAAATGCATCGGGTAGGTTGAGGCCCTGGGTGTTGAAATGAAAGGGTGGCCAATCACTGTGCGGAGAAAAAAAAAGTGGGTTCAGTGGTTGGTCACTATTAGGAGCGAATGAAGGGGGTTCACCCGCATCTGTCCGTACCATCGAGAAGTCCGTGGGACCCCCCGTTTAGAAATAAGAGGACTCACGCCTTTTGCATTCGCGTAGCAAAGATAGATCGGGGGCCCGTATGCGTCACTATAAACGTGGAGTTACGCCCGTAAGATTGTAATATTGTCGTAGAATCTGCCGTGCGATCTTGTTACCCTGTAACGGTAATTTTTCTACGTTATCTTATATTTTTATTTTTCGTGGGGTTTTGGGCTCGACACATAACTAATTAATATAGACTTCAAAGTGGTTGATAGATATGCTTTATTGAAGACCAATAATTTATAGCCAAACCTCACTCTTTTAATTACATTAATTTAAATTTTCGAGGATCTTCCTTTACACTCGGTATGCAACTGATTATTTCCGCAATTTAATATCCTATTTGTGATGCGCGATTTCTCGGTATTACTCGAGAGTCCGTTACGGTTCGTAGCACAGTTTCACTATACCTATGTTCAATACGCCGCGATATCTATACCGCAAGGCTCGCTATCTTTCCTCGCGCTCACTCCTTTGGTCAAGCGTCTCAGCTCTCTTTATGATTGTTTCGCTCTGACTCTAATGGTGCTCCCTTCTCGCTAGGTGTTACACGGTATTATCGGATATTTGTCGCACCAAGATTTCGCTTTCTGGTCATGATACTTCGCATTTTCTCTTTTTATAGGGTGTAGGAACCCTATTCACAATTCTTTTGCTCTCACACCTCTTCCACTCATTCACTCGTACTTATTTATCCTATGCCTTAATGCTACTTATTCTTATTGAATTATAGTTATCCTATCTTCTATTTTTCTTAATTCTATCTTTTCGGTCTCGGAAATCAGGGACCACTGTTTCCTCGCAGTCGAAACTGTGTTTTTTCCACTATTCTCCGTTCGAGGGAGCTCTATCGAATGCAAAAAGAATTTTAAGGATCGGTTGAACGATTTAAAAGTTACGACCTTTTCTAAGACTACCAAAATCAGGGAAAATAAAGGATCCTGTATCAAGCCCCTTTTCGCTCTATCTCCCACAGGAGCTGAGAAAAACGCGAAAAACGAATTTTTCTATATTTCTTACATGGGATGGACGTTATCCGATGTATTTCGTCGTGCTGATCACGAATCTGGCCGTGGATTTGCGATATCTCCAACATGAGGTGAGAAAATCGAAAAAACCTGAAATAACCGAAAACCACCTTCTTCACGTTTACTAAAATTACGTTATCTATCGTTATCTCTCTAATCGTATATTGAAGGTCGACCTAAAGAACCTAAAGAAATATCGTAAATCATCCTTGAAACGAAGAAATTCTTTGGGTCGACCTAAAGAACTGAAAGAAATACCGTAAGTCGTCCTTACGAAAATGCAAAATCCTTTGGGTCGACCCAAAGAACCTAAAGAAATATTGTAAGTCATCCTTAAAAAAAAAAGAAATTCTTTGGGTCGACCTAAAGAACTCAAAGAAATACCGTAAGTCGCCCTTACGAAAATACAAAATCCTTTGGGTCGACCCAAAGAACCTAAAGAAATACTGTAAGTCATCCTTAGAAAAAAGAAATTCTTTAGGTCGACCTAAAGAACTTGAAGAAATACCGTAAGTCGCCCTTATGAAAATACGAAATCTTTTGGGTTGACCCAAAGAACCTAAAGAAATACCGTGATTGGTCCTTAAAAAAAAGAAATCCTTTGGGTCGACCCGAAGAACCTAAAGGAATACCGTAAGACGACCTAAAGAAAACGCAAACATAACCTAAAGAACTTAAAGAACTTGAAAAAATACCGTAAGTTGCCCTAACGAAAATACAAAATCTTTTGAATCGACCCAAAGAACCTAAAGAAATACCGTAATTGGTCCTTAAAAAAAAAGAAATCTTTTAGGTCGACCCAAAGAACCTAAAGAAATACCGTAAGACGATCTAAAGAAATCTTGAATATGACCTGAAGAACCTAAAGAACCTAAAGAAGTACCGTAAGTTGTCCTAACAAAAATACAAAATCCGTTGGGTCGACCCAAAGAAATACCGTAAGTGGCCCTTAAAAAAAAGAAATCCTTTGGGTCGACCTAAAGAACCTAAATAAATCCTAAACAGAACCTAAATAAATCCTAAACAAAACCTAAAGAAATCCTAAACAGAACCTAAAGAAATCCTGAACAGAACCTAAATAAATCTTAATCAGAACCTAAAGAACCTAAACAGAACGTAAAGAAATCCTAAACACAACCTAAAGAACCTAAACACACCCTAAAGAACCTAAACACAACCTAAAGAAATCCAAAACGGAACCTAAAGAACCTAAAGAAATCCGAAACAGAACCTAAAATAAATCCGAAATACAACCTAAAGAAATTTAAAACAGAACCTAAAGAACCTAAAGAAATCCGAAACACAACCTAAAGAACCTAAAGAACCTAAAGAACCCAAAAACAAAACCTAAAGAACCTAAAGAACCCAAAAATATAACCTAAAGAACCCAAAAACACAACCTAAAGAACCCAAAAACGTAACCTAAAGAACCCAAAAAACGTAACCTAAAGAACCCAAAAAACACAACCTAAAGAACCCAAAAACACAACCTAAAGAACCCAAAAACACAACCTAAAGAACCCAAAAAACACAACCTAAAGAACCCAAAAACACAACCTAAAGAACCTAAAGGAATTCGACACAGAACCTAAAGAACCCAAAAAACGTAACCTAAAGAACCCAAAAAACACAACCTAAAGAACCTAAAGAACCCAAAAAACAGAACCTGAAGAACCTGAAGAATCCAAAAACACAACCTAAAGAATCCAAAAACACAACCTAAAGAATCCAAAAACACAACCTAAAGAATCCAAAAACACAACCTAAAGAATCCAAAAACACAACCTAAAGAATCCAAAAACACAACCTAAAGAACCCAAAACACAACCTAAAGAACCCAAAACACAACCTAAAAAACCCAAAACAGAACCTAAAGAACCCAAAAACAGAACCCAAAGAACCTAAAGAAATTCGACACAGAACCTAAAGAACCCAAAAAACGTAACCTAAAGAACCCAAAAAACACAACCTAAAGAACCTAAAGAACCCAAAAAACAGAACCTGAAGAACCTAGAATCCAAAAACACAACCTAAAGAATCCAAAAACAGAACCTAAAGAACCCAAAACAGAACCTAAAGAACCCAAAAACACAACCTAAAGAAATTCGAAACAGAACCTAAAGAACCCAAAAACAGAACCTAAAGAACCCAAAAACAGAACCTAAAGAACCCAAAAACAGAACCTAAAGAACCAAAAACAGAACCTAAAGAACCTAAAGAAATTCGACACAGAACCTAAAGAACCCAAAAAACGTAACCTAAAGAACCCAAAAAACAGAACCTAAAGAACCCAAAGAATCCAAAAACAGAACCTAAAGAACCCAAAAACAGAACCTAAAGAACCCAAAACACAACCTAAAGAACCCAAAACACAACCTAAAGAACCCAAAACACAACCTAAAGAACCCAAAACACAACCTAAAGAACCCAAAACACAACCTAAAGAACCCAAAACACAACCTAAAGAACCCAAAACACAACCTAAAGAACCTAAAGAAATTCGAAACACAACCTAAAGAACCCAAAAACACAACCTAAAGAACCCAAAACACAACCTAAAGAACCCAAAAACACAACCTAAAGAACCCAAAACACAACCTAAAGAACCCAAAAACACAACCTAAAGAACCCAAAACACAACCTAAAGAACCCAAAACACAACCTAAAGAACCCAAAACACAACCTAAAGAACCCAAAAACACAACCTAAAGAACCCAAAACAGAACCTAAAGAACCCAAAATAGAACCTAAAGAACCCAAAATAGAACCTAAAGAACCTAAAGAAATTCGAAACAGAACCTAAAGAACCCAAAAACACAACCTAAAGAACCCAAAACACAACCTAAAGAACCCAAAACACAACCTAAAGAACCCAAAACACAACCTAAAGAACCCAAAACAGAACCTAAAGAACCTAAAGAAATTCGAAACAGAACCTAAAGGTTCTTTAGGTTGTGTTTTGGGTTCTTTAGGTTCTTTAGGTTCTTTAGGTTCTTTAGGTTCTTTAGGTTTGTCACACGTTCCATCGTTAAACCTAGAATTTTATCGCATATCCGTGTTCGCGATACCCCAAGGGTGTTTATGCATATTATTGTGACGCGGTGTCGCGATGTGGAGTATCGTTTTTTTTTGGTTTGAAAATTTTTTTTCTTTTTTTTTCCATTTTTTTATTTTTCCATTTTTTCTTCACTTTCGATCGTCCAAATTCACGCGCGGTTGTTTCTTCGTTCCGTCATTGATATCATTATTATTATTATCATTATTACTATCATTATTTCTTAAATTTCGAACGTTCAAGGTCATCGTTGCGAATTTTTGTTTGGAATTTATTTTCTTCTCTTTTTTTGTTCTCAAAATTCAAAGGTACCAACCACTGTTTCCTCGCAGTCGAAACTGTGTTTTTTCTACTATTCTCCTTTCGAAGGATCTTTGGGTTCTTTGGGTTCTTTAGGTTCTATGGGTTATCTCTCAGTACCTTATATTGTTCTTTTGTGCAAACCGTACGTTGTCAGTTTGCGGAGGGTTAATCGCACGTTTTTATCGTTAAACCTCCTTTTTGTGTATCGCATGCCTGTATCGGGCAATCCACCGAGGGTGTTTTTGCATATTCTTCGATTAATTTTTTTTTTTTTTTTTTTTGTTTTTTCTTTAAAAAAAATGCTTACGATTCTCCGAGAAATCTCCGAATCTCCGAAAACAGGAAATCGTGCTCAAGTAATTTTAAGTTTCAAGTGATTTTTCATTGATTTATTGTCTTGTCCGATAAATTTATAGATTGAGTGATTGTATTTATTGAATTTATTGATCCTAAATCCAGGATTCAGGATCCAGGATCCAGGATCCAGGATTCAGGATCCAGGATCTAGGATCAAGGATCTAGGTTTTAGGATCCAGGATTAAAGATCCAGGATTCAGGATCTAGGATCCAGGATCCAGAATTTGAGATCCAGGATTCAGGGGCCAGGATTCAGGATCCAGGATTCAGGATCCGTGATTGAAGGGTACCGGACCCAGGGGCTAGGGGATCCAGAGTTCTAGATCCGGGAGCCACGTGATTTGGAAATCTCTGAATCTCCGAAAACAGGAAATTTCTTAAATTCTGGATCATGGATCCTAGATCCTGGATCCCAGATCTTGGTTCCTGAATCCTGAATCCTCGATCCACTGGCCCCTGAATCCTGGATCCTAGATACTGAATCCTGGATCCTGAAACCTGGATCCTGAAACCTGTATCCTGAATCCTGAATCCTGAATCCTGAATCCTGAATCCTGAATCCTGAATCCTGAATCCTGAATCACGAATCCTGAATCCCGAATCCTGAATCCTGAATCCTGAATCCTGGATCCTGGATCCTGAATCTGGGCCCCTGAGTCCTGGATCCCAGATCCTGGATTCCGAAACCTGGGTCCTGAATCCTGGATCCTGAAACCTGAATCCTGAATCCTGAATCCTGGATCAAAAATACTGATTCCTGAAACCTGGATCCTGAAACCTGGATCCTGAATCCTGGATCCTGAATCAAAATTGAAAGGTACCAACCGCTGTTGCCTCGCAGTCAAAACTGTGTTTTTTCTACCATTCTCCGTTCGAGGGATCTTTCGGTTCTTTGGGTTCTTTAGGTTTGTCACACGTTCCATCGTTAAACCTTGAATTTTATCGCATATCCGTATTCGCGATACCCCAAGGGTGTTTATGCATATCATTGTGACTCGTCGTCACGATGCGGAGTATCGTTTTTTTTTTGGTTGAAATTTTTTTTTAATTTTTTTTTTTTTTCCATTTTTTTTTTCTTCACTTTCGATCGTCCAAGGTCACGCGCGGTTGTTTCTTCGTTTTTGTCATTATTATTATTATTATGATTTTCATTATTGTTATCATTATTATTTAAGATTTGAACGTTCAAGGTCATCGTTGCGAATTTTTGTTTGAAAATTTTTTTCTTCTTTTTTTTTGTTCTTAAAATTCAAAGGTACCAACCACTGTTTCCACGCGGTCGAAACTGTGTTTTTTCCACTATTCTCCGTTCGAGGGATCTTTGGGTTCTTTGAGTTCTTTAGGTTTGTCACACGTTCCATCGTTGAAGGTCACGCGCGGTCGTTTCTTCGTTTCGTCATTATTATTATTCATATTATCATTATTATTATCATTTTTTCTTGAGTTTCGAACGTTCAAGATCATCGTTGGGGATGTTTGAAATTTTTTTTTTTCAAAATTCAAAGATATCAAACACTCATTCCTCGCAGTCGAAACTGTGTTTTTTCCACTATTCTCCGTTCGAGGGATCCTTGGGTTCTTTGGGTTCTTTAGGTTCTTTGGGTTATCTCTCAGTACCTTTCATTGTTCTTTTGTGCAAACCGTACGTTGTCAGTTTGCGGAGGGTTAATCGCACGTTTTTATCGTTAAACCTACTTTTCGTGTATCGCATGCCTGTATCGGGCAATCCACCGAGGGTGTTTTTGCATATTTTTCGATTAGGTTTTTTTTTTTTTTTTTTTTTTCTTCAAAAAAAATGCTTACGATTCTCCGAGAAATCTCCGAATCTCCGAAAACAGGAAATCGTGCTCAAGTAATTTTAAGTTTCAAGTGATTTTTCATTGATTTATTGTCTTGTCCGATAAATTTATAGATTGAGTAATTGTATTTATTGAATTTATTGATCCTAGATCCAGGATTCAGGATTCAGGATTCAGGATTCAGGATTCAGGATTCAGGATTCAGGATTCAGGATCCAGGATTCAGGATCCAGGTTTCAGGATTCAGGATCCATTGTGATTCGTTGTCGCGATGCGGAGTATCGTTTTTTTTGGTTGAAAAATTTTTTTTTCTTTTTTTTTTAATTTTTTAATTTTTTCTCCACTTTCGATCGTCCAAGGTCACGCGCGGTTGTTTCTTCGTTTCGTCATTATAATCATTATTATTTTCATCATTACTATTATCATTATTTCTTAAGTTTCGAACGTTCAAGGTCATCGTTGCGAATTTTTGTTTGGAATTTTTTTTCTTCTCTTTTTTTGTTCTCAAAATTCAAAGGTACTACTCCTCGCAGTCGAAACTGTGTTTTTTCCACTATTCTCCGTTCGAGGGATCTTTGGGTTCTTTGAGTTCTTTAGGTTTGTCACACGTTCCGTCGTTGAAGGTCACGCGCGGTCGTTTCTTCGTTTCGTCATTATTATTATTATTATTATTATCATTATTATTATCATTTTTTCTTGAGTTTCGAACGTTCAAGATCATCGTTGGGGATGTTTGAAATTTTTTTTTTTCAAAATTCAAAGGCATCAAACACTCATTCCTCGCAGTCGAAACTGTGTTTTTTCCACTATTCTCCGTTCGAGGGATCTTTAGGTTCTTTGGGTTCTTTAGGTTTGTCACACGTTCCATCGTTAAACCTAGAATTTTATCGCATATCCGTGTTCGCGATACCCCAAGGGTGTTTATGCATATTATTGTGACGCGGTGTCGCGATGTGGAGTATCGTTTTTTTTTGGTTTGAAAATTTTTTTCCTTTTTTTTTCCATTTTTTTATTTTTCCATTTTTTCTTCACTTTCGATCGTCCAAATTCACGCGCGGTTGTTTCTTCGTTCCGTCATTGATATCATCATTATTATTATCATTATTACTATCATTATTTCTTAAATTTCGAACGTTCAAGGTCATCGTTGCGAATTTTTGTTTGGAATTTTTTTTTTCTCTTTTCTTGTTCTCAAAATTCAAAGGTACCAACCACTGTTCCCTCGCAGTCGAAACTGTGTTTTTTCCACTATTCTCCGTTCGAGGGATCTTTAGGTTCTTTGGGTTCTTTAGGTTTGTCACACGTTCCATCGTTAAACCTAGAATTTTATCGCATATCCGTGTTCGCGATACCCCAAGGGTGTTTATGCATATTATTGTGACGCGGTGTCGCGATGTGGAGTATCGTTTTTTTTTGGTTTGAAAATTTTTTTTCTTTTTTTTTCCATTTTTTTATTTTTCCATTTTTTCTTCACTTTCGATCGTCCAAATTCACGCGCGGTTGTTTCTTCGTTCCGTCATTGATATCATTATTATTATTATCATTATTACTATCATTATTTCTTAAATTTCGAACGTTCAAGGTCATCGTTGCGAATTTTTGTTTGGAATTTATTTTCTTCTCTTTTTTTGTTCTCAAAATTCAAAGGTACCAACCACTGTTTCCTCGCAGTCGAAACTGTGTTTTTTCTACTATTCTCCTTTCGAAGGATCTTTGGGTTCTTTGGGTTCTTTAGGTTCTATGGGTTATCTCTCAGTACCTTATATTGTTCTTTTGTGCAAACCGTACGTTGTCAGTTTGCGGAGGGTTAATCGCACGTTTTTATCGTTAAACCTCCTTTTTGTGTATCGCATGCCTGTATCGGGCAATCCACCGAGGGTGTTTTTGCATATTCTTCGATTAATTTTTTTTTTTTTTTTTTTTGTTTTTTCTTTAAAAAAAATGCTTACGATTCTCCGAGAAATCTCCGAATCTCCGAAAACAGGAAATCGTGCTCAAGTAATTTTAAGTTTCAAGTGATTTTTCATTGATTTATTGTCTTGTCCGATAAATTTATAGATTGAGTGATTGTATTTATTGAATTTATTGATCCTAAATCCAGGATTCAGGATCCAGGATCCAGGATCCAGGATTCAGGATCCAGGATCTAGGATCAAGGATCTAGGTTTTAGGATCCAGGATTAAAGATCCAGGATTCAGGATCTAGGATCCAGGATCCAGAATTTGAGATCCAGGATTCAGGGGCCAGGATTCAGGATCCAGGATTCAGGATCCGTGATTGAAGGGTACCGGACCCAGGGGCTAGGGGATCCAGAGTTCTAGATCCGGGAGCCACGTGATTTGGAAATCTCTGAATCTCCGAAAACAGGAAATTTCTTAAATTCTGGATCATGGATCCTAGATCCTGGATCCCAGATCTTGGTTCCTGAATCCTGAATCCTCGATCCACTGGCCCCTGAATCCTGGATCCTAGATACTGAATCCTGGATCCTGAAACCTGGATCCTGAAACCTGTATCCTGAATCCTGAATCCTGAATCCTGAATCCTGAATCCTGAATCCTGAATCCTGAATCCTGAATCACGAATCCTGAATCCCGAATCCTGAATCCTGAATCCTGAATCCTGGATCCTGGATCCTGAATCTGGGCCCCTGAGTCCTGGATCCCAGATCCTGGATTCCGAAACCTGGGTCCTGAATCCTGGATCCTGAAACCTGAATCCTGAATCCTGAATCCTGGATCAAAAATACTGATTCCTGAAACCTGGATCCTGAAACCTGGATCCTGAATCCTGGATCCTGAATCAAAATTGAAAGGTACCAACCGCTGTTGCCTCGCAGTCAAAACTGTGTTTTTTCTACCATTCTCCGTTCGAGGGATCTTTCGGTTCTTTGGGTTCTTTAGGTTTGTCACACGTTCCATCGTTAAACCTTGAATTTTATCGCATATCCGTATTCGCGATACCCCAAGGGTGTTTATGCATATCATTGTGACTCGTCGTCACGATGCGGAGTATCGTTTTTTTTTTGGTTGAAATTTTTTTTTAATTTTTTTTTTTTTTCCATTTTTTTTTTCTTCACTTTCGATCGTCCAAGGTCACGCGCGGTTGTTTCTTCGTTTTTGTCATTATTATTATTATTATGATTTTCATTATTGTTATCATTATTATTTAAGATTCGAACGTTCAAGGTCATCGTTGCGAATTTTTGTTTGAAAATTTTTTTCTTCTTTTTTTTTGTTCTTAAAATTCAAAGGTACCAACCACTGTTTCCACGCGGTCGAAACTGTGTTTTTTCCACTATTCTCCGTTCGAGGGATCTTTGGGTTCTTTGAGTTCTTTAGGTTTGTCACACGTTCCATCGTTGAAGGTCACGCGCGGTCGTTTCTTCGTTTCGTCATTATTATTATTCATATTATCATTATTATTATCATTTTTTCTTGAGTTTCGAACGTTCAAGATCATCGTTGGGGATGTTTGAAATTTTTTTTTTTCAAAATTCAAAGATATCAAACACTCATTCCTCGCAGTCGAAACTGTGTTTTTTCCACTATTCTCCGTTCGAGGGATCCTTGGGTTCTTTGGGTTCTTTAGGTTCTTTGGGTTATCTCTCAGTACCTTTCATTGTTCTTTTGTGCAAACCGTACGTTGTCAGTTTGCGGAGGGTTAATCGCACGTTTTTATCGTTAAACCTACTTTTCGTGTATCGCATGCCTGTATCGGGCAATCCACCGAGGGTGTTTTTGCATATTTTTCGATTAGGTTTTTTTTTTTTTTTTTTTTTTCTTCAAAAAAAATGCTTACGATTCTCCGAGAAATCTCCGAATCTCCGAAAACAGGAAATCGTGCTCAAGTAATTTTAAGTTTCAAGTGATTTTTCATTGATTTATTGTCTTGTCCGATAAATTTATAGATTGAGTAATTGTATTTATTGAATTTATTGATCCTAGATCCAGGATTCAGGATTCAGGATTCAGGATTCAGGATTCAGGATTCAGGATTCAGGATCCAGGATTCAGGATCCAGGTTTCAGGATTCAGGATCCATTGTGATTCGTTGTCGCGATGCGGAGTATCGTTTTTTTTGGTTGAAAAATTTTTTTTTCTTTTTTTTTTAATTTTTTAATTTTTTCTCCACTTTCGATCGTCCAAGGTCACGCGCGGTTGTTTCTTCGTTTCGTCATTATAATCATTATTATTTTCATCATTACTATTATCATTATTTCTTAAGTTTCGAACGTTCAAGGTCATCGTTGCGAATTTTTGTTTGGAATTTTTTTTCTTCTCTTTTTTTGTTCTCAAAATTCAAAGGTACTACTCCTCGCAGTCGAAACTGTGTTTTTTCCACTATTCTCCGTTCGAGGGATCTTTGGGTTCTTTGAGTTCTTTAGGTTTGTCACACGTTCCGTCGTTGAAGGTCACGCGCGGTCGTTTCTTCGTTTCGTCATTATTATTATTATTATTATTATCATTATTATTATCATTTTTTCTTGAGTTTCGAACGTTCAAGATCATCGTTGGGGATGTTTGAAATTTTTTTTTTTCAAAATTCAAAGGCATCAAACACTCATTCCTCGCAGTCGAAACTGTGTTTTTTCCACTATTCTCCGTTCGAGGGATCTTTAGGTTCTTTGGGTTCTTTAGGTTTGTCACACGTTCCATCGTTAAACCTAGAATTTTATCGCATATCCGTGTTCGCGATACCCCAAGGGTGTTTATGCATATTATTGTGACGCGGTGTCGCGATGTGGAGTATCGTTTTTTTTTGGTTTGAAAATTTTTTTCCTTTTTTTTTCCATTTTTTTATTTTTCCATTTTTTCTTCACTTTCGATCGTCCAAATTCACGCGCGGTTGTTTCTTCGTTCCGTCATTGATATCATCATTATTATTATCATTATTACTATCATTATTTCTTAAATTTCGAACGTTCAAGGTCATCGTTGCGAATTTTTGTTTGGAATTTTTTTTTTCTCTTTTCTTGTTCTCAAAATTCAAAGGTACCAACCACTGTTCCCTCGCAGTCGAAACTGTGTTTTTTCCACTATTCTCCGTTCGAGGGATCTTTAGGTTCTTTGGGTTCTTTAGGTTTGTCACACGTTCCATCGTTAAACCTAGAATTTTATCGCATATCCGTGTTCGCGATACCCCAAGGGTGTTTATGCATATTATTGTGACGCGGTGTCGCGATGTGGAGTATCGTTTTTTTTTGGTTTGAAAATTTTTTTTCTTTTTTTTTCCATTTTTTTATTTTTCCATTTTTTCTTCACTTTCGATCGTCCAAATTCACGCGCGGTTGTTTCTTCGTTCCGTCATTGATATCATTATTATTATTATCATTATTACTATCATTATTTCTTAAATTTCGAACGTTCAAGGTCATCGTTGCGAATTTTTGTTTGGAATTTATTTTCTTCTCTTTTTTTGTTCTCAAAATTCAAAGGTACCAACCACTGTTTCCTCGCAGTCGAAACTGTGTTTTTTCTACTATTCTCCTTTCGAAGGATCTTTGGGTTCTTTGGGTTCTTTAGGTTCTATGGGTTATCTCTCAGTACCTTATATTGTTCTTTTGTGCAAACCGTACGTTGTCAGTTTGCGGAGGGTTAATCGCACGTTTTTATCGTTAAACCTCCTTTTTGTGTATCGCATGCCTGTATCGGGCAATCCACCGAGGGTGTTTTTGCATATTCTTCGATTAATTTTTTTTTTTTTTTTTTTTGTTTTTTCTTTAAAAAAAATGCTTACGATTCTCCGAGAAATCTCCGAATCTCCGAAAACAGGAAATCGTGCTCAAGTAATTTTAAGTTTCAAGTGATTTTTCATTGATTTATTGTCTTGTCCGATAAATTTATAGATTGAGTGATTGTATTTATTGAATTTATTGATCCTAAATCCAGGATTCAGGATCCAGGATCCAGGATCCAGGATTCAGGATCCAGGATCTAGGATCAAGGATCTAGGTTTTAGGATCCAGGATTAAAGATCCAGGATTCAGGATCTAGGATCCAGGATCCAGAATTTGAGATCCAGGATTCAGGGGCCAGGATTCAGGATCCAGGATTCAGGATCCGTGATTGAAGGGTACCGGACCCAGGGGCTAGGGGATCCAGAGTTCTAGATCCGGGAGCCACGTGATTTGGAAATCTCTGAATCTCCGAAAACAGGAAATTTCTTAAATTCTGGATCATGGATCCTAGATCCTGGATCCCAGATCTTGGTTCCTGAATCCTGAATCCTCGATCCACTGGCCCCTGAATCCTGGATCCTAGATACTGAATCCTGGATCCTGAAACCTGGATCCTGAAACCTGTATCCTGAATCCTGAATCCTGAATCCTGAATCCTGAATCCTGAATCCTGAATCCTGAATCCTGAATCACGAATCCTGAATCCCGTATCCTGAATCCTGAATCCTGAATCCTGGATCCTGGATCCTGAATCTGGGCCCCTGAGTCCTGGATCCCAGATCCTGGATTCCGAAACCTGGGTCCTGAATCCTGGATCCTGAAACCTGAATCCTGAATCCTGAATCCTGGATCAAAAATACTGATTCCTGAAACCTGGATCCTGAAACCTGGATCCTGAATCCTGGATCCTGAATCAAAATTGAAAGGTACCAACCGCTGTTGCCTCGCAGTCAAAACTGTGTTTTTTCTACCATTCTCCGTTCGAGGGATCTTTCGGTTCTTTGGGTTCTTTAGGTTTGTCACACGTTCCATCGTTAAACCTTGAATTTTATCGCATATCCGTATTCGCGATACCCCAAGGGTGTTTATGCATATCATTGTGACTCGTCGTCACGATGCGGAGTATCGTTTTTTTTTTGGTTGAAATTTTTTTTTAATTTTTTTTTTTTTTCCATTTTTTTTTTCTTCACTTTCGATCGTCCAAGGTCACGCGCGGTTGTTTCTTCGTTTTTGTCATTATTATTATTATTATGATTTTCATTATTGTTATCATTATTATTTAAGATTCGAACGTTCAAGGTCATCGTTGCGAATTTTTGTTTGAAAATTTTTTTCTTCTTTTTTTTTGTTCTTAAAATTCAAAGGTACCAACCACTGTTTCCACGCGGTCGAAACTGTGTTTTTTCCACTATTCTCCGTTCGAGGGATCTTTGGGTTCTTTGAGTTCTTTAGGTTTGTCACACGTTCCATCGTTGAAGGTCACGCGCGGTCGTTTCTTCGTTTCGTCATTATTATTATTCATATTATCATTATTATTATCATTTTTTCTTGAGTTTCGAACGTTCAAGATCATCGTTGGGGATGTTTGAAATTTTTTTTTTTCAAAATTCAAAGATATCAAACACTCATTCCTCGCAGTCGAAACTGTGTTTTTTCCACTATTCTCCGTTCGAGGGATCCTTGGGTTCTTTGGGTTCTTTAGGTTCTTTGGGTTATCTCTCAGTACCTTTCATTGTTCTTTTGTGCAAACCGTACGTTGTCAGTTTGCGGAGGGTTAATCGCACGTTTTTATCGTTAAACCTACTTTTCGTGTATCGCATGCCTGTATCGGGCAATCCACCGAGGGTGTTTTTGCATATTTTTCGATTAGGTTTTTTTTTTTTTTTTTTTTTTCTTCAAAAAAAATGCTTACGATTCTCCGAGAAATCTCCGAATCTCCGAAAACAGGAAATCGTGCTCAAGTAATTTTAAGTTTCAAGTGATTTTTCATTGATTTATTGTCTTGTCCGATAAATTTATAGATTGAGTAATTGTATTTATTGAATTTATTGATCCTAGATCCAGGATTCAGGATTCAGGATTCAGGATTCAGGATTCAGGATTCAGGATTCAGGATTCAGGATCCAGGATTCAGGATCCAGGTTTCAGGATTCAGGATCCATTGTGATTCGTTGTCGCGATGCGGAGTATCGTTTTTTTTGGTTGAAAAATTTTTTTTTCTTTTTTTTTTAATTTTTTAATTTTTTCTCCACTTTCGATCGTCCAAGGTCACGCGCGGTTGTTTCTTCGTTTCGTCATTATAATCATTATTATTTTCATCATTACTATTATCATTATTTCTTAAGTTTCGAACGTTCAAGGTCATCGTTGCGAATTTTTGTTTGGAATTTTTTTTCTTCTCTTTTTTTGTTCTCAAAATTCAAAGGTACTACTCCTCGCAGTCGAAACTGTGTTTTTTCCACTATTCTCCGTTCGAGGGATCTTTGGGTTCTTTGAGTTCTTTAGGTTTGTCACACGTTCCGTCGTTGAAGGTCACGCGCGGTCGTTTCTTCGTTTCGTCATTATTATTATTATTATTATTATCATTATTATTATCATTTTTTCTTGAGTTTCGAACGTTCAAGATCATCGTTGGGGATGTTTGAAATTTTTTTTTTTCAAAATTCAAAGGCATCAAACACTCATTCCTCGCAGTCGAAACTGTGTTTTTTCCACTATTCTCCGTTCGAGGGATCTTTAGGTTCTTTGGGTTCTTTAGGTTTGTCACACGTTCCATCGTTAAACCTAGAATTTTATCGCATATCCGTGTTCGCGATACCCCAAGGGTGTTTATGCATATTATTGTGACGCGGTGTCGCGATGTGGAGTATCGTTTTTTTTTGGTTTGAAAATTTTTTTCCTTTTTTTTTCCATTTTTTTATTTTTCCATTTTTTCTTCACTTTCGATCGTCCAAATTCACGCGCGGTTGTTTCTTCGTTCCGTCATTGATATCATCATTATTATTATCATTATTACTATCATTATTTCTTAAATTTCGAACGTTCAAGGTCATCGTTGCGAATTTTTGTTTGGAATTTTTTTTTTCTCTTTTCTTGTTCTCAAAATTCAAAGGTACCAACCACTGTTCCCTCGCAGTCGAAACTGTGTTTTTTCCACTATTCTCCGTTCGAGGGATCTTTAGGTTCTTTGGGTTCTTTAGGTTTGTCACACGTTCCATCGTTAAACCTAGAATTTTATCGCATATCCGTGTTCGCGATACCCCAAGGGTGTTTATGCATATTATTGTGACGCGGTGTCGCGATGTGGAGTATCGTTTTTTTTTGGTTTGAAAATTTTTTTTCTTTTTTTTTCCATTTTTTTATTTTTCCATTTTTTCTTCACTTTCGATCGTCCAAATTCACGCGCGGTTGTTTCTTCGTTCCGTCATTGATATCATTATTATTATTATCATTATTACTATCATTATTTCTTAAATTTCGAACGTTCAAGGTCATCGTTGCGAATTTTTGTTTGGAATTTATTTTCTTCTCTTTTTTTGTTCTCAAAATTCAAAGGTACCAACCACTGTTTCCTCGCAGTCGAAACTGTGTTTTTTCTACTATTCTGCTTTCGAAGGATTTTTGGGTTCTTTGGGTTCTTTAGGTTCTATGGGTTATCTCTCAGTACCTTATATTGTTCTTTTGTGCAAACCGTACGTTGTCAGTTTGCGGAGGGTTAATCGCACGTTTTTATCGTTAAACCTCCTTTTTGTGTATCGCATGCCTGTATCGGGCAATCCACCGAGGGTGTTTTTGCATATTCTTCGATTAATTTTTTTTTTTTTTTTTTTGTTTTTTCTTCAAAAAAAATGCTTACGATTCTCCGAGAAATCTCCGAATCTCCGAAAACAGGAAATCGTGCTCAAGTAATTTCAAGTTTCAAGTGATTTTTCATTGATTTATTGTCTTGTCCGATAAATTTATAGATTGAGTGATTGTATTTATTGAATTTATTGATCCTAAATCCAGGATTCAGGATCCAGGATCCAGGATCCAGGATTCAGGATCCAGGATCTAGGATCAAGGATCTAGGTTTTAGGATCCAGGATTAAAGATCCCGGATTCAGGATCTAGGATCCAGGATCCAGAATTTGAGATCCAGGATTCAGGGGCCAGGATCCAGGATCCAGGATTCAGGATCCGTGATTGAAGGGCCCGGACCCAGGGGCTAGGGGATCCAGAGTTCTAGATCCGGGAGCCACGTGATTTGGAAATCTCTGAATCTCCGAAAACAGGAAATTACTTAAATTCTGGATCATGGATCCTAGATCCTGGATCCCAGATCTTGGTTCCTGAATCCTGAATCCTCGATCCACTGGCCCCTGAATCCTGGATCCTAGATACTGAATCCTGGATCCTGAAACCTGGATCCTGAAACCTGTATGCTGAATCCTGAATCCTGAATCCTGAATCCTGAATCCCGAATCCTGAATCCCGAATCCTGAATCCTGAATCCTGAATCCTGGATCCTGGATCCTGAATCTGGGCCCCTGAGTCCTGGATCCCAGAGTCTGGATTCCGAAACCTGGGTCCTGAATCCTGGATCCTGAAACCTGAATCCTGAATCCTGAATCCTGGATCAAAAATACTGATTCCTGAAACCTGGATCCTGAAACCTGGATCCTGAATCCTGGATCCTGAATCAAAATTCAAAGGTACCAACCGCTGTTGCCTCGCAGTCAAAACTGTGTTTTTTCTACCATTCTCCGTTCGAGGGATCTTTCGATTCTTTGGGTTCTTTAGGTTTGTCACACGTTCCATCGTTAAACCTTGAATTTTATCGCATATCCGTATTCGCGATACCCCAAGGGTGTTTATGCATATCATTGTGACTCGTCGTCACGATGCGGAGTATCGTTTTTTTTTTGGTTGAAATTTTTTTTTAATTTTTTTTTTTTTCCATTTTTTTTTTCTTCACTTTCGATCGTCCAAGGTCACGCGCGGTTGTTTCTTCGTTTTTGTCATTATTATTATTATCATGATTTTCATTATTGTTATCATTATTATTTAAGATTCGAACGTTCAAGGTCATCGTTGCGAATTTTTGTTTGAAAATTTTTTCTTCTTTTTTTTTGTTCTTAAAATTCAAAGGTACCAACCACTGTTTCCACGCGGTCGAAACTGTGTTTTTTCCACTATTCTCCGTTCGAGGGATCTTTGGGTTCTTTGAGTTCTTTAGGTTTGTCACACGTTCCATCGTTGAAGGTCACGCGCGGTCGTTTCTTCGTTTCGTCATTATTATTATTCATATTATCATTATTATTATCATTTTTTCTTGAGTTTCGAACGTTCAAGATCATCGTTGGGGATGTTTGAAATTTTTTTTTTTCAAAATTCAAAGATATCAAACACTCATTCCTCGCAGTCGAAACTGTGTTTTTTCCACTATTCTCCGTTCGAGGGATCCTTGGGTTCTTTGGGTTCTTTAGGTTCTTTAGGTTCTTTAGGTTCTTTAGGTTCTTTAGGTTCTTTAGGTTTGTCACACGTTCCATCGTTAAACCTAGAATTTTATCGCATATCCGTGTTCGCGATACCCCAAGGGTGTTTATGCATATTATTGTGACGCGGTGTCGCGATGTGGAGTATCGTTTTTTTTTGGTTTGAAAATTTTTTTCCTTTTTTTTTCCATTTTTTTATTTTTCCATTTTTTCTTCACTTTCGATCGTCCAAATTCACGCGCGGTTGTTTCTTCGTTCCGTCATTGATATCATCATTATTATTATCATTATTACTATCATTATTTCTTAAATTTCGAACGTTCAAGGTCATCGTTGCGAATTTTTGTTTGGAATTTTTTTTTTCTCTTTTCTTGTTCTCAAAATTCAAAGGTACCAACCACTGTTCCCTCGCAGTCGAAACTGTGTTTTTTCCACTATTCTCCGTTCGAGGGATCTTTAGGTTCTTTGGGTTCTTTAGGTTTGTCACACGTTCCATCGTTAAACCTAGAATTTTATCGCATATCCGTGTTCGCGATACCCCAAGGGTGTTTATGCATATTATTGTGACGCGGTGTCGCGATGTGGAGTATCGTTTTTTTTTGGTTTGAAAATTTTTTTTCTTTTTTTTTCCATTTTTTTATTTTTCCATTTTTTCTTCACTTTCGATCGTCCAAATTCACGCGCGGTTGTTTCTTCGTTCCGTCATTGATATCATTATTATTATTATCATTATTACTATCATTATTTCTTAAATTTCGAACGTTCAAGGTCATCGTTGCGAATTTTTGTTTGGAATTTATTTTCTTCTCTTTTTTTGTTCTCAAAATTCAAAGGTACCAACCACTGTTTCCTCGCAGTCGAAACTGTGTTTTTTCTACTATTCTGCTTTCGAAGGATTTTTGGGTTCTTTGGGTTCTTTAGGTTCTATGGGTTATCTCTCAGTACCTTATATTGTTCTTTTGTGCAAACCGTACGTTGTCAGTTTGCGGAGGGTTAATCGCACGTTTTTATCGTTAAACCTCCTTTTTGTGTATCGCATGCCTGTATCGGGCAATCCACCGAGGGTGTTTTTGCATATTCTTCGATTAATTTTTTTTTTTTTTTTTTTGTTTTTTCTTCAAAAAAAATGCTTACGATTCTCCGAGAAATCTCCGAATCTCCGAAAACAGGAAATCGTGCTCAAGTAATTTCAAGTTTCAAGTGATTTTTCATTGATTTATTGTCTTGTCCGATAAATTTATAGATTGAGTGATTGTATTTATTGAATTTATTGATCCTAAATCCAGGATTCAGGATCCAGGATCCAGGATCCAGGATTCAGGATCCAGGATCTAGGATCAAGGATCTAGGTTTTAGGATCCAGGATTAAAGATCCCGGATTCAGGATCTAGGATCCAGGATCCAGAATTTGAGATCCAGGATTCAGGGGCCAGGATCCAGGATCCAGGATTCAGGATCCGTGATTGAAGGGCCCGGACCCAGGGGCTAGGGGATCCAGAGTTCTAGATCCGGGAGCCACGTGATTTGGAAATCTCTGAATCTCCGAAAACAGGAAATTACTTAAATTCTGGATCATGGATCCTAGATCCTGGATCCCAGATCTTGGTTCCTGAATCCTGAATCCTCGATCCACTGGCCCCTGAATCCTGGATCCTAGATACTGAATCCTGGATCCTGAAACCTGGATCCTGAAACCTGTATGCTGAATCCTGAATCCTGAATCCTGAATCCTGAATCCCGAATCCTGAATCCCGAATCCTGAATCCTGAATCCTGAATCCTGGATCCTGGATCCTGAATCTGGGCCCCTGAGTCCTGGATCCCAGAGTCTGGATTCCGAAACCTGGGTCCTGAATCCTGGATCCTGAAACCTGAATCCTGAATCCTGAATCCTGGATCAAAAATACTGATTCCTGAAACCTGGATCCTGAAACCTGGATCCTGAATCCTGGATCCTGAATCAAAATTCAAAGGTACCAACCGCTGTTGCCTCGCAGTCAAAACTGTGTTTTTTCTACCATTCTCCGTTCGAGGGATCTTTCGATTCTTTGGGTTCTTTAGGTTTGTCACACGTTCCATCGTTAAACCTTGAATTTTATCGCATATCCGTATTCGCGATACCCCAAGGGTGTTTATGCATATCATTGTGACTCGTCGTCACGATGCGGAGTATCGTTTTTTTTTTGGTTGAAATTTTTTTTTAATTTTTTTTTTTTTCCATTTTTTTTTTCTTCACTTTCGATCGTCCAAGGTCACGCGCGGTTGTTTCTTCGTTTTTGTCATTATTATTATTATCATGATTTTCATTATTGTTATCATTATTATTTAAGATTCGAACGTTCAAGGTCATCGTTGCGAATTTTTGTTTGAAAATTTTTTCTTCTTTTTTTTTGTTCTTAAAATTCAAAGGTACCAACCACTGTTTCCACGCGGTCGAAACTGTGTTTTTTCCACTATTCTCCGTTCGAGGGATCTTTGGGTTCTTTGAGTTCTTTAGGTTTGTCACACGTTCCATCGTTGAAGGTCACGCGCGGTCGTTTCTTCGTTTCGTCATTATTATTATTCATATTATCATTATTATTATCATTTTTTCTTGAGTTTCGAACGTTCAAGATCATCGTTGGGGATGTTTGAAATTTTTTTTTTTCAAAATTCAAAGATATCAAACACTCATTCCTCGCAGTCGAAACTGTGTTTTTTCCACTATTCTCCGTTCGAGGGATCCTTGGGTTCTTTGGGTTCTTTAGGTTCTTTAGGTTCTTTAGGTTCTTTAGGTTCTTTAGGTTTGTCACACGTTCCATCGTTAAACCTAGAATTTTATCGCATATCCGTGTTCGCGATACCCCAAGGGTGTTTATGCATATTATTGTGACGCGGTGTCGCGATGTGGAGTATCGTTTTTTTTTGGTTTGAAAATTTTTTTCCTTTTTTTTTCCATTTTTTTATTTTTCCATTTTTTCTTCACTTTCGATCGTCCAAATTCACGCGCGGTTGTTTCTTCGTTCCGTCATTGATATCATCATTATTATTATCATTATTACTATCATTATTTCTTAAATTTCGAACGTTCAAGGTCATCGTTGCGAATTTTTGTTTGGAATTTTTTTTTTCTCTTTTCTTGTTCTCAAAATTCAAAGGTACCAACCACTGTTCCCTCGCAGTCGAAACTGTGTTTTTTCCACTATTCTCCGTTCGAGGGATCTTTAGGTTCTTTGGGTTCTTTAGGTTTGTCACACGTTCCATCGTTAAACCTAGAATTTTATCGCATATCCGTGTTCGCGATACCCCAAGGGTGTTTATGCATATTATTGTGACGCGGTGTCGCGATGTGGAGTATCGTTTTTTTTTGGTTTGAAAATTTTTTTTCTTTTTTTTTCCATTTTTTTATTTTTCCATTTTTTCTTCACTTTCGATCGTCCAAATTCACGCGCGGTTGTTTCTTCGTTCCGTCATTGATATCATTATTATTATTATCATTATTACTATCATTATTTCTTAAATTTCGAACGTTCAAGGTCATCGTTGCGAATTTTTGTTTGGAATTTATTTTCTTCTCTTTTTTTGTTCTCAAAATTCAAAGGTACCAACCACTGTTTCCTCGCAGTCGAAACTGTGTTTTTTCTACTATTCTCCTTTCGAAGGATCTTTGGGTTCTTTGGGTTCTTTAGGTTCTATGGGTTATCTCTCAGTACCTTATATTGTTCTTTTGTGCAAACCGTACGTTGTCAGTTTGCGGAGGGTTAATCGCACGTTTTTATCGTTAAACCTCCTTTTTGTGTATCGCATGCCTGTATCGGGCAATCCACCGAGGGTGTTTTTGCATATTCTTCGATTAATTTTTTTTTTTTTTTTTTTTGTTTTTTCTTTAAAAAAAATGCTTACGATTCTCCGAGAAATCTCCGAATCTCCGAAAACAGGAAATCGTGCTCAAGTAATTTTAAGTTTCAAGTGATTTTTCATTGATTTATTGTCTTGTCCGATAAATTTATAGATTGAGTGATTGTATTTATTGAATTTATTGATCCTAAATCCAGGATTCAGGATCCAGGATCCAGGATCCAGGATTCAGGATCCAGGATCTAGGATCAAGGATCTAGGTTTTAGGATCCAGGATTAAAGATCCAGGATTCAGGATCTAGGATCCAGGATCCAGAATTTGAGATCCAGGATTCAGGGGCCAGGATTCAGGATCCAGGATTCAGGATCCGTGATTGAAGGGTACCGGACCCAGGGGCTAGGGGATCCAGAGTTCTAGATCCGGGAGCCACGTGATTTGGAAATCTCTGAATCTCCGAAAACAGGAAATTTCTTAAATTCTGGATCATGGATCCTAGATCCTGGATCCCAGATCTTGGTTCCTGAATCCTGAATCCTCGATCCACTGGCCCCTGAATCCTGGATCCTAGATACTGAATCCTGGATCCTGAAACCTGGATCCTGAAACCTGTATCCTGAATCCTGAATCCTGAATCCTGAATCCTGAATCCTGAATCCTGAATCCTGAATCCTGAATCCTGAATCCTGAATCCTGAATCACGAATCCTGAATCCCGTATCCTGAATCCTGAATCCTGAATCCTGGATCCTGGATCCTGAATCTGGGCCCCTGAGTCCTGGATCCCAGATCCTGGATTCCGAAACCTGGGTCCTGAATCCTGGATCCTGAAACCTGAATCCTGAATCCTGAATCCTGGATCAAAAATACTGATTCCTGAAACCTGGATCCTGAAACCTGGATCCTGAATCCTGGATCCTGAATCAAAATTGAAAGGTACCAACCGCTGTTGCCTCGCAGTCAAAACTGTGTTTTTTCTACCATTCTCCGTTCGAGGGATCTTTCGGTTCTTTGGGTTCTTTAGGTTTGTCACACGTTCCATCGTTAAACCTTGAATTTTATCGCATATCCGTATTCGCGATACCCCAAGGGTGTTTATGCATATCATTGTGACTCGTCGTCACGATGCGGAGTATCGTTTTTTTTTTGGTTGAAATTTTTTTTTAATTTTTTTTTTTTTTCCATTTTTTTTTTCTTCACTTTCGATCGTCCAAGGTCACGCGCGGTTGTTTCTTCGTTTTTGTCATTATTATTATTATTATGATTTTCATTATTGTTATCATTATTATTTAAGATTCGAACGTTCAAGGTCATCGTTGCGAATTTTTGTTTGAAAATTTTTTTCTTCTTTTTTTTTGTTCTTAAAATTCAAAGGTACCAACCACTGTTTCCACGCGGTCGAAACTGTGTTTTTTCCACTATTCTCCGTTCGAGGGATCTTTGGGTTCTTTGAGTTCTTTAGGTTTGTCACACGTTCCATCGTTGAAGGTCACGCGCGGTCGTTTCTTCGTTTCGTCATTATTATTATTCATATTATCATTATTATTATCATTTTTTCTTGAGTTTCGAACGTTCAAGATCATCGTTGGGGATGTTTGAAATTTTTTTTTTTCAAAATTCAAAGATATCAAACACTCATTCCTCGCAGTCGAAACTGTGTTTTTTCCACTATTCTCCGTTCGAGGGATCCTTGGGTTCTTTGGGTTCTTTAGGTTCTTTGGGTTATCTCTCAGTACCTTTCATTGTTCTTTTGTGCAAACCGTACGTTGTCAGTTTGCGGAGGGTTAATCGCACGTTTTTATCGTTAAACCTACTTTTCGTGTATCGCATGCCTGTATCGGGCAATCCACCGAGGGTGTTTTTGCATATTTTTCGATTAGGTTTTTTTTTTTTTTTTTTTTTTCTTCAAAAAAAATGCTTACGATTCTCCGAGAAATCTCCGAATCTCCGAAAACAGGAAATCGTGCTCAAGTAATTTTAAGTTTCAAGTGATTTTTCATTGATTTATTGTCTTGTCCGATAAATTTATAGATTGAGTAATTGTATTTATTGAATTTATTGATCCTAGATCCAGGATTCAGGATTCAGGATTCAGGATTCAGGATTCAGGATTCAGGATTCAGGATTCAGGATCCAGGATTCAGGATCCAGGTTTCAGGATTCAGGATCCATTGTGATTCGTTGTCGCGATGCGGAGTATCGTTTTTTTTGGTTGAAAAATTTTTTTTTCTTTTTTTTTTAATTTTTTAATTTTTTCTCCACTTTCGATCGTCCAAGGTCACGCGCGGTTGTTTCTTCGTTTCGTCATTATAATCATTATTATTTTCATCATTACTATTATCATTATTTCTTAAGTTTCGAACGTTCAAGGTCATCGTTGCGAATTTTTGTTTGGAATTTTTTTTCTTCTCTTTTTTTGTTCTCAAAATTCAAAGGTACTACTCCTCGCAGTCGAAACTGTGTTTTTTCCACTATTCTCCGTTCGAGGGATCTTTGGGTTCTTTGAGTTCTTTAGGTTTGTCACACGTTCCGTCGTTGAAGGTCACGCGCGGTCGTTTCTTCGTTTCGTCATTATTATTATTATTATTATTATCATTATTATTATCATTTTTTCTTGAGTTTCGAACGTTCAAGATCATCGTTGGGGATGTTTGAAATTTTTTTTTTTCAAAATTCAAAGGCATCAAACACTCATTCCTCGCAGTCGAAACTGTGTTTTTTCCACTATTCTCCGTTCGAGGGATCTTTAGGTTCTTTGGGTTCTTTAGGTTTGTCACACGTTCCATCGTTAAACCTAGAATTTTATCGCATATCCGTGTTCGCGATACCCCAAGGGTGTTTATGCATATTATTGTGACGCGGTGTCGCGATGTGGAGTATCGTTTTTTTTTGGTTTGAAAATTTTTTTCCTTTTTTTTTCCATTTTTTTATTTTTCCATTTTTTCTTCACTTTCGATCGTCCAAATTCACGCGCGGTTGTTTCTTCGTTCCGTCATTGATATCATCATTATTATTATCATTATTACTATCATTATTTCTTAAATTTCGAACGTTCAAGGTCATCGTTGCGAATTTTTGTTTGGAATTTTTTTTTTCTCTTTTCTTGTTCTCAAAATTCAAAGGTACCAACCACTGTTCCCTCGCAGTCGAAACTGTGTTTTTTCCACTATTCTCCGTTCGAGGGATCTTTAGGTTCTTTGGGTTCTTTAGGTTTGTCACACGTTCCATCGTTAAACCTAGAATTTTATCGCATATCCGTGTTCGCGATACCCCAAGGGTGTTTATGCATATTATTGTGACGCGGTGTCGCGATGTGGAGTATCGTTTTTTTTTGGTTTGAAAATTTTTTTTCTTTTTTTTTCCATTTTTTTATTTTTCCATTTTTTCTTCACTTTCGATCGTCCAAATTCACGCGCGGTTGTTTCTTCGTTCCGTCATTGATATCATTATTATTATTATCATTATTACTATCATTATTTCTTAAATTTCGAACGTTCAAGGTCATCGTTGCGAATTTTTGTTTGGAATTTATTTTCTTCTCTTTTTTTGTTCTCAAAATTCAAAGGTACCAACCACTGTTTCCTCGCAGTCGAAACTGTGTTTTTTCTACTATTCTGCTTTCGAAGGATTTTTGGGTTCTTTGGGTTCTTTAGGTTCTATGGGTTATCTCTCAGTACCTTATATTGTTCTTTTGTGCAAACCGTACGTTGTCAGTTTGCGGAGGGTTAATCGCACGTTTTTATCGTTAAACCTCCTTTTTGTGTATCGCATGCCTGTATCGGGCAATCCACCGAGGGTGTTTTTGCATATTCTTCGATTAATTTTTTTTTTTTTTTTTTTGTTTTTTCTTCAAAAAAAATGCTTACGATTCTCCGAGAAATCTCCGAATCTCCGAAAACAGGAAATCGTGCTCAAGTAATTTCAAGTTTCAAGTGATTTTTCATTGATTTATTGTCTTGTCCGATAAATTTATAGATTGAGTGATTGTATTTATTGAATTTATTGATCCTAAATCCAGGATTCAGGATCCAGGATCCAGGATCCAGGATTCAGGATCCAGGATCTAGGATCAAGGATCTAGGTTTTAGGATCCAGGATTAAAGATCCCGGATTCAGGATCTAGGATCCAGGATCCAGAATTTGAGATCCAGGATTCAGGGGCCAGGATCCAGGATCCAGGATTCAGGATCCGTGATTGAAGGGCCCGGACCCAGGGGCTAGGGGATCCAGAGTTCTAGATCCGGGAGCCACGTGATTTGGAAATCTCTGAATCTCCGAAAACAGGAAATTACTTAAATTCTGGATCATGGATCCTAGATCCTGGATCCCAGATCTTGGTTCCTGAATCCTGAATCCTCGATCCACTGGCCCCTGAATCCTGGATCCTAGATACTGAATCCTGGATCCTGAAACCTGGATCCTGAAACCTGTATGCTGAATCCTGAATCCTGAATCCTGAATCCTGAATCCCGAATCCTGAATCCCGAATCCTGAATCCTGAATCCTGAATCCTGGATCCTGGATCCTGAATCTGGGCCCCTGAGTCCTGGATCCCAGAGTCTGGATTCCGAAACCTGGGTCCTGAATCCTGGATCCTGAAACCTGAATCCTGAATCCTGAATCCTGGATCAAAAATACTGATTCCTGAAACCTGGATCCTGAAACCTGGATCCTGAATCCTGGATCCTGAATCAAAATTCAAAGGTACCAACCGCTGTTGCCTCGCAGTCAAAACTGTGTTTTTTCTACCATTCTCCGTTCGAGGGATCTTTCGATTCTTTGGGTTCTTTAGGTTTGTCACACGTTCCATCGTTAAACCTTGAATTTTATCGCATATCCGTATTCGCGATACCCCAAGGGTGTTTATGCATATCATTGTGACTCGTCGTCACGATGCGGAGTATCGTTTTTTTTTTGGTTGAAATTTTTTTTTAATTTTTTTTTTTTTCCATTTTTTTTTTCTTCACTTTCGATCGTCCAAGGTCACGCGCGGTTGTTTCTTCGTTTTTGTCATTATTATTATTATCATGATTTTCATTATTGTTATCATTATTATTTAAGATTCGAACGTTCAAGGTCATCGTTGCGAATTTTTGTTTGAAAATTTTTTCTTCTTTTTTTTTGTTCTTAAAATTCAAAGGTACCAACCACTGTTTCCACGCGGTCGAAACTGTGTTTTTTCCACTATTCTCCGTTCGAGGGATCTTTGGGTTCTTTGAGTTCTTTAGGTTTGTCACACGTTCCATCGTTGAAGGTCACGCGCGGTCGTTTCTTCGTTTCGTCATTATTATTATTCATATTATCATTATTATTATCATTTTTTCTTGAGTTTCGAACGTTCAAGATCATCGTTGGGGATGTTTGAAATTTTTTTTTTTCAAAATTCAAAGATATCAAACACTCATTCCTCGCAGTCGAAACTGTGTTTTTTCCACTATTCTCCGTTCGAGGGATCCTTGGGTTCTTTGGGTTCTTTAGGTTCTTTAGGTTCTTTAGGTTCTTTAGGTTTGTCACACGTTCCATCGTTAAACCTAGAATTTTATCGCATATCCGTGTTCGCGATACCCCAAGGGTGTTTATGCATATTATTGTGACGCGGTGTCGCGATGTGGAGTATCGTTTTTTTTTGGTTTGAAAATTTTTTTCCTTTTTTTTTCCATTTTTTTATTTTTCCATTTTTTCTTCACTTTCGATCGTCCAAATTCACGCGCGGTTGTTTCTTCGTTCCGTCATTGATATCATCATTATTATTATCATTATTACTATCATTATTTCTTAAATTTCGAACGTTCAAGGTCATCGTTGCGAATTTTTGTTTGGAATTTTTTTTTTCTCTTTTCTTGTTCTCAAAATTCAAAGGTACCAACCACTGTTCCCTCGCAGTCGAAACTGTGTTTTTTCCACTATTCTCCGTTCGAGGGATCTTTAGGTTCTTTGGGTTCTTTAGGTTTGTCACACGTTCCATCGTTAAACCTAGAATTTTATCGCATATCCGTGTTCGCGATACCCCAAGGGTGTTTATGCATATTATTGTGACGCGGTGTCGCGATGTGGAGTATCGTTTTTTTTTGGTTTGAAAATTTTTTTTCTTTTTTTTTCCATTTTTTTATTTTTCCATTTTTTCTTCACTTTCGATCGTCCAAATTCACGCGCGGTTGTTTCTTCGTTCCGTCATTGATATCATTATTATTATTATCATTATTACTATCATTATTTCTTAAATTTCGAACGTTCAAGGTCATCGTTGCGAATTTTTGTTTGGAATTTATTTTCTTCTCTTTTTTTGTTCTCAAAATTCAAAGGTACCAACCACTGTTTCCTCGCAGTCGAAACTGTGTTTTTTCTACTATTCTCCTTTCGAAGGATCTTTGGGTTCTTTGGGTTCTTTAGGTTCTATGGGTTATCTCTCAGTACCTTATATTGTTCTTTTGTGCAAACCGTACGTTGTCAGTTTGCGGAGGGTTAATCGCACGTTTTTATCGTTAAACCTCCTTTTTGTGTATCGCATGCCTGTATCGGGCAATCCACCGAGGGTGTTTTTGCATATTCTTCGATTAATTTTTTTTTTTTTTTTTTTTGTTTTTTCTTTAAAAAAAATGCTTACGATTCTCCGAGAAATCTCCGAATCTCCGAAAACAGGAAATCGTGCTCAAGTAATTTTAAGTTTCAAGTGATTTTTCATTGATTTATTGTCTTGTCCGATAAATTTATAGATTGAGTGATTGTATTTATTGAATTTATTGATCCTAAATCCAGGATTCAGGATCCAGGATCCAGGATCCAGGATTCAGGATCCAGGATCTAGGATCAAGGATCTAGGTTTTAGGATCCAGGATTAAAGATCCAGGATTCAGGATCTAGGATCCAGGATCCAGAATTTGAGATCCAGGATTCAGGGGCCAGGATTCAGGATCCAGGATTCAGGATCCGTGATTGAAGGGTACCGGACCCAGGGGCTAGGGGATCCAGAGTTCTAGATCCGGGAGCCACGTGATTTGGAAATCTCTGAATCTCCGAAAACAGGAAATTTCTTAAATTCTGGATCATGGATCCTAGATCCTGGATCCCAGATCTTGGTTCCTGAATCCTGAATCCTCGATCCACTGGCCCCTGAATCCTGGATCCTAGATACTGAATCCTGGATCCTGAAACCTGGATCCTGAAACCTGTATCCTGAATCCTGAATCCTGAATCCTGAATCCTGAATCCTGAATCCTGAATCCTGAATCCTGAATCACGAATCCTGAATCCCGAATCCTGAATCCTGAATCCTGAATCCTGGATCCTGGATCCTGAATCTGGGCCCCTGAGTCCTGGATCCCAGATCCTGGATTCCGAAACCTGGGTCCTGAATCCTGGATCCTGAAACCTGAATCCTGAATCCTGAATCCTGGATCAAAAATACTGATTCCTGAAACCTGGATCCTGAAACCTGGATCCTGAATCCTGGATCCTGAATCAAAATTGAAAGGTACCAACCGCTGTTGCCTCGCAGTCAAAACTGTGTTTTTTCTACCATTCTCCGTTCGAGGGATCTTTCGGTTCTTTGGGTTCTTTAGGTTTGTCACACGTTCCATCGTTAAACCTTGAATTTTATCGCATATCCGTATTCGCGATACCCCAAGGGTGTTTATGCATATCATTGTGACTCGTCGTCACGATGCGGAGTATCGTTTTTTTTTTGGTTGAAATTTTTTTTTAATTTTTTTTTTTTTTCCATTTTTTTTTTCTTCACTTTCGATCGTCCAAGGTCACGCGCGGTTGTTTCTTCGTTTTTGTCATTATTATTATTATTATGATTTTCATTATTGTTATCATTATTATTTAAGATTTGAACGTTCAAGGTCATCGTTGCGAATTTTTGTTTGAAAATTTTTTTCTTCTTTTTTTTTGTTCTTAAAATTCAAAGGTACCAACCACTGTTTCCACGCGGTCGAAACTGTGTTTTTTCCACTATTCTCCGTTCGAGGGATCTTTGGGTTCTTTGAGTTCTTTAGGTTTGTCACACGTTCCATCGTTGAAGGTCACGCGCGGTCGTTTCTTCGTTTCGTCATTATTATTATTCATATTATCATTATTATTATCATTTTTTCTTGAGTTTCGAACGTTCAAGATCATCGTTGGGGATGTTTGAAATTTTTTTTTTTCAAAATTCAAAGATATCAAACACTCATTCCTCGCAGTCGAAACTGTGTTTTTTCCACTATTCTCCGTTCGAGGGATCCTTGGGTTCTTTGGGTTCTTTAGGTTCTTTGGGTTATCTCTCAGTACCTTTCATTGTTCTTTTGTGCAAACCGTACGTTGTCAGTTTGCGGAGGGTTAATCGCACGTTTTTATCGTTAAACCTACTTTTCGTGTATCGCATGCCTGTATCGGGCAATCCACCGAGGGTGTTTTTGCATATTTTTCGATTAGGTTTTTTTTTTTTTTTTTTTTTTCTTCAAAAAAAATGCTTACGATTCTCCGAGAAATCTCCGAATCTCCGAAAACAGGAAATCGTGCTCAAGTAATTTTAAGTTTCAAGTGATTTTTCATTGATTTATTGTCTTGTCCGATAAATTTATAGATTGAGTAATTGTATTTATTGAATTTATTGATCCTAGATCCAGGATTCAGGATTCAGGATTCAGGATTCAGGATTCAGGATTCAGGATTCAGGATTCAGGATCCAGGATTCAGGATCCAGGTTTCAGGATTCAGGATCCATTGTGATTCGTTGTCGCGATGCGGAGTATCGTTTTTTTTGGTTGAAAAATTTTTTTTTCTTTTTTTTTTAATTTTTTAATTTTTTCTCCACTTTCGATCGTCCAAGGTCACGCGCGGTTGTTTCTTCGTTTCGTCATTATAATCATTATTATTTTCATCATTACTATTATCATTATTTCTTAAGTTTCGAACGTTCAAGGTCATCGTTGCGAATTTTTGTTTGGAATTTTTTTTCTTCTCTTTTTTTGTTCTCAAAATTCAAAGGTACTACTCCTCGCAGTCGAAACTGTGTTTTTTCCACTATTCTCCGTTCGAGGGATCTTTGGGTTCTTTGAGTTCTTTAGGTTTGTCACACGTTCCGTCGTTGAAGGTCACGCGCGGTCGTTTCTTCGTTTCGTCATTATTATTATTATTATTATTATCATTATTATTATCATTTTTTCTTGAGTTTCGAACGTTCAAGATCATCGTTGGGGATGTTTGAAATTTTTTTTTTTCAAAATTCAAAGGCATCAAACACTCATTCCTCGCAGTCGAAACTGTGTTTTTTCCACTATTCTCCGTTCGAGGGATCTTTAGGTTCTTTGGGTTCTTTAGGTTTGTCACACGTTCCATCGTTAAACCTAGAATTTTATCGCATATCCGTGTTCGCGATACCCCAAGGGTGTTTATGCATATTATTGTGACGCGGTGTCGCGATGTGGAGTATCGTTTTTTTTTGGTTTGAAAATTTTTTTCCTTTTTTTTTCCATTTTTTTATTTTTCCATTTTTTCTTCACTTTCGATCGTCCAAATTCACGCGCGGTTGTTTCTTCGTTCCGTCATTGATATCATCATTATTATTATCATTATTACTATCATTATTTCTTAAATTTCGAACGTTCAAGGTCATCGTTGCGAATTTTTGTTTGGAATTTTTTTTTTCTCTTTTCTTGTTCTCAAAATTCAAAGGTACCAACCACTGTTCCCTCGCAGTCGAAACTGTGTTTTTTCCACTATTCTCCGTTCGAGGGATCTTTAGGTTCTTTGGGTTCTTTAGGTTTGTCACACGTTCCATCGTTAAACCTAGAATTTTATCGCATATCCGTGTTCGCGATACCCCAAGGGTGTTTATGCATATTATTGTGACGCGGTGTCGCGATGTGGAGTATCGTTTTTTTTTGGTTTGAAAATTTTTTTTCTTTTTTTTTCCATTTTTTTATTTTTCCATTTTTTCTTCACTTTCGATCGTCCAAATTCACGCGCGGTTGTTTCTTCGTTCCGTCATTGATATCATTATTATTATTATCATTATTACTATCATTATTTCTTAAATTTCGAACGTTCAAGGTCATCGTTGCGAATTTTTGTTTGGAATTTATTTTCTTCTCTTTTTTTGTTCTCAAAATTCAAAGGTACCAACCACTGTTTCCTCGCAGTCGAAACTGTGTTTTTTCTACTATTCTCCTTTCGAAGGATCTTTGGGTTCTTTGGGTTCTTTAGGTTCTATGGGTTATCTCTCAGTACCTTATATTGTTCTTTTGTGCAAACCGTACGTTGTCAGTTTGCGGAGGGTTAATCGCACGTTTTTATCGTTAAACCTCCTTTTTGTGTATCGCATGCCTGTATCGGGCAATCCACCGAGGGTGTTTTTGCATATTCTTCGATTAATTTTTTTTTTTTTTTTTTTTGTTTTTTCTTTAAAAAAAATGCTTACGATTCTCCGAGAAATCTCCGAATCTCCGAAAACAGGAAATCGTGCTCAAGTAATTTTAAGTTTCAAGTGATTTTTCATTGATTTATTGTCTTGTCCGATAAATTTATAGATTGAGTGATTGTATTTATTGAATTTATTGATCCTAAATCCAGGATTCAGGATCCAGGATCCAGGATCCAGGATTCAGGATCCAGGATCTAGGATCAAGGATCTAGGTTTTAGGATCCAGGATTAAAGATCCAGGATTCAGGATCTAGGATCCAGGATCCAGAATTTGAGATCCAGGATTCAGGGGCCAGGATTCAGGATCCAGGATTCAGGATCCGTGATTGAAGGGTACCGGACCCAGGGGCTAGGGGATCCAGAGTTCTAGATCCGGGAGCCACGTGATTTGGAAATCTCTGAATCTCCGAAAACAGGAAATTTCTTAAATTCTGGATCATGGATCCTAGATCCTGGATCCCAGATCTTGGTTCCTGAATCCTGAATCCTCGATCCACTGGCCCCTGAATCCTGGATCCTAGATACTGAATCCTGGATCCTGAAACCTGGATCCTGAAACCTGTATCCTGAATCCTGAATCCTGAATCCTGAATCCTGAATCCTGAATCCTGAATCCTGAATCCTGAATCACGAATCCTGAATCCCGAATCCTGAATCCTGAATCCTGAATCCTGGATCCTGGATCCTGAATCTGGGCCCCTGAGTCCTGGATCCCAGATCCTGGATTCCGAAACCTGGGTCCTGAATCCTGGATCCTGAAACCTGAATCCTGAATCCTGAATCCTGGATCAAAAATACTGATTCCTGAAACCTGGATCCTGAAACCTGGATCCTGAATCCTGGATCCTGAATCAAAATTGAAAGGTACCAACCGCTGTTGCCTCGCAGTCAAAACTGTGTTTTTTCTACCATTCTCCGTTCGAGGGATCTTTCGGTTCTTTGGGTTCTTTAGGTTTGTCACACGTTCCATCGTTAAACCTTGAATTTTATCGCATATCCGTATTCGCGATACCCCAAGGGTGTTTATGCATATCATTGTGACTCGTCGTCACGATGCGGAGTATCGTTTTTTTTTTGGTTGAAATTTTTTTTTAATTTTTTTTTTTTTTCCATTTTTTTTTTCTTCACTTTCGATCGTCCAAGGTCACGCGCGGTTGTTTCTTCGTTTTTGTCATTATTATTATTATTATGATTTTCATTATTGTTATCATTATTATTTAAGATTTGAACGTTCAAGGTCATCGTTGCGAATTTTTGTTTGAAAATTTTTTTCTTCTTTTTTTTTGTTCTTAAAATTCAAAGGTACCAACCACTGTTTCCACGCGGTCGAAACTGTGTTTTTTCCACTATTCTCCGTTCGAGGGATCTTTGGGTTCTTTGAGTTCTTTAGGTTTGTCACACGTTCCATCGTTGAAGGTCACGCGCGGTCGTTTCTTCGTTTCGTCATTATTATTATTCATATTATCATTATTATTATCATTTTTTCTTGAGTTTCGAACGTTCAAGATCATCGTTGGGGATGTTTGAAATTTTTTTTTTTCAAAATTCAAAGATATCAAACACTCATTCCTCGCAGTCGAAACTGTGTTTTTTCCACTATTCTCCGTTCGAGGGATCCTTGGGTTCTTTGGGTTCTTTAGGTTCTTTGGGTTATCTCTCAGTACCTTTCATTGTTCTTTTGTGCAAACCGTACGTTGTCAGTTTGCGGAGGGTTAATCGCACGTTTTTATCGTTAAACCTACTTTTCGTGTATCGCATGCCTGTATCGGGCAATCCACCGAGGGTGTTTTTGCATATTTTTCGATTAGGTTTTTTTTTTTTTTTTTTTTTTCTTCAAAAAAAATGCTTACGATTCTCCGAGAAATCTCCGAATCTCCGAAAACAGGAAATCGTGCTCAAGTAATTTTAAGTTTCAAGTGATTTTTCATTGATTTATTGTCTTGTCCGATAAATTTATAGATTGAGTAATTGTATTTATTGAATTTATTGATCCTAGATCCAGGATTCAGGATTCAGGATTCAGGATTCAGGATTCAGGATTCAGGATTCAGGATTCAGGATCCAGGATTCAGGATCCAGGTTTCAGGATTCAGGATCCATTGTGATTCGTTGTCGCGATGCGGAGTATCGTTTTTTTTGGTTGAAAAATTTTTTTTTCTTTTTTTTTTAATTTTTTAATTTTTTCTCCACTTTCGATCGTCCAAGGTCACGCGCGGTTGTTTCTTCGTTTCGTCATTATAATCATTATTATTTTCATCATTACTATTATCATTATTTCTTAAGTTTCGAACGTTCAAGGTCATCGTTGCGAATTTTTGTTTGGAATTTTTTTTCTTCTCTTTTTTTGTTCTCAAAATTCAAAGGTACTACTCCTCGCAGTCGAAACTGTGTTTTTTCCACTATTCTCCGTTCGAGGGATCTTTGGGTTCTTTGAGTTCTTTAGGTTTGTCACACGTTCCGTCGTTGAAGGTCACGCGCGGTCGTTTCTTCGTTTCGTCATTATTATTATTATTATTATTATCATTATTATTATCATTTTTTCTTGAGTTTCGAACGTTCAAGATCATCGTTGGGGATGTTTGAAATTTTTTTTTTTCAAAATTCAAAGGCATCAAACACTCATTCCTCGCAGTCGAAACTGTGTTTTTTCCACTATTCTCCGTTCGAGGGATCTTTAGGTTCTTTGGGTTCTTTAGGTTTGTCACACGTTCCATCGTTAAACCTAGAATTTTATCGCATATCCGTGTTCGCGATACCCCAAGGGTGTTTATGCATATTATTGTGACGCGGTGTCGCGATGTGGAGTATCGTTTTTTTTTGGTTTGAAAATTTTTTTCCTTTTTTTTTCCATTTTTTTATTTTTCCATTTTTTCTTCACTTTCGATCGTCCAAATTCACGCGCGGTTGTTTCTTCGTTCCGTCATTGATATCATCATTATTATTATCATTATTACTATCATTATTTCTTAAATTTCGAACGTTCAAGGTCATCGTTGCGAATTTTTGTTTGGAATTTTTTTTTTCTCTTTTCTTGTTCTCAAAATTCAAAGGTACCAACCACTGTTCCCTCGCAGTCGAAACTGTGTTTTTTCCACTATTCTCCGTTCGAGGGATCTTTAGGTTCTTTGGGTTCTTTAGGTTTGTCACACGTTCCATCGTTAAACCTAGAATTTTATCGCATATCCGTGTTCGCGATACCCCAAGGGTGTTTATGCATATTATTGTGACGCGGTGTCGCGATGTGGAGTATCGTTTTTTTTTGGTTTGAAAATTTTTTTTCTTTTTTTTTCCATTTTTTTATTTTTCCATTTTTTCTTCACTTTCGATCGTCCAAATTCACGCGCGGTTGTTTCTTCGTTCCGTCATTGATATCATTATTATTATTATCATTATTACTATCATTATTTCTTAAATTTCGAACGTTCAAGGTCATCGTTGCGAATTTTTGTTTGGAATTTATTTTCTTCTCTTTTTTTGTTCTCAAAATTCAAAGGTACCAACCACTGTTTCCTCGCAGTCGAAACTGTGTTTTTTCTACTATTCTCCTTTCGAAGGATCTTTGGGTTCTTTGGGTTCTTTAGGTTCTATGGGTTATCTCTCAGTACCTTATATTGTTCTTTTGTGCAAACCGTACGTTGTCAGTTTGCGGAGGGTTAATCGCACGTTTTTATCGTTAAACCTCCTTTTTGTGTATCGCATGCCTGTATCGGGCAATCCACCGAGGGTGTTTTTGCATATTCTTCGATTAATTTTTTTTTTTTTTTTTTTTGTTTTTTCTTTAAAAAAAATGCTTACGATTCTCCGAGAAATCTCCGAATCTCCGAAAACAGGAAATCGTGCTCAAGTAATTTTAAGTTTCAAGTGATTTTTCATTGATTTATTGTCTTGTCCGATAAATTTATAGATTGAGTGATTGTATTTATTGAATTTATTGATCCTAAATCCAGGATTCAGGATCCAGGATCCAGGATCCAGGATTCAGGATCCAGGATCTAGGATCAAGGATCTAGGTTTTAGGATCCAGGATTAAAGATCCAGGATTCAGGATCTAGGATCCAGGATCCAGAATTTGAGATCCAGGATTCAGGGGCCAGGATTCAGGATCCAGGATTCAGGATCCGTGATTGAAGGGTACCGGACCCAGGGGCTAGGGGATCCAGAGTTCTAGATCCGGGAGCCACGTGATTTGGAAATCTCTGAATCTCCGAAAACAGGAAATTTCTTAAATTCTGGATCATGGATCCTAGATCCTGGATCCCAGATCTTGGTTCCTGAATCCTGAATCCTCGATCCACTGGCCCCTGAATCCTGGATCCTAGATACTGAATCCTGGATCCTGAAACCTGGATCCTGAAACCTGTATCCTGAATCCTGAATCCTGAATCCTGAATCCTGAATCCTGAATCCTGAATCCTGAATCCTGAATCACGAATCCTGAATCCCGAATCCTGAATCCTGAATCCTGAATCCTGGATCCTGGATCCTGAATCTGGGCCCCTGAGTCCTGGATCCCAGATCCTGGATTCCGAAACCTGGGTCCTGAATCCTGGATCCTGAAACCTGAATCCTGAATCCTGAATCCTGGATCAAAAATACTGATTCCTGAAACCTGGATCCTGAAACCTGGATCCTGAATCCTGGATCCTGAATCAAAATTGAAAGGTACCAACCGCTGTTGCCTCGCAGTCAAAACTGTGTTTTTTCTACCATTCTCCGTTCGAGGGATCTTTCGGTTCTTTGGGTTCTTTAGGTTTGTCACACGTTCCATCGTTAAACCTTGAATTTTATCGCATATCCGTATTCGCGATACCCCAAGGGTGTTTATGCATATCATTGTGACTCGTCGTCACGATGCGGAGTATCGTTTTTTTTTTGGTTGAAATTTTTTTTTAATTTTTTTTTTTTTTCCATTTTTTTTTTCTTCACTTTCGATCGTCCAAGGTCACGCGCGGTTGTTTCTTCGTTTTTGTCATTATTATTATTATTATGATTTTCATTATTGTTATCATTATTATTTAAGATTTGAACGTTCAAGGTCATCGTTGCGAATTTTTGTTTGAAAATTTTTTTCTTCTTTTTTTTTGTTCTTAAAATTCAAAGGTACCAACCACTGTTTCCACGCGGTCGAAACTGTGTTTTTTCCACTATTCTCCGTTCGAGGGATCTTTGGGTTCTTTGAGTTCTTTAGGTTTGTCACACGTTCCATCGTTGAAGGTCACGCGCGGTCGTTTCTTCGTTTCGTCATTATTATTATTCATATTATCATTATTATTATCATTTTTTCTTGAGTTTCGAACGTTCAAGATCATCGTTGGGGATGTTTGAAATTTTTTTTTTTCAAAATTCAAAGATATCAAACACTCATTCCTCGCAGTCGAAACTGTGTTTTTTCCACTATTCTCCGTTCGAGGGATCCTTGGGTTCTTTGGGTTCTTTAGGTTCTTTGGGTTATCTCTCAGTACCTTTCATTGTTCTTTTGTGCAAACCGTACGTTGTCAGTTTGCGGAGGGTTAATCGCACGTTTTTATCGTTAAACCTACTTTTCGTGTATCGCATGCCTGTATCGGGCAATCCACCGAGGGTGTTTTTGCATATTTTTCGATTAGGTTTTTTTTTTTTTTTTTTTTTTCTTCAAAAAAAATGCTTACGATTCTCCGAGAAATCTCCGAATCTCCGAAAACAGGAAATCGTGCTCAAGTAATTTTAAGTTTCAAGTGATTTTTCATTGATTTATTGTCTTGTCCGATAAATTTATAGATTGAGTAATTGTATTTATTGAATTTATTGATCCTAGATCCAGGATTCAGGATTCAGGATTCAGGATTCAGGATTCAGGATTCAGGATTCAGGATTCAGGATCCAGGATTCAGGATCCAGGTTTCAGGATTCAGGATCCATTGTGATTCGTTGTCGCGATGCGGAGTATCGTTTTTTTTGGTTGAAAAATTTTTTTTTCTTTTTTTTTTAATTTTTTAATTTTTTCTCCACTTTCGATCGTCCAAGGTCACGCGCGGTTGTTTCTTCGTTTCGTCATTATAATCATTATTATTTTCATCATTACTATTATCATTATTTCTTAAGTTTCGAACGTTCAAGGTCATCGTTGCGAATTTTTGTTTGGAATTTTTTTTCTTCTCTTTTTTTGTTCTCAAAATTCAAAGGTACTACTCCTCGCAGTCGAAACTGTGTTTTTTCCACTATTCTCCGTTCGAGGGATCTTTGGGTTCTTTGAGTTCTTTAGGTTTGTCACACGTTCCGTCGTTGAAGGTCACGCGCGGTCGTTTCTTCGTTTCGTCATTATTATTATTATTATTATTATCATTATTATTATCATTTTTTCTTGAGTTTCGAACGTTCAAGATCATCGTTGGGGATGTTTGAAATTTTTTTTTTTCAAAATTCAAAGGCATCAAACACTCATTCCTCGCAGTCGAAACTGTGTTTTTTCCACTATTCTCCGTTCGAGGGATCTTTAGGTTCTTTGGGTTCTTTAGGTTTGTCACACGTTCCATCGTTAAACCTAGAATTTTATCGCATATCCGTGTTCGCGATACCCCAAGGGTGTTTATGCATATTATTGTGACGCGGTGTCGCGATGTGGAGTATCGTTTTTTTTTGGTTTGAAAATTTTTTTCCTTTTTTTTTCCATTTTTTTATTTTTCCATTTTTTCTTCACTTTCGATCGTCCAAATTCACGCGCGGTTGTTTCTTCGTTCCGTCATTGATATCATCATTATTATTATCATTATTACTATCATTATTTCTTAAATTTCGAACGTTCAAGGTCATCGTTGCGAATTTTTGTTTGGAATTTTTTTTTTCTCTTTTCTTGTTCTCAAAATTCAAAGGTACCAACCACTGTTCCCTCGCAGTCGAAACTGTGTTTTTTCCACTATTCTCCGTTCGAGGGATCTTTAGGTTCTTTGGGTTCTTTAGGTTTGTCACACGTTCCATCGTTAAACCTAGAATTTTATCGCATATCCGTGTTCGCGATACCCCAAGGGTGTTTATGCATATTATTGTGACGCGGTGTCGCGATGTGGAGTATCGTTTTTTTTTGGTTTGAAAATTTTTTTTCTTTTTTTTTCCATTTTTTTATTTTTCCATTTTTTCTTCACTTTCGATCGTCCAAATTCACGCGCGGTTGTTTCTTCGTTCCGTCATTGATATCATTATTATTATTATCATTATTACTATCATTATTTCTTAAATTTCGAACGTTCAAGGTCATCGTTGCGAATTTTTGTTTGGAATTTATTTTCTTCTCTTTTTTTGTTCTCAAAATTCAAAGGTACCAACCACTGTTTCCTCGCAGTCGAAACTGTGTTTTTTCTACTATTCTCCTTTCGAAGGATCTTTGGGTTCTTTGGGTTCTTTAGGTTCTATGGGTTATCTCTCAGTACCTTATATTGTTCTTTTGTGCAAACCGTACGTTGTCAGTTTGCGGAGGGTTAATCGCACGTTTTTATCGTTAAACCTCCTTTTTGTGTATCGCATGCCTGTATCGGGCAATCCACCGAGGGTGTTTTTGCATATTCTTCGATTAATTTTTTTTTTTTTTTTTTTTGTTTTTTCTTTAAAAAAAATGCTTACGATTCTCCGAGAAATCTCCGAATCTCCGAAAACAGGAAATCGTGCTCAAGTAATTTTAAGTTTCAAGTGATTTTTCATTGATTTATTGTCTTGTCCGATAAATTTATAGATTGAGTGATTGTATTTATTGAATTTATTGATCCTAAATCCAGGATTCAGGATCCAGGATCCAGGATCCAGGATTCAGGATCCAGGATCTAGGATCAAGGATCTAGGTTTTAGGATCCAGGATTAAAGATCCAGGATTCAGGATCTAGGATCCAGGATCCAGAATTTGAGATCCAGGATTCAGGGGCCAGGATTCAGGATCCAGGATTCAGGATCCGTGATTGAAGGGTACCGGACCCAGGGGCTAGGGGATCCAGAGTTCTAGATCCGGGAGCCACGTGATTTGGAAATCTCTGAATCTCCGAAAACAGGAAATTTCTTAAATTCTGGATCATGGATCCTAGATCCTGGATCCCAGATCTTGGTTCCTGAATCCTGAATCCTCGATCCACTGGCCCCTGAATCCTGGATCCTAGATACTGAATCCTGGATCCTGAAACCTGGATCCTGAAACCTGTATCCTGAATCCTGAATCCTGAATCCTGAATCCTGAATCCTGAATCCTGAATCCTGAATCCTGAATCACGAATCCTGAATCCCGAATCCTGAATCCTGAATCCTGAATCCTGGATCCTGGATCCTGAATCTGGGCCCCTGAGTCCTGGATCCCAGATCCTGGATTCCGAAACCTGGGTCCTGAATCCTGGATCCTGAAACCTGAATCCTGAATCCTGAATCCTGGATCAAAAATACTGATTCCTGAAACCTGGATCCTGAAACCTGGATCCTGAATCCTGGATCCTGAATCAAAATTGAAAGGTACCAACCGCTGTTGCCTCGCAGTCAAAACTGTGTTTTTTCTACCATTCTCCGTTCGAGGGATCTTTCGGTTCTTTGGGTTCTTTAGGTTTGTCACACGTTCCATCGTTAAACCTTGAATTTTATCGCATATCCGTATTCGCGATACCCCAAGGGTGTTTATGCATATCATTGTGACTCGTCGTCACGATGCGGAGTATCGTTTTTTTTTTGGTTGAAATTTTTTTTTAATTTTTTTTTTTTTTCCATTTTTTTTTTCTTCACTTTCGATCGTCCAAGGTCACGCGCGGTTGTTTCTTCGTTTTTGTCATTATTATTATTATTATGATTTTCATTATTGTTATCATTATTATTTAAGATTCGAACGTTCAAGGTCATCGTTGCGAATTTTTGTTTGAAAATTTTTTTCTTCTTTTTTTTTGTTCTTAAAATTCAAAGGTACCAACCACTGTTTCCACGCGGTCGAAACTGTGTTTTTTCCACTATTCTCCGTTCGAGGGATCTTTGGGTTCTTTGAGTTCTTTAGGTTTGTCACACGTTCCATCGTTGAAGGTCACGCGCGGTCGTTTCTTCGTTTCGTCATTATTATTATTCATATTATCATTATTATTATCATTTTTTCTTGAGTTTCGAACGTTCAAGATCATCGTTGGGGATGTTTGAAATTTTTTTTTTTCAAAATTCAAAGATATCAAACACTCATTCCTCGCAGTCGAAACTGTGTTTTTTCCACTATTCTCCGTTCGAGGGATCCTTGGGTTCTTTGGGTTCTTTAGGTTCTTTGGGTTATCTCTCAGTACCTTTCATTGTTCTTTTGTGCAAACCGTACGTTGTCAGTTTGCGGAGGGTTAATCGCACGTTTTTATCGTTAAACCTACTTTTCGTGTATCGCATGCCTGTATCGGGCAATCCACCGAGGGTGTTTTTGCATATTTTTCGATTAGGTTTTTTTTTTTTTTTTTTTTTTCTTCAAAAAAAATGCTTACGATTCTCCGAGAAATCTCCGAATCTCCGAAAACAGGAAATCGTGCTCAAGTAATTTTAAGTTTCAAGTGATTTTTCATTGATTTATTGTCTTGTCCGATAAATTTATAGATTGAGTAATTGTATTTATTGAATTTATTGATCCTAGATCCAGGATTCAGGATTCAGGATTCAGGATTCAGGATTCAGGATTCAGGATTCAGGATCCAGGATTCAGGATCCAGGTTTCAGGATTCAGGATCCATTGTGATTCGTTGTCGCGATGCGGAGTATCGTTTTTTTTGGTTGAAAAATTTTTTTTTCTTTTTTTTTTAATTTTTTAATTTTTTCTCCACTTTCGATCGTCCAAGGTCACGCGCGGTTGTTTCTTCGTTTCGTCATTATAATCATTATTATTTTCATCATTACTATTATCATTATTTCTTAAGTTTCGAACGTTCAAGGTCATCGTTGCGAATTTTTGTTTGGAATTTTTTTTCTTCTCTTTTTTTGTTCTCAAAATTCAAAGGTACTACTCCTCGCAGTCGAAACTGTGTTTTTTCCACTATTCTCCGTTCGAGGGATCTTTGGGTTCTTTGAGTTCTTTAGGTTTGTCACACGTTCCGTCGTTGAAGGTCACGCGCGGTCGTTTCTTCGTTTCGTCATTATTATTATTATTATTATTATCATTATTATTATCATTTTTTCTTGAGTTTCGAACGTTCAAGATCATCGTTGGGGATGTTTGAAATTTTTTTTTTTCAAAATTCAAAGGCATCAAACACTCATTCCTCGCAGTCGAAACTGTGTTTTTTCCACTATTCTCCGTTCGAGGGATCTTTAGGTTCTTTGGGTTCTTTAGGTTTGTCACACGTTCCATCGTTAAACCTAGAATTTTATCGCATATCCGTGTTCGCGATACCCCAAGGGTGTTTATGCATATTATTGTGACGCGGTGTCGCGATGTGGAGTATCGTTTTTTTTTGGTTTGAAAATTTTTTTCCTTTTTTTTTCCATTTTTTTATTTTTCCATTTTTTCTTCACTTTCGATCGTCCAAATTCACGCGCGGTTGTTTCTTCGTTCCGTCATTGATATCATCATTATTATTATCATTATTACTATCATTATTTCTTAAATTTCGAACGTTCAAGGTCATCGTTGCGAATTTTTGTTTGGAATTTTTTTTTTCTCTTTTCTTGTTCTCAAAATTCAAAGGTACCAACCACTGTTCCCTCGCAGTCGAAACTGTGTTTTTTCCACTATTCTCCGTTCGAGGGATCTTTAGGTTCTTTGGGTTCTTTAGGTTTGTCACACGTTCCATCGTTAAACCTAGAATTTTATCGCATATCCGTGTTCGCGATACCCCAAGGGTGTTTATGCATATTATTGTGACGCGGTGTCGCGATGTGGAGTATCGTTTTTTTTTGGTTTGAAAATTTTTTTTCTTTTTTTTTCCATTTTTTTATTTTTCCATTTTTTCTTCACTTTCGATCGTCCAAATTCACGCGCGGTTGTTTCTTCGTTCCGTCATTGATATCATTATTATTATTATCATTATTACTATCATTATTTCTTAAATTTCGAACGTTCAAGGTCATCGTTGCGAATTTTTGTTTGGAATTTATTTTCTTCTCTTTTTTTGTTCTCAAAATTCAAAGGTACCAACCACTGTTTCCTCGCAGTCGAAACTGTGTTTTTTCTACTATTCTCCTTTCGAAGGATCTTTGGGTTCTTTGGGTTCTTTAGGTTCTATGGGTTATCTCTCAGTACCTTATATTGTTCTTTTGTGCAAACCGTACGTTGTCAGTTTGCGGAGGGTTAATCGCACGTTTTTATCGTTAAACCTCCTTTTTGTGTATCGCATGCCTGTATCGGGCAATCCACCGAGGGTGTTTTTGCATATTCTTCGATTAATTTTTTTTTTTTTTTTTTTTGTTTTTTCTTTAAAAAAAATGCTTACGATTCTCCGAGAAATCTCCGAATCTCCGAAAACAGGAAATCGTGCTCAAGTAATTTTAAGTTTCAAGTGATTTTTCATTGATTTATTGTCTTGTCCGATAAATTTATAGATTGAGTGATTGTATTTATTGAATTTATTGATCCTAAATCCAGGATTCAGGATCCAGGATCCAGGATCCAGGATTCAGGATCCAGGATCTAGGATCAAGGATCTAGGTTTTAGGATCCAGGATTAAAGATCCAGGATTCAGGATCTAGGATCCAGGATCCAGAATTTGAGATCCAGGATTCAGGGGCCAGGATTCAGGATCCAGGATTCAGGATCCGTGATTGAAGGGTACCGGACCCAGGGGCTAGGGGATCCAGAGTTCTAGATCCGGGAGCCACGTGATTTGGAAATCTCTGAATCTCCGAAAACAGGAAATTTCTTAAATTCTGGATCATGGATCCTAGATCCTGGATCCCAGATCTTGGTTCCTGAATCCTGAATCCTCGATCCACTGGCCCCTGAATCCTGGATCCTAGATACTGAATCCTGGATCCTGAAACCTGGATCCTGAAACCTGTATCCTGAATCCTGAATCCTGAATCCTGAATCCTGAATCCTGAATCCTGAATCCTGAATCCTGAATCACGAATCCTGAATCCCGTATCCTGAATCCTGAATCCTGAATCCTGGATCCTGGATCCTGAATCTGGGCCCCTGAGTCCTGGATCCCAGATCCTGGATTCCGAAACCTGGGTCCTGAATCCTGGATCCTGAAACCTGAATCCTGAATCCTGAATCCTGGATCAAAAATACTGATTCCTGAAACCTGGATCCTGAAACCTGGATCCTGAATCCTGGATCCTGAATCAAAATTGAAAGGTACCAACCGCTGTTGCCTCGCAGTCAAAACTGTGTTTTTTCTACCATTCTCCGTTCGAGGGATCTTTCGGTTCTTTGGGTTCTTTAGGTTTGTCACACGTTCCATCGTTAAACCTTGAATTTTATCGCATATCCGTATTCGCGATACCCCAAGGGTGTTTATGCATATCATTGTGACTCGTCGTCACGATGCGGAGTATCGTTTTTTTTTTGGTTGAAATTTTTTTTTAATTTTTTTTTTTTTTCCATTTTTTTTTTCTTCACTTTCGATCGTCCAAGGTCACGCGCGGTTGTTTCTTCGTTTTTGTCATTATTATTATTATTATGATTTTCATTATTGTTATCATTATTATTTAAGATTCGAACGTTCAAGGTCATCGTTGCGAATTTTTGTTTGAAAATTTTTTTCTTCTTTTTTTTTGTTCTTAAAATTCAAAGGTACCAACCACTGTTTCCACGCGGTCGAAACTGTGTTTTTTCCACTATTCTCCGTTCGAGGGATCTTTGGGTTCTTTGAGTTCTTTAGGTTTGTCACACGTTCCATCGTTGAAGGTCACGCGCGGTCGTTTCTTCGTTTCGTCATTATTATTATTCATATTATCATTATTATTATCATTTTTTCTTGAGTTTCGAACGTTCAAGATCATCGTTGGGGATGTTTGAAATTTTTTTTTTTCAAAATTCAAAGATATCAAACACTCATTCCTCGCAGTCGAAACTGTGTTTTTTCCACTATTCTCCGTTCGAGGGATCCTTGGGTTCTTTGGGTTCTTTAGGTTCTTTGGGTTATCTCTCAGTACCTTTCATTGTTCTTTTGTGCAAACCGTACGTTGTCAGTTTGCGGAGGGTTAATCGCACGTTTTTATCGTTAAACCTACTTTTCGTGTATCGCATGCCTGTATCGGGCAATCCACCGAGGGTGTTTTTGCATATTTTTCGATTAGGTTTTTTTTTTTTTTTTTTTTTTCTTCAAAAAAAATGCTTACGATTCTCCGAGAAATCTCCGAATCTCCGAAAACAGGAAATCGTGCTCAAGTAATTTTAAGTTTCAAGTGATTTTTCATTGATTTATTGTCTTGTCCGATAAATTTATAGATTGAGTAATTGTATTTATTGAATTTATTGATCCTAGATCCAGGATTCAGGATTCAGGATTCAGGATTCAGGATTCAGGATTCAGGATTCAGGATTCAGGATCCAGGATTCAGGATCCAGGTTTCAGGATTCAGGATCCATTGTGATTCGTTGTCGCGATGCGGAGTATCGTTTTTTTTGGTTGAAAAATTTTTTTTTCTTTTTTTTTTAATTTTTTAATTTTTTCTCCACTTTCGATCGTCCAAGGTCACGCGCGGTTGTTTCTTCGTTTCGTCATTATAATCATTATTATTTTCATCATTACTATTATCATTATTTCTTAAGTTTCGAACGTTCAAGGTCATCGTTGCGAATTTTTGTTTGGAATTTTTTTTCTTCTCTTTTTTTGTTCTCAAAATTCAAAGGTACTACTCCTCGCAGTCGAAACTGTGTTTTTTCCACTATTCTCCGTTCGAGGGATCTTTGGGTTCTTTGAGTTCTTTAGGTTTGTCACACGTTCCGTCGTTGAAGGTCACGCGCGGTCGTTTCTTCGTTTCGTCATTATTATTATTATTATTATTATCATTATTATTATCATTTTTTCTTGAGTTTCGAACGTTCAAGATCATCGTTGGGGATGTTTGAAATTTTTTTTTTTCAAAATTCAAAGGCATCAAACACTCATTCCTCGCAGTCGAAACTGTGTTTTTTCCACTATTCTCCGTTCGAGGGATCTTTAGGTTCTTTGGGTTCTTTAGGTTTGTCACACGTTCCATCGTTAAACCTAGAATTTTATCGCATATCCGTGTTCGCGATACCCCAAGGGTGTTTATGCATATTATTGTGACGCGGTGTCGCGATGTGGAGTATCGTTTTTTTTTGGTTTGAAAATTTTTTTCCTTTTTTTTTCCATTTTTTTATTTTTCCATTTTTTCTTCACTTTCGATCGTCCAAATTCACGCGCGGTTGTTTCTTCGTTCCGTCATTGATATCATCATTATTATTATCATTATTACTATCATTATTTCTTAAATTTCGAACGTTCAAGGTCATCGTTGCGAATTTTTGTTTGGAATTTTTTTTTTCTCTTTTCTTGTTCTCAAAATTCAAAGGTACCAACCACTGTTCCCTCGCAGTCGAAACTGTGTTTTTTCCACTATTCTCCGTTCGAGGGATCTTTAGGTTCTTTGGGTTCTTTAGGTTTGTCACACGTTCCATCGTTAAACCTAGAATTTTATCGCATATCCGTGTTCGCGATACCCCAAGGGTGTTTATGCATATTATTGTGACGCGGTGTCGCGATGTGGAGTATCGTTTTTTTTTGGTTTGAAAATTTTTTTTCTTTTTTTTTCCATTTTTTTATTTTTCCATTTTTTCTTCACTTTCGATCGTCCAAATTCACGCGCGGTTGTTTCTTCGTTCCGTCATTGATATCATTATTATTATTATCATTATTACTATCATTATTTCTTAAATTTCGAACGTTCAAGGTCATCGTTGCGAATTTTTGTTTGGAATTTATTTTCTTCTCTTTTTTTGTTCTCAAAATTCAAAGGTACCAACCACTGTTTCCTCGCAGTCGAAACTGTGTTTTTTCTACTATTCTGCTTTCGAAGGATTTTTGGGTTCTTTGGGTTCTTTAGGTTCTATGGGTTATCTCTCAGTACCTTATATTGTTCTTTTGTGCAAACCGTACGTTGTCAGTTTGCGGAGGGTTAATCGCACGTTTTTATCGTTAAACCTCCTTTTTGTGTATCGCATGCCTGTATCGGGCAATCCACCGAGGGTGTTTTTGCATATTCTTCGATTAATTTTTTTTTTTTTTTTTTTGTTTTTTCTTCAAAAAAAATGCTTACGATTCTCCGAGAAATCTCCGAATCTCCGAAAACAGGAAATCGTGCTCAAGTAATTTCAAGTTTCAAGTGATTTTTCATTGATTTATTGTCTTGTCCGATAAATTTATAGATTGAGTGATTGTATTTATTGAATTTATTGATCCTAAATCCAGGATTCAGGATCCAGGATCCAGGATCCAGGATTCAGGATCCAGGATCTAGGATCAAGGATCTAGGTTTTAGGATCCAGGATTAAAGATCCCGGATTCAGGATCTAGGATCCAGGATCCAGAATTTGAGATCCAGGATTCAGGGGCCAGGATCCAGGATCCAGGATTCAGGATCCGTGATTGAAGGGCCCGGACCCAGGGGCTAGGGGATCCAGAGTTCTAGATCCGGGAGCCACGTGATTTGGAAATCTCTGAATCTCCGAAAACAGGAAATTACTTAAATTCTGGATCATGGATCCTAGATCCTGGATCCCAGATCTTGGTTCCTGAATCCTGAATCCTCGATCCACTGGCCCCTGAATCCTGGATCCTAGATACTGAATCCTGGATCCTGAAACCTGGATCCTGAAACCTGTATGCTGAATCCTGAATCCTGAATCCTGAATCCTGAATCCCGAATCCTGAATCCCGAATCCTGAATCCTGAATCCTGAATCCTGGATCCTGGATCCTGAATCTGGGCCCCTGAGTCCTGGATCCCAGAGTCTGGATTCCGAAACCTGGGTCCTGAATCCTGGATCCTGAAACCTGAATCCTGAATCCTGAATCCTGGATCAAAAATACTGATTCCTGAAACCTGGATCCTGAAACCTGGATCCTGAATCCTGGATCCTGAATCAAAATTCAAAGGTACCAACCGCTGTTGCCTCGCAGTCAAAACTGTGTTTTTTCTACCATTCTCCGTTCGAGGGATCTTTCGATTCTTTGGGTTCTTTAGGTTTGTCACACGTTCCATCGTTAAACCTTGAATTTTATCGCATATCCGTATTCGCGATACCCCAAGGGTGTTTATGCATATCATTGTGACTCGTCGTCACGATGCGGAGTATCGTTTTTTTTTTGGTTGAAATTTTTTTTTAATTTTTTTTTTTTTCCATTTTTTTTTTCTTCACTTTCGATCGTCCAAGGTCACGCGCGGTTGTTTCTTCGTTTTTGTCATTATTATTATTATCATGATTTTCATTATTGTTATCATTATTATTTAAGATTCGAACGTTCAAGGTCATCGTTGCGAATTTTTGTTTGAAAATTTTTTCTTCTTTTTTTTTGTTCTTAAAATTCAAAGGTACCAACCACTGTTTCCACGCGGTCGAAACTGTGTTTTTTCCACTATTCTCCGTTCGAGGGATCTTTGGGTTCTTTGAGTTCTTTAGGTTTGTCACACGTTCCATCGTTGAAGGTCACGCGCGGTCGTTTCTTCGTTTCGTCATTATTATTATTCATATTATCATTATTATTATCATTTTTTCTTGAGTTTCGAACGTTCAAGATCATCGTTGGGGATGTTTGAAATTTTTTTTTTTCAAAATTCAAAGATATCAAACACTCATTCCTCGCAGTCGAAACTGTGTTTTTTCCACTATTCTCCGTTCGAGGGATCCTTGGGTTCTTTGGGTTCTTTAGGTTCTTTAGGTTCTTTAGGTTCTTTAGGTTCTTTAGGTTCTTTAGGTTTGTCACACGTTCCATCGTTAAACCTAGAATTTTATCGCATATCCGTGTTCGCGATACCCCAAGGGTGTTTATGCATATTATTGTGACGCGGTGTCGCGATGTGGAGTATCGTTTTTTTTTGGTTTGAAAATTTTTTTCCTTTTTTTTTCCATTTTTTTATTTTTCCATTTTTTCTTCACTTTCGATCGTCCAAATTCACGCGCGGTTGTTTCTTCGTTCCGTCATTGATATCATCATTATTATTATCATTATTACTATCATTATTTCTTAAATTTCGAACGTTCAAGGTCATCGTTGCGAATTTTTGTTTGGAATTTTTTTTTTCTCTTTTCTTGTTCTCAAAATTCAAAGGTACCAACCACTGTTCCCTCGCAGTCGAAACTGTGTTTTTTCCACTATTCTCCGTTCGAGGGATCTTTAGGTTCTTTGGGTTCTTTAGGTTTGTCACACGTTCCATCGTTAAACCTAGAATTTTATCGCATATCCGTGTTCGCGATACCCCAAGGGTGTTTATGCATATTATTGTGACGCGGTGTCGCGATGTGGAGTATCGTTTTTTTTTGGTTTGAAAATTTTTTTTCTTTTTTTTTCCATTTTTTTATTTTTCCATTTTTTCTTCACTTTCGATCGTCCAAATTCACGCGCGGTTGTTTCTTCGTTCCGTCATTGATATCATTATTATTATTATCATTATTACTATCATTATTTCTTAAATTTCGAACGTTCAAGGTCATCGTTGCGAATTTTTGTTTGGAATTTATTTTCTTCTCTTTTTTTGTTCTCAAAATTCAAAGGTACCAACCACTGTTTCCTCGCAGTCGAAACTGTGTTTTTTCTACTATTCTCCTTTCGAAGGATCTTTGGGTTCTTTGGGTTCTTTAGGTTCTATGGGTTATCTCTCAGTACCTTATATTGTTCTTTTGTGCAAACCGTACGTTGTCAGTTTGCGGAGGGTTAATCGCACGTTTTTATCGTTAAACCTCCTTTTTGTGTATCGCATGCCTGTATCGGGCAATCCACCGAGGGTGTTTTTGCATATTCTTCGATTAATTTTTTTTTTTTTTTTTTTTGTTTTTTCTTTAAAAAAAATGCTTACGATTCTCCGAGAAATCTCCGAATCTCCGAAAACAGGAAATCGTGCTCAAGTAATTTTAAGTTTCAAGTGATTTTTCATTGATTTATTGTCTTGTCCGATAAATTTATAGATTGAGTAATTGTATTTATTGAATTTATTGATCCTAGATCCAGGATTCAGGATTCAGGATTCAGGATTCAGGATTCAGGATTCAGGATTCAGGATTCAGGATCCAGGATTCAGGATCCAGGTTTCAGGATTCAGGATCCATTGTGATTCGTTGTCGCGATGCGGAGTATCGTTTTTTTTGGTTGAAAAATTTTTTTTTCTTTTTTTTTTAATTTTTTAATTTTTTCTCCACTTTCGATCGTCCAAGGTCACGCGCGGTTGTTTCTTCGTTTCGTCATTATAATCATTATTATTTTCATCATTACTATTATCATTATTTCTTAAGTTTCGAACGTTCAAGGTCATCGTTGCGAATTTTTGTTTGGAATTTTTTTTCTTCTCTTTTTTTGTTCTCAAAATTCAAAGGTACTACTCCTCGCAGTCGAAACTGTGTTTTTTCCACTATTCTCCGTTCGAGGGATCTTTGGGTTCTTTGAGTTCTTTAGGTTTGTCACACGTTCCGTCGTTGAAGGTCACGCGCGGTCGTTTCTTCGTTTCGTCATTATTATTATTATTATTATTATCATTATTATTATCATTTTTTCTTGAGTTTCGAACGTTCAAGATCATCGTTGGGGATGTTTGAAATTTTTTTTTTTCAAAATTCAAAGGCATCAAACACTCATTCCTCGCAGTCGAAACTGTGTTTTTTCCACTATTCTCCGTTCGAGGGATCTTTAGGTTCTTTGGGTTCTTTAGGTTTGTCACACGTTCCATCGTTAAACCTAGAATTTTATCGCATATCCGTGTTCGCGATACCCCAAGGGTGTTTATGCATATTATTGTGACGCGGTGTCGCGATGTGGAGTATCGTTTTTTTTTGGTTTGAAAATTTTTTTCCTTTTTTTTTCCATTTTTTTATTTTTCCATTTTTTCTTCACTTTCGATCGTCCAAATTCACGCGCGGTTGTTTCTTCGTTCCGTCATTGATATCATCATTATTATTATCATTATTACTATCATTATTTCTTAAATTTCGAACGTTCAAGGTCATCGTTGCGAATTTTTGTTTGGAATTTTTTTTTTCTCTTTTCTTGTTCTCAAAATTCAAAGGTACCAACCACTGTTCCCTCGCAGTCGAAACTGTGTTTTTTCCACTATTCTCCGTTCGAGGGATCTTTAGGTTCTTTGGGTTCTTTAGGTTTGTCACACGTTCCATCGTTAAACCTAGAATTTTATCGCATATCCGTGTTCGCGATACCCCAAGGGTGTTTATGCATATTATTGTGACGCGGTGTCGCGATGTGGAGTATCGTTTTTTTTTGGTTTGAAAATTTTTTTTCTTTTTTTTTCCATTTTTTTATTTTTCCATTTTTTCTTCACTTTCGATCGTCCAAATTCACGCGCGGTTGTTTCTTCGTTCCGTCATTGATATCATTATTATTATTATCATTATTACTATCATTATTTCTTAAATTTCGAACGTTCAAGGTCATCGTTGCGAATTTTTGTTTGGAATTTATTTTCTTCTCTTTTTTTGTTCTCAAAATTCAAAGGTACCAACCACTGTTTCCTCGCAGTCGAAACTGTGTTTTTTCTACTATTCTCCTTTCGAAGGATCTTTGGGTTCTTTGGGTTCTTTAGGTTCTATGGGTTATCTCTCAGTACCTTATATTGTTCTTTTGTGCAAACCGTACGTTGTCAGTTTGCGGAGGGTTAATCGCACGTTTTTATCGTTAAACCTCCTTTTTGTGTATCGCATGCCTGTATCGGGCAATCCACCGAGGGTGTTTTTGCATATTCTTCGATTAATTTTTTTTTTTTTTTTTTTTGTTTTTTCTTTAAAAAAAATGCTTACGATTCTCCGAGAAATCTCCGAATCTCCGAAAACAGGAAATCGTGCTCAAGTAATTTTAAGTTTCAAGTGATTTTTCATTGATTTATTGTCTTGTCCGATAAATTTATAGATTGAGTGATTGTATTTATTGAATTTATTGATCCTAAATCCAGGATTCAGGATCCAGGATCCAGGATCCAGGATTCAGGATCCAGGATCTAGGATCAAGGATCTAGGTTTTAGGATCCAGGATTAAAGATCCAGGATTCAGGATCTAGGATCCAGGATCCAGAATTTGAGATCCAGGATTCAGGGGCCAGGATTCAGGATCCAGGATTCAGGATCCGTGATTGAAGGGTACCGGACCCAGGGGCTAGGGGATCCAGAGTTCTAGATCCGGGAGCCACGTGATTTGGAAATCTCTGAATCTCCGAAAACAGGAAATTTCTTAAATTCTGGATCATGGATCCTAGATCCTGGATCCCAGATCTTGGTTCCTGAATCCTGAATCCTCGATCCACTGGCCCCTGAATCCTGGATCCTAGATACTGAATCCTGGATCCTGAAACCTGGATCCTGAAACCTGTATCCTGAATCCTGAATCCTGAATCCTGAATCCTGAATCCTGAATCCTGAATCCTGAATCCTGAATCACGAATCCTGAATCCCGAATCCTGAATCCTGAATCCTGAATCCTGGATCCTGGATCCTGAATCTGGGCCCCTGAGTCCTGGATCCCAGATCCTGGATTCCGAAACCTGGGTCCTGAATCCTGGATCCTGAAACCTGAATCCTGAATCCTGAATCCTGGATCAAAAATACTGATTCCTGAAACCTGGATCCTGAAACCTGGATCCTGAATCCTGGATCCTGAATCAAAATTGAAAGGTACCAACCGCTGTTGCCTCGCAGTCAAAACTGTGTTTTTTCTACCATTCTCCGTTCGAGGGATCTTTCGGTTCTTTGGGTTCTTTAGGTTTGTCACACGTTCCATCGTTAAACCTTGAATTTTATCGCATATCCGTATTCGCGATACCCCAAGGGTGTTTATGCATATCATTGTGACTCGTCGTCACGATGCGGAGTATCGTTTTTTTTTTGGTTGAAATTTTTTTTTAATTTTTTTTTTTTTTCCATTTTTTTTTTCTTCACTTTCGATCGTCCAAGGTCACGCGCGGTTGTTTCTTCGTTTTTGTCATTATTATTATTATTATGATTTTCATTATTGTTATCATTATTATTTAAGATTCGAACGTTCAAGGTCATCGTTGCGAATTTTTGTTTGAAAATTTTTTTCTTCTTTTTTTTTGTTCTTAAAATTCAAAGGTACCAACCACTGTTTCCACGCGGTCGAAACTGTGTTTTTTCCACTATTCTCCGTTCGAGGGATCTTTGGGTTCTTTGAGTTCTTTAGGTTTGTCACACGTTCCATCGTTGAAGGTCACGCGCGGTCGTTTCTTCGTTTCGTCATTATTATTATTCATATTATCATTATTATTATCATTTTTTCTTGAGTTTCGAACGTTCAAGATCATCGTTGGGGATGTTTGAAATTTTTTTTTTTCAAAATTCAAAGATATCAAACACTCATTCCTCGCAGTCGAAACTGTGTTTTTTCCACTATTCTCCGTTCGAGGGATCCTTGGGTTCTTTGGGTTCTTTAGGTTCTTTGGGTTATCTCTCAGTACCTTTCATTGTTCTTTTGTGCAAACCGTACGTTGTCAGTTTGCGGAGGGTTAATCGCACGTTTTTATCGTTAAACCTACTTTTCGTGTATCGCATGCCTGTATCGGGCAATCCACCGAGGGTGTTTTTGCATATTTTTCGATTAGGTTTTTTTTTTTTTTTTTTTTTTCTTCAAAAAAAATGCTTACGATTCTCCGAGAAATCTCCGAATCTCCGAAAACAGGAAATCGTGCTCAAGTAATTTTAAGTTTCAAGTGATTTTTCATTGATTTATTGTCTTGTCCGATAAATTTATAGATTGAGTAATTGTATTTATTGAATTTATTGATCCTAGATCCAGGATTCAGGATTCAGGATTCAGGATTCAGGATTCAGGATTCAGGATTCAGGATTCAGGATCCAGGATTCAGGATCCAGGTTTCAGGATTCAGGATCCATTGTGATTCGTTGTCGCGATGCGGAGTATCGTTTTTTTTGGTTGAAAAATTTTTTTTTCTTTTTTTTTTAATTTTTTAATTTTTTCTCCACTTTCGATCGTCCAAGGTCACGCGCGGTTGTTTCTTCGTTTCGTCATTATAATCATTATTATTTTCATCATTACTATTATCATTATTTCTTAAGTTTCGAACGTTCAAGGTCATCGTTGCGAATTTTTGTTTGGAATTTTTTTTCTTCTCTTTTTTTGTTCTCAAAATTCAAAGGTACTACTCCTCGCAGTCGAAACTGTGTTTTTTCCACTATTCTCCGTTCGAGGGATCTTTGGGTTCTTTGAGTTCTTTAGGTTTGTCACACGTTCCGTCGTTGAAGGTCACGCGCGGTCGTTTCTTCGTTTCGTCATTATTATTATTATTATTATTATCATTATTATTATCATTTTTTCTTGAGTTTCGAACGTTCAAGATCATCGTTGGGGATGTTTGAAATTTTTTTTTTTCAAAATTCAAAGGCATCAAACACTCATTCCTCGCAGTCGAAACTGTGTTTTTTCCACTATTCTCCGTTCGAGGGATCTTTAGGTTCTTTGGGTTCTTTAGGTTTGTCACACGTTCCATCGTTAAACCTAGAATTTTATCGCATATCCGTGTTCGCGATACCCCAAGGGTGTTTATGCATATTATTGTGACGCGGTGTCGCGATGTGGAGTATCGTTTTTTTTTGGTTTGAAAATTTTTTTCCTTTTTTTTTCCATTTTTTTATTTTTCCATTTTTTCTTCACTTTCGATCGTCCAAATTCACGCGCGGTTGTTTCTTCGTTCCGTCATTGATATCATCATTATTATTATCATTATTACTATCATTATTTCTTAAATTTCGAACGTTCAAGGTCATCGTTGCGAATTTTTGTTTGGAATTTTTTTTTTCTCTTTTCTTGTTCTCAAAATTCAAAGGTACCAACCACTGTTCCCTCGCAGTCGAAACTGTGTTTTTTCCACTATTCTCCGTTCGAGGGATCTTTAGGTTCTTTGGGTTCTTTAGGTTTGTCACACGTTCCATCGTTAAACCTAGAATTTTATCGCATATCCGTGTTCGCGATACCCCAAGGGTGTTTATGCATATTATTGTGACGCGGTGTCGCGATGTGGAGTATCGTTTTTTTTTGGTTTGAAAATTTTTTTTCTTTTTTTTTCCATTTTTTTATTTTTCCATTTTTTCTTCACTTTCGATCGTCCAAATTCACGCGCGGTTGTTTCTTCGTTCCGTCATTGATATCATTATTATTATTATCATTATTACTATCATTATTTCTTAAATTTCGAACGTTCAAGGTCATCGTTGCGAATTTTTGTTTGGAATTTATTTTCTTCTCTTTTTTTGTTCTCAAAATTCAAAGGTACCAACCACTGTTTCCTCGCAGTCGAAACTGTGTTTTTTCTACTATTCTCCTTTCGAAGGATCTTTGGGTTCTTTGGGTTCTTTAGGTTCTATGGGTTATCTCTCAGTACCTTATATTGTTCTTTTGTGCAAACCGTACGTTGTCAGTTTGCGGAGGGTTAATCGCACGTTTTTATCGTTAAACCTCCTTTTTGTGTATCGCATGCCTGTATCGGGCAATCCACCGAGGGTGTTTTTGCATATTCTTCGATTAATTTTTTTTTTTTTTTTTTTTGTTTTTTCTTTAAAAAAAATGCTTACGATTCTCCGAGAAATCTCCGAATCTCCGAAAACAGGAAATCGTGCTCAAGTAATTTTAAGTTTCAAGTGATTTTTCATTGATTTATTGTCTTGTCCGATAAATTTATAGATTGAGTGATTGTATTTATTGAATTTATTGATCCTAAATCCAGGATTCAGGATCCAGGATCCAGGATCCAGGATTCAGGATCCAGGATCTAGGATCAAGGATCTAGGTTTTAGGATCCAGGATTAAAGATCCAGGATTCAGGATCTAGGATCCAGGATCCAGAATTTGAGATCCAGGATTCAGGGGCCAGGATTCAGGATCCAGGATTCAGGATCCGTGATTGAAGGGTACCGGACCCAGGGGCTAGGGGATCCAGAGTTCTAGATCCGGGAGCCACGTGATTTGGAAATCTCTGAATCTCCGAAAACAGGAAATTTCTTAAATTCTGGATCATGGATCCTAGATCCTGGATCCCAGATCTTGGTTCCTGAATCCTGAATCCTCGATCCACTGGCCCCTGAATCCTGGATCCTAGATACTGAATCCTGGATCCTGAAACCTGGATCCTGAAACCTGTATCCTGAATCCTGAATCCTGAATCCTGAATCCTGAATCCTGAATCCTGAATCCTGAATCCTGAATCACGAATCCTGAATCCCGAATCCTGAATCCTGAATCCTGAATCCTGGATCCTGGATCCTGAATCTGGGCCCCTGAGTCCTGGATCCCAGATCCTGGATTCCGAAACCTGGGTCCTGAATCCTGGATCCTGAAACCTGAATCCTGAATCCTGAATCCTGGATCAAAAATACTGATTCCTGAAACCTGGATCCTGAAACCTGGATCCTGAATCCTGGATCCTGAATCAAAATTGAAAGGTACCAACCGCTGTTGCCTCGCAGTCAAAACTGTGTTTTTTCTACCATTCTCCGTTCGAGGGATCTTTCGGTTCTTTGGGTTCTTTAGGTTTGTCACACGTTCCATCGTTAAACCTTGAATTTTATCGCATATCCGTATTCGCGATACCCCAAGGGTGTTTATGCATATCATTGTGACTCGTCGTCACGATGCGGAGTATCGTTTTTTTTTTGGTTGAAATTTTTTTTTAATTTTTTTTTTTTTTCCATTTTTTTTTTCTTCACTTTCGATCGTCCAAGGTCACGCGCGGTTGTTTCTTCGTTTTTGTCATTATTATTATTATTATGATTTTCATTATTGTTATCATTATTATTTAAGATTTGAACGTTCAAGGTCATCGTTGCGAATTTTTGTTTGAAAATTTTTTTCTTCTTTTTTTTTGTTCTTAAAATTCAAAGGTACCAACCACTGTTTCCACGCGGTCGAAACTGTGTTTTTTCCACTATTCTCCGTTCGAGGGATCTTTGGGTTCTTTGAGTTCTTTAGGTTTGTCACACGTTCCATCGTTGAAGGTCACGCGCGGTCGTTTCTTCGTTTCGTCATTATTATTATTCATATTATCATTATTATTATCATTTTTTCTTGAGTTTCGAACGTTCAAGATCATCGTTGGGGATGTTTGAAATTTTTTTTTTTCAAAATTCAAAGATATCAAACACTCATTCCTCGCAGTCGAAACTGTGTTTTTTCCACTATTCTCCGTTCGAGGGATCCTTGGGTTCTTTGGGTTCTTTAGGTTCTTTGGGTTATCTCTCAGTACCTTTCATTGTTCTTTTGTGCAAACCGTACGTTGTCAGTTTGCGGAGGGTTAATCGCACGTTTTTATCGTTAAACCTACTTTTCGTGTATCGCATGCCTGTATCGGGCAATCCACCGAGGGTGTTTTTGCATATTTTTCGATTAGGTTTTTTTTTTTTTTTTTTTTTTCTTCAAAAAAAATGCTTACGATTCTCCGAGAAATCTCCGAATCTCCGAAAACAGGAAATCGTGCTCAAGTAATTTTAAGTTTCAAGTGATTTTTCATTGATTTATTGTCTTGTCCGATAAATTTATAGATTGAGTAATTGTATTTATTGAATTTATTGATCCTAGATCCAGGATTCAGGATTCAGGATTCAGGATTCAGGATTCAGGATTCAGGATTCAGGATTCAGGATCCAGGATTCAGGATCCAGGTTTCAGGATTCAGGATCCATTGTGATTCGTTGTCGCGATGCGGAGTATCGTTTTTTTTGGTTGAAAAATTTTTTTTTCTTTTTTTTTTAATTTTTTAATTTTTTCTCCACTTTCGATCGTCCAAGGTCACGCGCGGTTGTTTCTTCGTTTCGTCATTATAATCATTATTATTTTCATCATTACTATTATCATTATTTCTTAAGTTTCGAACGTTCAAGGTCATCGTTGCGAATTTTTGTTTGGAATTTTTTTTCTTCTCTTTTTTTGTTCTCAAAATTCAAAGGTACTACTCCTCGCAGTCGAAACTGTGTTTTTTCCACTATTCTCCGTTCGAGGGATCTTTGGGTTCTTTGAGTTCTTTAGGTTTGTCACACGTTCCGTCGTTGAAGGTCACGCGCGGTCGTTTCTTCGTTTCGTCATTATTATTATTATTATTATTATCATTATTATTATCATTTTTTCTTGAGTTTCGAACGTTCAAGATCATCGTTGGGGATGTTTGAAATTTTTTTTTTTCAAAATTCAAAGGCATCAAACACTCATTCCTCGCAGTCGAAACTGTGTTTTTTCCACTATTCTCCGTTCGAGGGATCTTTAGGTTCTTTGGGTTCTTTAGGTTTGTCACACGTTCCATCGTTAAACCTAGAATTTTATCGCATATCCGTGTTCGCGATACCCCAAGGGTGTTTATGCATATTATTGTGACGCGGTGTCGCGATGTGGAGTATCGTTTTTTTTTGGTTTGAAAATTTTTTTCCTTTTTTTTTCCATTTTTTTATTTTTCCATTTTTTCTTCACTTTCGATCGTCCAAATTCACGCGCGGTTGTTTCTTCGTTCCGTCATTGATATCATCATTATTATTATCATTATTACTATCATTATTTCTTAAATTTCGAACGTTCAAGGTCATCGTTGCGAATTTTTGTTTGGAATTTTTTTTTTCTCTTTTCTTGTTCTCAAAATTCAAAGGTACCAACCACTGTTCCCTCGCAGTCGAAACTGTGTTTTTTCCACTATTCTCCGTTCGAGGGATCTTTAGGTTCTTTGGGTTCTTTAGGTTTGTCACACGTTCCATCGTTAAACCTAGAATTTTATCGCATATCCGTGTTCGCGATACCCCAAGGGTGTTTATGCATATTATTGTGACGCGGTGTCGCGATGTGGAGTATCGTTTTTTTTTGGTTTGAAAATTTTTTTTCTTTTTTTTTCCATTTTTTTATTTTTCCATTTTTTCTTCACTTTCGATCGTCCAAATTCACGCGCGGTTGTTTCTTCGTTCCGTCATTGATATCATTATTATTATTATCATTATTACTATCATTATTTCTTAAATTTCGAACGTTCAAGGTCATCGTTGCGAATTTTTGTTTGGAATTTATTTTCTTCTCTTTTTTTGTTCTCAAAATTCAAAGGTACCAACCACTGTTTCCTCGCAGTCGAAACTGTGTTTTTTCTACTATTCTCCTTTCGAAGGATCTTTGGGTTCTTTGGGTTCTTTAGGTTCTATGGGTTATCTCTCAGTACCTTATATTGTTCTTTTGTGCAAACCGTACGTTGTCAGTTTGCGGAGGGTTAATCGCACGTTTTTATCGTTAAACCTCCTTTTTGTGTATCGCATGCCTGTATCGGGCAATCCACCGAGGGTGTTTTTGCATATTCTTCGATTAATTTTTTTTTTTTTTTTTTTTGTTTTTTCTTTAAAAAAAATGCTTACGATTCTCCGAGAAATCTCCGAATCTCCGAAAACAGGAAATCGTGCTCAAGTAATTTTAAGTTTCAAGTGATTTTTCATTGATTTATTGTCTTGTCCGATAAATTTATAGATTGAGTGATTGTATTTATTGAATTTATTGATCCTAAATCCAGGATTCAGGATCCAGGATCCAGGATCCAGGATTCAGGATCCAGGATCTAGGATCAAGGATCTAGGTTTTAGGATCCAGGATTAAAGATCCAGGATTCAGGATCTAGGATCCAGGATCCAGAATTTGAGATCCAGGATTCAGGGGCCAGGATTCAGGATCCAGGATTCAGGATCCGTGATTGAAGGGTACCGGACCCAGGGGCTAGGGGATCCAGAGTTCTAGATCCGGGAGCCACGTGATTTGGAAATCTCTGAATCTCCGAAAACAGGAAATTTCTTAAATTCTGGATCATGGATCCTAGATCCTGGATCCCAGATCTTGGTTCCTGAATCCTGAATCCTCGATCCACTGGCCCCTGAATCCTGGATCCTAGATACTGAATCCTGGATCCTGAAACCTGGATCCTGAAACCTGTATCCTGAATCCTGAATCCTGAATCCTGAATCCTGAATCCTGAATCCTGAATCCTGAATCCTGAATCACGAATCCTGAATCCCGAATCCTGAATCCTGAATCCTGAATCCTGGATCCTGGATCCTGAATCTGGGCCCCTGAGTCCTGGATCCCAGATCCTGGATTCCGAAACCTGGGTCCTGAATCCTGGATCCTGAAACCTGAATCCTGAATCCTGAATCCTGGATCAAAAATACTGATTCCTGAAACCTGGATCCTGAAACCTGGATCCTGAATCCTGGATCCTGAATCAAAATTGAAAGGTACCAACCGCTGTTGCCTCGCAGTCAAAACTGTGTTTTTTCTACCATTCTCCGTTCGAGGGATCTTTCGGTTCTTTGGGTTCTTTAGGTTTGTCACACGTTCCATCGTTAAACCTTGAATTTTATCGCATATCCGTATTCGCGATACCCCAAGGGTGTTTATGCATATCATTGTGACTCGTCGTCACGATGCGGAGTATCGTTTTTTTTTTGGTTGAAATTTTTTTTTAATTTTTTTTTTTTTTCCATTTTTTTTTTCTTCACTTTCGATCGTCCAAGGTCACGCGCGGTTGTTTCTTCGTTTTTGTCATTATTATTATTATTATGATTTTCATTATTGTTATCATTATTATTTAAGATTTGAACGTTCAAGGTCATCGTTGCGAATTTTTGTTTGAAAATTTTTTTCTTCTTTTTTTTTGTTCTTAAAATTCAAAGGTACCAACCACTGTTTCCACGCGGTCGAAACTGTGTTTTTTCCACTATTCTCCGTTCGAGGGATCTTTGGGTTCTTTGAGTTCTTTAGGTTTGTCACACGTTCCATCGTTGAAGGTCACGCGCGGTCGTTTCTTCGTTTCGTCATTATTATTATTCATATTATCATTATTATTATCATTTTTTCTTGAGTTTCGAACGTTCAAGATCATCGTTGGGGATGTTTGAAATTTTTTTTTTTCAAAATTCAAAGATATCAAACACTCATTCCTCGCAGTCGAAACTGTGTTTTTTCCACTATTCTCCGTTCGAGGGATCCTTGGGTTCTTTGGGTTCTTTAGGTTCTTTGGGTTATCTCTCAGTACCTTTCATTGTTCTTTTGTGCAAACCGTACGTTGTCAGTTTGCGGAGGGTTAATCGCACGTTTTTATCGTTAAACCTACTTTTCGTGTATCGCATGCCTGTATCGGGCAATCCACCGAGGGTGTTTTTGCATATTTTTCGATTAGGTTTTTTTTTTTTTTTTTTTTTTCTTCAAAAAAAATGCTTACGATTCTCCGAGAAATCTCCGAATCTCCGAAAACAGGAAATCGTGCTCAAGTAATTTTAAGTTTCAAGTGATTTTTCATTGATTTATTGTCTTGTCCGATAAATTTATAGATTGAGTAATTGTATTTATTGAATTTATTGATCCTAGATCCAGGATTCAGGATTCAGGATTCAGGATTCAGGATTCAGGATTCAGGATTCAGGATTCAGGATCCAGGATTCAGGATCCAGGTTTCAGGATTCAGGATCCATTGTGATTCGTTGTCGCGATGCGGAGTATCGTTTTTTTTGGTTGAAAAATTTTTTTTTCTTTTTTTTTTAATTTTTTAATTTTTTCTCCACTTTCGATCGTCCAAGGTCACGCGCGGTTGTTTCTTCGTTTCGTCATTATAATCATTATTATTTTCATCATTACTATTATCATTATTTCTTAAGTTTCGAACGTTCAAGGTCATCGTTGCGAATTTTTGTTTGGAATTTTTTTTCTTCTCTTTTTTTGTTCTCAAAATTCAAAGGTACTACTCCTCGCAGTCGAAACTGTGTTTTTTCCACTATTCTCCGTTCGAGGGATCTTTGGGTTCTTTGAGTTCTTTAGGTTTGTCACACGTTCCGTCGTTGAAGGTCACGCGCGGTCGTTTCTTCGTTTCGTCATTATTATTATTATTATTATTATCATTATTATTATCATTTTTTCTTGAGTTTCGAACGTTCAAGATCATCGTTGGGGATGTTTGAAATTTTTTTTTTTCAAAATTCAAAGGCATCAAACACTCATTCCTCGCAGTCGAAACTGTGTTTTTTCCACTATTCTCCGTTCGAGGGATCTTTAGGTTCTTTGGGTTCTTTAGGTTTGTCACACGTTCCATCGTTAAACCTAGAATTTTATCGCATATCCGTGTTCGCGATACCCCAAGGGTGTTTATGCATATTATTGTGACGCGGTGTCGCGATGTGGAGTATCGTTTTTTTTTGGTTTGAAAATTTTTTTCCTTTTTTTTTCCATTTTTTTATTTTTCCATTTTTTCTTCACTTTCGATCGTCCAAATTCACGCGCGGTTGTTTCTTCGTTCCGTCATTGATATCATCATTATTATTATCATTATTACTATCATTATTTCTTAAATTTCGAACGTTCAAGGTCATCGTTGCGAATTTTTGTTTGGAATTTTTTTTTTCTCTTTTCTTGTTCTCAAAATTCAAAGGTACCAACCACTGTTCCCTCGCAGTCGAAACTGTGTTTTTTCCACTATTCTCCGTTCGAGGGATCTTTAGGTTCTTTGGGTTCTTTAGGTTTGTCACACGTTCCATCGTTAAACCTAGAATTTTATCGCATATCCGTGTTCGCGATACCCCAAGGGTGTTTATGCATATTATTGTGACGCGGTGTCGCGATGTGGAGTATCGTTTTTTTTTGGTTTGAAAATTTTTTTTCTTTTTTTTTCCATTTTTTTATTTTTCCATTTTTTCTTCACTTTCGATCGTCCAAATTCACGCGCGGTTGTTTCTTCGTTCCGTCATTGATATCATTATTATTATTATCATTATTACTATCATTATTTCTTAAATTTCGAACGTTCAAGGTCATCGTTGCGAATTTTTGTTTGGAATTTATTTTCTTCTCTTTTTTTGTTCTCAAAATTCAAAGGTACCAACCACTGTTTCCTCGCAGTCGAAACTGTGTTTTTTCTACTATTCTCCTTTCGAAGGATCTTTGGGTTCTTTGGGTTCTTTAGGTTCTATGGGTTATCTCTCAGTACCTTATATTGTTCTTTTGTGCAAACCGTACGTTGTCAGTTTGCGGAGGGTTAATCGCACGTTTTTATCGTTAAACCTCCTTTTTGTGTATCGCATGCCTGTATCGGGCAATCCACCGAGGGTGTTTTTGCATATTCTTCGATTAATTTTTTTTTTTTTTTTTTTTGTTTTTTCTTTAAAAAAAATGCTTACGATTCTCCGAGAAATCTCCGAATCTCCGAAAACAGGAAATCGTGCTCAAGTAATTTTAAGTTTCAAGTGATTTTTCATTGATTTATTGTCTTGTCCGATAAATTTATAGATTGAGTGATTGTATTTATTGAATTTATTGATCCTAAATCCAGGATTCAGGATCCAGGATCCAGGATCCAGGATTCAGGATCCAGGATCTAGGATCAAGGATCTAGGTTTTAGGATCCAGGATTAAAGATCCAGGATTCAGGATCTAGGATCCAGGATCCAGAATTTGAGATCCAGGATTCAGGGGCCAGGATTCAGGATCCAGGATTCAGGATCCGTGATTGAAGGGTACCGGACCCAGGGGCTAGGGGATCCAGAGTTCTAGATCCGGGAGCCACGTGATTTGGAAATCTCTGAATCTCCGAAAACAGGAAATTTCTTAAATTCTGGATCATGGATCCTAGATCCTGGATCCCAGATCTTGGTTCCTGAATCCTGAATCCTCGATCCACTGGCCCCTGAATCCTGGATCCTAGATACTGAATCCTGGATCCTGAAACCTGGATCCTGAAACCTGTATCCTGAATCCTGAATCCTGAATCCTGAATCCTGAATCCTGAATCCTGAATCCTGAATCCTGAATCACGAATCCTGAATCCCGAATCCTGAATCCTGAATCCTGAATCCTGGATCCTGGATCCTGAATCTGGGCCCCTGAGTCCTGGATCCCAGATCCTGGATTCCGAAACCTGGGTCCTGAATCCTGGATCCTGAAACCTGAATCCTGAATCCTGAATCCTGGATCAAAAATACTGATTCCTGAAACCTGGATCCTGAAACCTGGATCCTGAATCCTGGATCCTGAATCAAAATTGAAAGGTACCAACCGCTGTTGCCTCGCAGTCAAAACTGTGTTTTTTCTACCATTCTCCGTTCGAGGGATCTTTCGGTTCTTTGGGTTCTTTAGGTTTGTCACACGTTCCATCGTTAAACCTTGAATTTTATCGCATATCCGTATTCGCGATACCCCAAGGGTGTTTATGCATATCATTGTGACTCGTCGTCACGATGCGGAGTATCGTTTTTTTTTTGGTTGAAATTTTTTTTTAATTTTTTTTTTTTTTCCATTTTTTTTTTCTTCACTTTCGATCGTCCAAGGTCACGCGCGGTTGTTTCTTCGTTTTTGTCATTATTATTATTATTATGATTTTCATTATTGTTATCATTATTATTTAAGATTCGAACGTTCAAGGTCATCGTTGCGAATTTTTGTTTGAAAATTTTTTTCTTCTTTTTTTTTGTTCTTAAAATTCAAAGGTACCAACCACTGTTTCCACGCGGTCGAAACTGTGTTTTTTCCACTATTCTCCGTTCGAGGGATCTTTGGGTTCTTTGAGTTCTTTAGGTTTGTCACACGTTCCATCGTTGAAGGTCACGCGCGGTCGTTTCTTCGTTTCGTCATTATTATTATTCATATTATCATTATTATTATCATTTTTTCTTGAGTTTCGAACGTTCAAGATCATCGTTGGGGATGTTTGAAATTTTTTTTTTTCAAAATTCAAAGATATCAAACACTCATTCCTCGCAGTCGAAACTGTGTTTTTTCCACTATTCTCCGTTCGAGGGATCCTTGGGTTCTTTGGGTTCTTTAGGTTCTTTGGGTTATCTCTCAGTACCTTTCATTGTTCTTTTGTGCAAACCGTACGTTGTCAGTTTGCGGAGGGTTAATCGCACGTTTTTATCGTTAAACCTACTTTTCGTGTATCGCATGCCTGTATCGGGCAATCCACCGAGGGTGTTTTTGCATATTTTTCGATTAGGTTTTTTTTTTTTTTTTTTTTTTCTTCAAAAAAAATGCTTACGATTCTCCGAGAAATCTCCGAATCTCCGAAAACAGGAAATCGTGCTCAAGTAATTTTAAGTTTCAAGTGATTTTTCATTGATTTATTGTCTTGTCCGATAAATTTATAGATTGAGTAATTGTATTTATTGAATTTATTGATCCTAGATCCAGGATTCAGGATTCAGGATTCAGGATTCAGGATTCAGGATTCAGGATTCAGGATCCAGGATTCAGGATCCAGGTTTCAGGATTCAGGATCCATTGTGATTCGTTGTCGCGATGCGGAGTATCGTTTTTTTTGGTTGAAAAATTTTTTTTTCTTTTTTTTTTAATTTTTTAATTTTTTCTCCACTTTCGATCGTCCAAGGTCACGCGCGGTTGTTTCTTCGTTTCGTCATTATAATCATTATTATTTTCATCATTACTATTATCATTATTTCTTAAGTTTCGAACGTTCAAGGTCATCGTTGCGAATTTTTGTTTGGAATTTTTTTTCTTCTCTTTTTTTGTTCTCAAAATTCAAAGGTACTACTCCTCGCAGTCGAAACTGTGTTTTTTCCACTATTCTCCGTTCGAGGGATCTTTGGGTTCTTTGAGTTCTTTAGGTTTGTCACACGTTCCGTCGTTGAAGGTCACGCGCGGTCGTTTCTTCGTTTCGTCATTATTATTATTATTATTATTATCATTATTATTATCATTTTTTCTTGAGTTTCGAACGTTCAAGATCATCGTTGGGGATGTTTGAAATTTTTTTTTTTCAAAATTCAAAGGCATCAAACACTCATTCCTCGCAGTCGAAACTGTGTTTTTTCCACTATTCTCCGTTCGAGGGATCTTTAGGTTCTTTGGGTTCTTTAGGTTTGTCACACGTTCCATCGTTAAACCTAGAATTTTATCGCATATCCGTGTTCGCGATACCCCAAGGGTGTTTATGCATATTATTGTGACGCGGTGTCGCGATGTGGAGTATCGTTTTTTTTTGGTTTGAAAATTTTTTTCCTTTTTTTTTCCATTTTTTTATTTTTCCATTTTTTCTTCACTTTCGATCGTCCAAATTCACGCGCGGTTGTTTCTTCGTTCCGTCATTGATATCATCATTATTATTATCATTATTACTATCATTATTTCTTAAATTTCGAACGTTCAAGGTCATCGTTGCGAATTTTTGTTTGGAATTTTTTTTTTCTCTTTTCTTGTTCTCAAAATTCAAAGGTACCAACCACTGTTCCCTCGCAGTCGAAACTGTGTTTTTTCCACTATTCTCCGTTCGAGGGATCTTTAGGTTCTTTGGGTTCTTTAGGTTCTTTAGGTTCTTTAGGTTCTTTAGGTTCTTTAGGTTCTTTAGGTTCTTTAGGTTCTTTAGGTTCTTTAGGTTCTTTAGGTTCTTTAGGTTCTTTAGGTTCTTTAGGTTCTTTAGGTTCTTTAGGTTCTTTAGGTTCTTTAGGTTCTTTAGGTTCTTTAGGTTCTTTAGGTTCTTTAGGTTCTTTAGGTTCTTTAGGTTCTTTAGGTTCTTTAGGTTCTTTAGGTTCTTTAGGTTCTTTAGGTTCTTTAGGTTCTTTAGGTTCTTTAGGTTCTTTAGGTTCTTTAGGTTCTTTAGGTTCTTTAGGTTCTTTAGGTTCTTTAGGTTCTTTAGGTTCTTTAGGTTCTTTAGGTTCTTTAGGTTCTTTAGGTTCTTTAGGTTCTTTAGGTTCTTTAGGTTCTTTAGGTTCTTTAGGTTCTTTAGGTTCTTTAGGTTCTTTAGGTTCTTTAGGTTCTTTAGGTTCTTTAGGTTCTTTAGGTTCTTTAGGTTCTTTAGGTTCTTTAGGTTCTTTAGGTTCTTTAGGTTCTTTAGGTTCTTTAGGTTCTTTAGGTTCTTTAGGTTCTTTAGGTTCTTTAGGTTCTTTAGGTTCTTTAGGTTCTTTAGGTTCTTTAGGTTCTTTAGGTTCTTTAGGTTCTTTAGGTTCTTTAGGTTCTTTAGGTTCTTTAGGTTCTTTAGGTTCTTTAGGTTCTTTAGGTTCTTTAGGTTCTTTAGGTTCTTTAGGTTCTTTAGGTTCTTTAGGTTCTTTAGGTTCTTTAGGTTCTTTAGGTTCTTTAGGTTCTTTAGGTTCTTTAGGTTCTTTAGGTTCTTTAGGTTCTTTAGGTTCTTTAGGTTCTTTAGGTTCTTTAGGTTCTTTAGGTTCTTTAGGTTCTTTAGGTTCTTTAGGTTCTTTAGGTTCTTTAGGTTCTTTAGGTTCTTTAGGTTCTTTAGGTTCTTTAGGTTCTTTAGGTTCTTTAGGTTCTTTAGGTTCTTTAGGTTCTTT